>JANFOE010000507.1:0-421967 GCA_025667525.1 Glebionis coronaria | reverse complement strand
ATGAACATCAACCCCTATATTTTTAATAGAACTCAAATTTACCTAATTCAATACACTCATGCTTATGGTAGCTAAAATATAATCACTAAGCACGACATGTGACCCAATCGGTTATCAAATTTACCTAATCCTACTTCACTGCATACCATATCCCCTCATCAGATATTCTGGATCCATATAGCCTAAACATATTTAAACCCTACATAGAAAATATTTAAAGAGCAAGTCATTACGTTAGAAATACTACAGGTATTCCAATATTTGGTATGATAAAAGCTAACATTGTTATAGCAACTCGTATTTATGCTGATATGAGTATTCTCTTATTCATCTAATTTTGTTACACAAAAATCTGTTATCATAGCGTTAATATACGACAATCCTCGGTTTATGAGCAGTTCAAAGTTTCGGCTCCTCTCACAAAGATGGGCTCATGAATGGTAACCTCAATTCTTTACTAAAACTCAGATTTACCTAATCCAATACACTTAAAGCTAATTTACCTAAATTCTACTTCAGAGCCTACTGTATCCCCCCATCCATATAGCCTCTAAAAATTTACACCGTACACGGCTCAGATTTAAAGTGCATCCCAACACATTAGAAATACTAAAGATATTCCAGTATTTTGTATGATGAAAGCTTACTTTGTAATAGCAATTTGTATGTATGCTGATCTGAGTATCTCTACTTCATCTAATTATATTAAACCAATATCTAAGATCTTAGTGTTAATATACCATAATCCTCGCTTACGAACTTTACAAAGGATCGGCTCCTCTAAAAAAGATAAGCTTATGAAGAGTTACCCCGATTCTTTATTAAAATTCTGATTTAACCTAAATTCAATCAAATTCAAGAACATTCTTTTCTACGCTGAACAACACAACCAAATCAATGGCTTTATGCTCAACATCAACAACCTAAACCTACTTTATGAACACATATCACACATCTCCAAGATTTAATCTGTGCATCGCCAGTTAATAGATCTTTTTAACACCTAAATCTAATCACAATTATCGTACCTTGTTCTCTAACTTAAACTTAACAACATCCACATTGTCCACATACTTCTACGATATCACTTCCAAAACATAACTCAAAGCTGAGTACACAATCACTTTTCTCCGAAATCGTATCATTAATAATATAACCTTAATCTAATAATTCAAACTAATTCAAAATCATACGATTGCAATCACCTACAAAAAATCTCATCTCAAAATCACACGATTGAAATCACCTACAAAAAACTCAAATAAAAAATAAAACTAATCATAATAAAACCTCAAACTTTAAGCCGAGTCATAATAAAACCTCAAACTTTAAGCCGAGTACAGTCATTCTTCTCCAGAACTGAATCATCGGTAATAAAACATAAATCTAAGTATTCCGCAATCACTTACTAAAACCTCAAATAAAACAAAAAACTAATCAATAAACCTTACGATTGTTGATAATTAATCAATCTGGCCAATTCAACCTACGAAAACCATAAACCTTATTAATGCAAATTGGAAAAATAAACTTTAATAAGTCACCTTATTGATTCATCTAAAAATCTCTTTAAACCCTAATGACACGCATAATAATCATTGGGATAAGGAAATTAAATCATCATCATGCATGAAACATCTGAATTTTTCCTTCGATTACTCACAATATAAAACTCTAGTCGCCCCTGTGATTGTGATTGTGATTATGTAAATTTTTTGTTTTAGTTTCAGGGTTTATTGCCGTTCAAAAAAAAAAAAAAGTTTCAGGGTTTATCAAACGATTCTAAATTTTATAAAATAAATTCATCCATATTTTCTTGTTAAAAAAGATAACAAAATCGTATATTTAATTCCTTATCAGTTTTGTTTTCCTAGAATTTATCACAAAAGCTGTAATGCTCCATTGGTTGAGCTTCTGTCAACCAATTTTAAATGCCCGAGTTCGAGTCCCTGCTTCTCATACTTTTTATATCCGAATTACATAATAACTTAAAAAATAATAATAAAATTAATTAAGAAAGTGATGACATGGATTAGTGGCATGCTTATCTGGCATTTCCCTCCTATTATATATAATGTAAAGATATATATATATATATATATATATATATATATATATATATATATATATATATATATATATATATATATATATATATATATATATATATATATATATATATATATATATATATATATATATATATATATATATATATATATATATATATATATATATATATATATATATATATATATATATATATATATATATATATATATATATATATATATATATATTTGGTAAAGGGTTTCCACGGTAAATATATTAACCAAAAACGCGTTGAAGTACAAAGGAATGTGGCTAAGATACCACATTAACCGCATGCTACAAGCAGCATGTTAACACGTGATTATGTCATGGCATAAACACAAACTAATCTAGAACTACAATGCAAGTAAACTAGAAAGAAACCAAGATGCAAACATGAAGTCACACATTGTCTTCAGCTACCACCAACAGCACGAAAGGAGAAAATGATATCCAAATGAGCCTGCCTCCTTAAAAAACCTTTCCAAAGAAAACCCAGTGGGAAAAACCTTAGACAAGGAAAAAAGAGTACAACCCTCACCCGGCACTCCCATCATGAAGAAACCTAGAGCTAGGCACCCTCCATTTGTCAAGCAGCAAACTCGACCTGGTAGATAACTTCTTAAAACGAAATGAAATCAACTTCAACCGAATAGTATCACAAATAAGCTGAACAATCTGATCAACGGACAACAGCTTTTTCTTGAAAAGTCTTGAATTACGTTCCATCCATATAAAGTACGCAGTAGCAGCATATATATATATATATATATATATATATATATATATATATATATATATATATATATATATATATATATATATATATATATATATATATATATATATATATATATATATATATATATATATATATATATATATATATATATATATATATATATATATATATATATATATATATATATATATATATATATATATATATATATATATATATATATATATGTATATATATATATATATATATATATATATATATATATATATGTATATATGTATATATATATATATATATATATATAGAGTTTGGTAAAATAAAACAAAATTTAAAATAAAATAAATGAGGTGGAACCACATGCTGCCATGTGTCCCCCCCTTTTTAAAAAAATTGGTGTACTTTTGTATTTCTAGAAACTTCAGGGGCATTTTTTCAATTTTTACCGAAATTATATATAGTTTTTTTTCATCTAATTTTTTTAGTTGTTCTTCTTCTTCGGTTTATCTTAAACTGATAAACCCTAACCACCAATAACCACCAATCGGAACTATCGTCGAGAACCACCGTCACCAACCACCGTAACCAACTTCCGTCATCACCATAACTGTAACCACCGTAACTCTAACCACTGGTTATTGATTCATTATGTTTACTGAATCTTCGTTTAGTAGTGTTGCGTCATCATCATCATCATCATCTTCTGGTGTTTTTTGTAAGTTTTTATCATGGCGTTTTTTTAATACTCTTTATATTAGCTGCATTGTAGTTTAGTTACTTTTAAACTCTTTAGTTCGTACCGCATTATATGTATGTTTTACTGAATTACATTTTTAAGGTTGATTATATCAGATATTGATTAGATTAGATACTGATTAGAATTCAGATTGATCATAATAGAGATTGATATGTTATTGATGCACATAGGCTTGATTTTAAGTCGAGGTTGTTTTACTGCATAATAGGTATGTTTTACTAAATAACAGTTTTTTTGTTGATTATATCAGAGATTGATTATATCAGAGATTGATTAGAATTAAGATTGATTAGAATTGAGATTCATATGTGATTGTTGCATATACGCTTGATTTTATAGTCGAGGTTTTTTTAATGCATAATAGGTATGTTTCACTGAATTACAGTTTTTAAGCTTTTTATTTCAGATAATTATTAGAATAGATATTTATTAGATTTGAGATTGATCAGATTAGAGATTGATATGTGATTGATGCACATAGGCTTGATTTTATAGTGGAGATTGTTTTACTGCATAATAGGTATTTTTTTACTGAATTACTGTTTTTAAGCTGATTATATCAGATATTTATTAGAATAGAGATTGATTAAAATTGAGATTGATCAGAATAGAGATTGATATGTTATTTGATGTACATAGGCTTGATTTTATAGTCGATGTTGTTTTTACTGCATAATAGGTATGTTTTACTGAATTACAGTTTTTAAGCTTTTTATTTCAGATATTTATTAGAATAGATATTTATTAGATTTGAGATTGATCAGATTAGAGATTGATATGTGATTGATGCACATAGGCTTGATTTTATAGTGGAGGTTGTTTTACTGCATAATAGGTATTTTTTTACTGAATTACTGTTTTTAAGCTGATTATATCAGATATTTATTAGAATAGAGATTGATTAAAATTGAGATTGATCAGAATAGAGATTGATATGTGTCTTGATGTACATAGGCTTGATTTTATAGTCGATGTTGTTTTTACTGCATAATAGGTATGTTATACTGAATTACTTTTTTTAGGTTGATTATATCATGAATTTATTAATATAGAGATTGATTAAAATTGAGATTGATCAGAATAGAGATTGATATGTGATTTGATGTTGATAGGCTTGATTTTATATTCAAGGTTGTTTTACTGCATTATAGGTATTGTTTATTGAATTGTGGTTTTAGGTTTTGTTAAAAGTTTTATATTTTACTGAATCCTTCATAGTTTTTTTTTTATTTTTCAACATTTTATGGTTTTTTTTGTTTTTATTTCTTATTTAACTTATATCATTTATCTAGCTTACTTTTTTATTATTTTTTATTTTTGCAGCCGCAGATGATTATGAAACAATTACCGTAAGAGATCATGTAGGTTACTATAAAGTTGGCATAGATGGCACTAGGACTTGGTTTCCTGATGAGTTACCCCATGGTCAAGTACCTATAGTAGGATGTCAATTTGTTTCAATTGATCAAGCGTACAATTTCTATGTAGCTTATGGGAAAAAGGGTGGTTTGATGTTAGGAGAGGTGGAGAGTACAAGGCAGTAGGTTCTGATATACCGACAACAAAGTATTTACTTTGTAGTAGAGAAGGTTTTCTTCAACCTAAAGATAAAGCTAGTGTTGATAATGTAGATGTTGATCTACCAGAAAATGGTGTAGTTGAAGATGGCGGTGGTAGTGGTGATTTTCAAAGGTTTAGAGATATTAAGAAAAAGCAGATTAGGAGGAAGCCTACGTTTAGGTGTGGGTGTTTGGCGTCAATTCTTATTAAGAAAAAAGGAAAAATCTTTAAGGTTATTAGTTTCACAGAGGGTCATAATCACCCACTTGTAGCTGAAAGAGACATGATTTTTATGAAGAATTCGAGGAATGTGGGTTATACAAAGCAGCATTTCCTCTATCAAGTTTCGAATGCAAATTTTGGTCCTGCTATAGGGTTTAGATTGATGAAACAGCTTCACGGTGGGTTTGATAACGTTGGTGTAACAGTTGATGACTGTAAGAATGAAAAAAAGAAGATTACTGTTTTTATTCGTGATCAAGACGCTCAGATGGCTGTAGAGAAGCTGATTAGTCGAAAATTTCACTCCCCTGGTTTTTTTGTCAAACATTTTAAAGGTGGTTATTTCTTCTATTATCTGAGTTTTTTTTCTAGTAAATTAATCTTTTTAGATTTTACTACATCATGTTTTATAACTTAAAACATAAACCTTGATGTTTCATTTTTTTACTGAATTAACCATATATTTTAATGCATTTAGATTTTATCAAGTAGTTTTTATAATTAGTTTCTAATTTTTTTTTAGGTCCTGATAATCGCTTGGCTGGTCTATTCTGGGCTGATGAAGAAGGTATCAGAAACTTTGCTACGCTGACATAGTTTCTTTTGATGCGACTTTTCGGTCTAACAAGTATAAATTTTTTTCTTTTTTATCTCCAAAAATTATGTTTTTTAGTTTATTATGTTTTTTAATTTGTTATTATGTTATTTAACTATAGGTATCAAATGGTTTTTGTTCCCTTTACTGGTATCAACCATCATAACCGTTGTATTACATTTGATGCTGCTTTGCTTGCTGATGAGAGTGCGTTAGCTTACATATGGTTGCTTAAAGAATTTAAAGAAGCATTTGGTAAAGCTCCAGAAGTTGTCATCACAGACCAAGATCCGTCAATGAAGATTGCAATAGCTGAAGTTTTTTGCAATACAGTTCACCGCTTTTTATGTGGCACATTATGATGAAATTGGGCACGAAGGTATTTTATCTTAAAAAAAATTTTCAGAAATTTATTCAGACCAAAATCTTGTAAAATATGCACTATAATGCACCATAATGCAGTAAATATGCACTATAATGCATTTCATGTTTACTTATAATTATTTTGTTTTTTTATTATAGGTGGGTGCTGAACTATGTAATAGAACAGATTTTAAGAGACGTATTTCTAACATTGTGTGGACAGACCAAATTACGCCTGAGGTTTTTGAAAGAGAATGGAATTGTATGATAAATGAATTTGATCTTGGCGAGAACAAGTGGTTGGCTGACATGTTTGATCTGAGGCAAAGTTGGATAGCTGCGTATTTGAGGCATGTTCCTATGGCTGGTCTAATGCGTACAACTTCAAGATCGGAAAGTGAAAATCATTTCTTTGGAAAATGGACCAACCCACGTCTTACTCTTATTGAATTCTTAAGCCATTATGACACTGCTATCAAGTATCAAAGGTATATTGAAAGGAAAAATGATCATGATTCAAGATATAAAACGCCAGCTTTCAAAACAGACCTTCAAATGGAGAAAGAAGCTTGCAAGTTATTTACTAGAACCATTTTCTTCGATGTGCAAGATGAAATGTTTAATTCATACAAGTATTGTATTGCTATGTCTGTTGTGGAAAATGGCAACACTAAAAGATATTCTGTTCGTGATAGCCAGTATCATATCTTTAAGGGTTCAGATGAGTTTCCTATTTATCAGGTATGTTCATCTTTACTGCATTTCAGTGTATTTGTTTTCTGCAAATGTATTATTTTACTACATTTCAATGTATTTGTTTTCTACAAATGTATTATTTTACTGCATTTCAGTTTATATATGATTTCAAAATAGTATATATGACTGCTAATACTTTTTTTTTTATTATTATAGGTTGAGTTTTGTAAGTCTGAGATAAAGCTTGAGTGTAGCTGTAACCGTTACGAGTCGTACGGTCTTCTTTGTCGCCATGCATTCTATGTTCTCAGAATGAATGATGTAAAGGAGTTTCCACGAAAGTACTTACATAAACGGTGGTTAAAGAATGTAAAGCCTTCAAGTTCTGCTCGTCGCATGGTCAGTGGTGTATCAGATGCAGTGCAGACTGAAGTCACATAATTGTATCATATTTTTGAATCTACTATTGATCGGTTGGTGCACAAGGTTGATAATTTGCATATTTTCAAAGATAAGATGAAAGAGTTGCTCAAGCAAGCAGAAATTGATGTACCAGTGGTCCCAAAAATGAATAACAAAGCTGCGATTTGTGCATTGCTGGGTGTCAATGAGCCTGAAAATGAGAATGATAAAGTTCTAAATCCAAATCTTAGGAGAGCGAGAGGTCCAGGATGCTTTTCTAGGTTGAAGCCTGTAACTGAAGTCACAGCTGAAGAACTTAGTAAGAGGAGGACTTGTGGTATATGTGGTGAAAAAGCAGGACACAATAAAAGAACTTGCACAAGTTTGTCTGAGAGAGCCAATCTTCAAGCTACTCCGAATCAACACATTTCTCCCAACAATCAAGCTGTTTTCCCTAGAAGATCTGGGTTGAGATCAAATACTCCAAAATAAGTACTCTATTTTTTTTAATATTTTTCATTTTAATAAATACTTCAGATCAAATTCTTCAAAATAAATTGTAAAAAAAATGAGAATGAGATACAGGAAGTCTAGAAATAAATGCAAAGGTTTAGGTTTTTTCAAAAGTGTATTGTAATGTAGTTACTTTTACATTTTGATGCAATGACTTTTAATACTTGATGATTTACATTGTGATGTAGTTATTTTACATATAATTTATCTATTATACTACATTTCAGTATAATTTAATGCATTAAAACTAATGTATTATAGATAACTATGATGCAGTAAAAATATACAATATGATATCCTATGATACAATTATATCTTTTACTGCATTGTGATGCAGTTAACGTCTACCGCATTTCAGTAGAGTTTTACCAAATCATATAGATAAATTTTTAATAAAATGTTGTATTTTTTGTAATCTATCAAGTAATGCTATAAAATTTCAAATATTAATGCAGTAAAAATAACTACTCATGACAACTTCCACTCCATTCATATGCTATAACTTTTTTTTTTCATCTTACGAATTGCATCTGATGTATTATAGCTAAACTATGATGCAGTAAAATATGCTCAGTAATGCATTAAAAATATACATTATGATATCTTAGGATACAGTTAAATTTAACTTTACTACATTTCAGTAGAATTTTATCAAATGATATAGAAAAACTTTAATAAAATTTCAAATTTTAATACATTAAAACTAATCCCTCATGACAACTGCCACTCAATACATATTCCATAACTTCTTTATATAACTAAAATATGCACAGTAATGCAGTAAAATATACACAGTAATGCAGTAAAAATATTCATTATGATTGGTAAAGAAAAACCTTCATGTTTACAAGTTATTGGAAGAAAAAACAATTATAAATTCAATTCAAAAGATTTAAAACTGAGATCTCTATTTATCAAGTGTCTTCTCGACGGTAGTATTAAATTTCTTCCACAAGGCTTTATCATATTTGACATCATTCTCCTTTATAATCTTTGAAATTTTTGGCTTCTTCCTGAAGTATGCTTGTGCTTCTTTCAACAAACTTGCTTTTTTGACATTAAAGTCCATCAGAAGGATTTTGGCCAAGTACTTTGCACGAAGCATCTTCAATTGTGCTTTCTGAATTGTTCCTTCTTCCTTCAAAGGTTGTAAAAAGTTTCCTTTACCTAGATATGTTTATAAATGCCTCATAACAAAAACACCACAATCGACAGTATTCGATTTTGTTTTCCAATCAAAATCAATAATGCTAGGCTCAGAAACTAGAAAGTCAGCGCATTTTGGATGATGTTGTGTCTCCAAGTAATTTATAAAAGAATCAGTCTGTGAAAATTTAAAATAAAATGTATGAGATACAGCATTGTAATGCACTATTTAAAAAAAATGATGCAGTAAAATTATCAATACTATTCACAAGGTATAGGAAACAAATAAGTTTGATGTTTTAAAAATAGCACCATAATGCTTTAAGTATTAGATAAAAGTAGACTTACCAGAGCATATGGGAAAGAACCATATATTGTTTCTATATCATCGATGCCGTAATTTATGTTATCAATTATGTCTATTATAGCGGTCTTCATATTGAAACAGATTACATAGAAATGGTTTGATGAATCTTCCGATATCTTTATTGCAGGAAAGAATACCTGTACATATTTTTGTTATCATTAATCAACTTCATTCTATAGAACATCACAATTATATCATTTTATTCTCATAATTAATCTACTTACCAAATGAACATCGTTAAAGTTCTTCCGTTTTGCTTCAGTTAAAACCGAACGAATATTTTGATCAAAAACTTCCATTCTTTCTTCAATAGTCTTCCTCGAATCAACAGTGTAATTAGACTGTTTTTAGTAAATGCAAAACGTTATGTATATCATAATGTAAAACGTTATGTATATAAAAAAATTTATATAATTGAATTACTTACAAGCATTCCTGTATGACAATATACATTTCCATCGTCTGATAGCTTGTCTCTGTGTTGTTCCTCGTGATTTTGAACAATAGACCAAAAGTCTAATATGAGTGAAGCAATTTCTATTTCAGGGTACAGGCTCAAGAAAAAAACACCTTCAACTCCAACTCTTTTATTCATCTTGAAAACATCCTCACTGTACAATATTTCAGACAAGGTAATATATATAATGGTGTGATACCAAACCCACTGAATCAAACCTACGGAATCATCTAGAATCAGACAAATTAATCAGCGAATCAAGATGGTTTGTATGTTTAGTTTTTTTAATGCTCATATGAATGATTTATTTTAGTTATTGGTCAAAGTTTAGATATTTTTCAAATTTTGTTTTAAAATTGATTTTTTATGTTTGATAAACACTGCTATGTGTTAAAAATGCAATATAATGCTCTAGATTTACACTTAAGTTCATATTTAAGATTAAATAAATAACTAACTGGTCTTAAGTTTTAATTAATGCTATGTGTTTAAAATAAACTATAATTCTCTAGAATTAGAATTAAGTTCATATAATGCTATGTGTTAAGAATGCACTATAATGCTCTAGAATTAGATTTAAGTTTCATATTTTAAGTTCATATAAGGCTATGTGTTAAAAATACAATATAATGTTCTAAAATAAGACTTAAGTTCATATAATTCTATAGGTTAGTTGTTGATCAAAGTTTTTTTAAAAGTGACTTTTTATGCTTCAAAAATAACTACTATGTGATATAATTTAAATATAATTGATGCAGTAAATATATAATATTGATGCTGTGAAAAAAAATATGTTATGTAATAATTAAGAACTTACCCTTCAGGTGACTTATTACCCCATATGTATTCAGCAATCTTCTTTCCATCTTCTGATAGTGGTTGGCCCAATATGATTTTCCGTTGATAATATGGAGACACTAAAGAAGGAGGCAGCTTTACTTGATGTTTATCGTTTTCCATATCAACTGGTGGAGCAATACAGCTAATTGGTGATGCATGAATAATCATTTTTCTTGTTACAGGCTCAGGCTTATCTTTTTCTATCTTATTTCTTTCAGCAATTAACAGATCTCCTTCTTTGTTGCCTTTATCTTCATCATTTGATTTTTCATTCATGCATTGCAACTTTCCGACATTCTTTTTCATTAATTTATCCCTTATATCATCAAAAGTTGTTTTGTTTCCTTCAGTTCGTAGTTGATCAGATAGCGGAATCTCTTTATATTCTTCATGTTGTTCGGCAACAAACAATGGTGTTTTACCTTTAACCTCTCTTGCGTTGTTTTTCGGTAACCGCAATTTCATACTATGTAAACTTTTATAATTCCCTTTTTCTGAATCTGTAGACATTTTGATGGCTTGGCAATTAAGAAACTTTTTGACACACTCTCTTCTGATTCAGTTAAGAAAGGTAGCTTTGAAACGGAGTAGTCAAAATACTCTTTGTTCACTTCTTCAATTGAAGGAAAATCGGTCATTAAACTCTTGATATTTTCCATTCTAATTGTAGGAAAGCCAGCTTCTTTGAGATTTTTAGAACCTGTTATTAAAAGAAGAAATTAAACAACAGTTTTTTTGAAAAAAAATAGAATAACTTGTTTTACTACAGCATAGTTACTTCTTACTGCATCATAGTGTTTTTTTATCTAGTCATGCATTATAGTTAAACAGTGCATTACTAGTTTTAAATCACTATGATGCAGTGAAATTAATAATCAATATAAGAAACTGTTTGTTTTTCATTTACTTTCATATGCTCCCAGGTTTTCATCTGGTAATTCAACATCTTGCATTCCACCTTCAGTGTCAAGTTCCATCTCTGCTTCTTCACTATCAACTTCCATCTCTTCTTCTTTACTTTCAAAGAATAGCGTTTGCGATTGATTTTCAAGGAATGAATTGTCATAAATGACAATAGATCTCTTGTTGACATCTTTATCGCACACTTCAGAACATATTTCAGCATTTAAACAATCTGTTTTGACAGAAAATCAAATTAAAAAAAGAAAATAGCTGATTTAATATATTCTTTATAATCTAGTTTGCACTCTTTAGTTAAGTAGTATATCATAGAATATAATTCTATTTAGTTTATAAACATTATGATGCGATGAAATTGTTGCATAAAATGTAGTTATTACATATTACTTAAATATGTAACTAGATTAGAATATACTACAGACATTCAAGTTTTAAAGGTGTTCTAGTTATATTACAGACATTCAATATCCGAAACATATGATATAAGATAAAATATTAGTAGAAACCAGAGAAGTGTCATTGTTCATTTACTTTTAGAGGTTTTTCCTGCTTTAGTGGGCGATGCTTCTCCTGCTTTTCCTTTTGTTGTTTTTTAGGGGCAATAGGTGGTTTATTTTTCCCCCTTTAGCAGGTGATGCTGTTGCTGCTTTATCTTTGATTGTTGACCTTGTCCGCCTTTCATATTCTGGTGTTGAGTCTGGCGTAGAATTCCCTTCATCCGTTGCTACAGGCTCAGCATTACCAGATTCATTGGCGTCTATACCTTCATTCATTCCAACTTCCACATTCGCAACAGGCGCAGTAATATTTGTCTCATCGGCGTCGTCACCTTCATTCATACCTTCTTCTACAGATTCATTCAAACCAACTTCATCCAATACATTATCTCTACCTGCATCAGTCTTATCTTGATGATTCAAAGGATCATCATCGTTATACATTCTCTTTAAGAATGTATTTCTTTTTTGAACAATCTCCTTGAAGTCATCGTCAACTGGGTATTCAATTAGTGCTATTTTTAGCTTCTCGTCATGATCTTCAAACATTTGAATAAGCTTTATGAGCATATGATTCAAGAAAACCTTCATATCCTGTGTGTTTTTGAAAAAAAAATGTTAGTAAAACATAACTTTGATGCATTAAACTTTTTAACATATTTTAAATTATATATGCTTGTATTATTTTGAGAAATATAATATAATATATAATTAAATAAAATATATATATATATATATAAGCTATGATCTGTTGAAATTTTAATGTTTATTGCAGTAAGATATGTTATTTTTAGGATTACAAACATTTCAATAAGCTTTATGAGGTTATCATTTTAGAAATCCTTCATATCCTGTTTGTTTTAAAAAAAAAAGATAAATTGTTAGCTAAAGATAACTTTGATGCATTAAACTTTTTCTGTTTTTTTTTAAATATTTATATAAATAAAAAATGAGTTTGATGCATTAAACTTTTTAACTTTTATTCAGTAAAAATATGATGATTTATTTTTTTGCAAAATAGTCTATGTTAACTAAAATTTAACTTTGATTCATTAAAATTTCTAAACTAATGCATCAAGATATGGAACTTATATTTTAACTTAATAATACAAAAGCGACTTGATGATTACCTGACTAGTTTTTTCTTTGAACTGTTGTAGATTCTCTTCTCGGCTAGTACTTCCACCCTTTGTTAACACAATGATCATTCCTAATATTAGAAATCATCATATGATTCCATATATCTATATTTTTTTAATATAAGATTATAACTTACCTGGTAGATTATTTCGTTCTTTCCTTTTCTTCAATTTGATCTTTGGTGGTTGAATATATTCAAATTCTTTGAATATAGGAAGTTTACCAAAGCCTCCACTCCTTATTTCTTGTGCTTCTCTTTTTTTTAGCAAGTCTGTACTCCAACCTTTGAATACAGGTGATGTTCTTTCCACTTTTAGATCAGGCGAATCTGTTGAACTGCAGTATATAAGCTAAAAAAGAAAAAATATATATTAGCATTATATTTCAAAATTTATTGCATCATATTTAAGAAATAATACATTATTAGTTAATGCTGTAAAAAAAACATACCGCCAATACTACTGTGGAAGCAGCAAAGGTTTTTCCTGATTCCCAATCCTGGATCTCTGATCGAATACAGTCAAAAATATACTCGCACCAATCAAATTGTTGAAATTCTTCCATTCGTTTTACCGATGGTATGAATCTTTGATTTGTAGTGCCATCTTTGTTCCCTTCAGCTAGACAAGAGAAGAAAATAACCAAAAAGCCGAATTGGAAAGACCAATCTGTTTTGGTCAATCTAGCAACATGATCTTCAAGAAACGAAATATTTATCCTGTCTGCATCCTCTCCTGCAAAGGGTGTTGTTGCTCTCCAATCTGTAGTTGTCTTATCTTCAGACGTTGTGCTAGGTAGAGAGATAACTTTCTTTTCACCCATCAGAACACCCAAAATGTCATAAATTAATTCCTTGGTTACTTTAATTCTTCTTTCATCCTCCATCTTTATAGTGTCCGTTTCAAGATCATAGTTTTGTACAATCCAAAATGTCATCTTGGTTGGCACCGACATATACTCAAAATTATTGATGAAATGTCCCAAACCCATTTCTTCTATAACCTTAAGCTGTCTTGTTGTGCATGCTTTTAACAAAAGATTCAAATGACGCACTGACATTCTTGCGACGATATTGGGAAATAATGCTTTGCCTTTTTTAGAAACTTTTTTTTCAGCATCTTCTTTTCCATCCATATTCTGTACCACTTTCTTCGATTTAATCCTCCGAATTCTCATCATCTTACCTTTTTCAGCTACCTTTTCTACAACTTCCTTCCCTATCACAGCAGTTGGAGCATCTGTCTTTGATGTCTCAACATTTTCTGATTGAAATTGTTCAGCATCGTCAAGTACCTCAGTTGAAACTGTAATATTGACTGCTTTGCCTTTTTTAGCAATTTCTTTTTCATCAACTTCTTTTTCAGCTACCTTCTCTACCACTTTCTTCGCATTAATCCTCCGATTTTTCATCATCTTACCTTTTTCAGCTACCTTCTCTACCACTACCTTCTCTACCACAGCAGTTGGAGCATATGTCTTTGATGTATAAACATTGTCTGATTGAATTTGTTCAGCATCGACAAGTACCTCAGTTGAATCTGGAATATCAACTGCTGCAACATTTTTCTTTTTTTTTGTTTTGGCTTCTTCCTTCATCAATTGGGATGTCATCAGCAGCTGCTCTTTTAACAGTAACTTTGTTTTTAGCACATATTTTTTTTCGTTTGGAAGATACTTCATTTGTATTAAATCCCTCTGGTTCTGAGAGTCCTTCATTACTTTTACCTGTAAATAATTAACAATGTTATCCAACTTTTAAGAATTTAATGAATCATTACACGTCCATTTCATATATTGATACAATAAAATATTAACACATCGCAGTGATTTTCAAACATTAAAAGTCACATTTAATCAAATATTGGACAACAGCCAACCTTAATAATGCATACAAACGTAACTCGGAATATAGAGCATTAGAGTTCAAATTTTAACACATGACACTAATTTTTAAGCATATAAACAATCATTTAATCAAAATTTGAACAATATCTAACATAATACATTCATATACAACATTAGAGTACAAATTTTAACACATCGCAGTGATTTTCAAGCATGATAACTCACATTTAATCATACTTTAGACAATGGCTAACATAAACCATTCAAATGAACCTAAATCACATTCTAGAGCATTAGAGTATAATTTTAATCACATCAAACTGATTTTCAAGCATATAAACAATCATTTTATCAATATTTATGAACAATTTGTAACCTAATTCATTCATATGTACCTAACTCGGATTTTAGAGCATTAGAGTGCAAATGTTAACACATCACAGTGATTTTCAAGTATGAAATCTCACATTTAATCATACTTTAGAGAACGGCTAACTTAAATCATTCATATGAATCTAACTAGCATTTTAGAGCATTAGAGTTCAAATTTTAACACATTATAGTGTTTTTCAAGTATGATAACTCACATTTAATCATACTTTACACAATGGCTAACATAAACCATTCAAATGAACCTAAATTACATTCTAGAGCATTAGAGTATAATTTTAATCACATCAAACTGATTTTCAAGCATATAAACAATCATTTTATCAATATTTATGAACAATTTGTAACCTAATTCATTCATATGTTCCTAACTCGGATTTTAGAACATTATAGTACAAATTTTAACACATCGTAGTGATTATCAAGCATGAAAACTCACATTTAATAATAATTTAGGCAACAGCTAACCTAAATCATTCATATCATCATAACTTGGATTTTAGAGCATTAGAGTGCAAATTTTAACACATCACAGTGATTTTCAAGTATGAAATCTCACATTTAATCATACTTTAGACAACGGCTAACTTAAATCATTCATATGAATCTAACTAGCATTTTAGAGCATTAGAGTTCAAATTTTAACATATTATAGTGTTTTTCAAGCATGATAACTCACATTTAATCATACTTTAGACAATGGCTAACATAAACCATTCAAATGAACCTAAATCACATTCTAGAGCATTAGAGTATAATTTTAATCACATCAAACTGATTTTCAAGCATATAAACAATCATTTTATCAATATTTATGAACAATTTGTAACCTAATTCATTCATATGTACCTAACTCGGATTTTAGAACATTATAGTACAAATTTTAACACATCGTAGTGATTTTCAAGCATGAAAACTCACATTTAATCATAATTTAGGCAACAGCTAACCTAAATCATTCATATCAACATAACTTGGATTTTAGAGCATTAGAGTGCAAATTTTAACACATCACAGTGATTTCAAGTATGAAATCTCACATTTGATCATACTTTAGACAACGGCTAACTTAAATCATTCATATGAATCTAACTAGCATTTTAGAGCATTAGACTTCAAATTTTAACACATTATAGTGTTTTTCAAGCATGATAACTCACATTTAATCATACTTTAGACAATGGCTAACATAAACCATTCAAATGAACCTACATCACATTCTAGAGCATTAGAGTATAATTTTAATCACATCAAACTGATTTTCATGCATATAAACAATCATTTATACAAAATATTTACAATATGTAACCTAATTCATTCATATGAATCTAACTAGCATTTTAGAGCATTAGAGTTCAAATTTTAACACATTATAGTGTTTTTCAAGCATGAAAACTCACATTTAATCATACTTTAGACAATGGCTAACATAAACCATTCATATGAACATAAATCACATTCTAGAGCATTAGAGTATAAATTTAATCACATCAAACTGATTTTCAAGCATATGAACAATCATTTATACAAAATATTTACAATGTGTAACCTAATTCATTAATATCAACCTAACTCGGATTTTAGAGCATTACAGTACAAATTTTAACAAATTTCAGTTATTTTCAAGCATGAAAACTCAAATTTAACACATCGCATTGAAATAAAGATGTAGAATAAATCACTTACTGCTTGATATAGTTATAGATTTTTCTGGCGACTTTTTTTTACCGTTTCCATAATCTACTCTTTTTTTATCATCAGCCTAACACTTTTCCTATTTTCTAGATAGATGAAATGATAGTTGGAATCAGATTGTTATAAACATAAATAATATCGAAAATAAATAAATAGAGGTATTAATTTGCTTACGAGGAGGAGTACAGGATTTCAGATTGTTATTCACCATCTTTTTGGATTGATGCATTTCAAATTTTATGCATCGATCTGGTTTTGATCTTGTTTTGTTCTACTGTGTGTAAACTTGGGGAGAGAGAAATATTGGAGATATTTTTAGTAAGTGATGAATATAAGAGATACGTGGGTGTTTATTCACCATAAATGAGACGCTCTCGGTTGGTTATTTACTAGTTTGCCCCTAAAGTTTGTAATATATACCAAATCAATATACAATTTTAATAGATTTTTCCAAATCAATACTTAATTTTAACAGATTAATACGTAGGTGGTCGTTTATTCATCATAAATGAGACATTCTAGAAAGGTTATAACTAATATTTACCAAATCAATATACAACTTTATCATATTTTACCAAATCAATATACAACTTTATCATACGTTAGCAAATCAATATATAAATTTATCATATTTTATCAAATCAATATACCATTTTATCAGATTTCTTTAAAAAAATATTAAATATAAAGGTATAATGCTTAAAAATCTTCTTATTTCCATTAGAAGTTTACCAAATCATAAAGGTTAATTACTGCATTACAGGAGAGGATAACCAAAATAAATATTAGGTAAATAGAGTGGCATTTACAATGTACTTAGGCCAAGCTGAAATAAAATTACAACAGAAACAAACTTTATGTTTTGGGTAAACTTTACATAATAAAATTCTTCAAAAGTTTATACATAATTTCATTAAACTTCATCCAAGGACTTCCTTCTGTATTCTTGCTTCAAACTTTCTCATGAGCCCAATATTAACTTTCACATTGAAACCACTTATAATCTTTTGTTTCTTTTGTTGCTTCTTCCAATGTTGGTCTGCCGCTTTGAGTAACTCATTTCTCCAAAGGTTACAAGGCAACAGCAGAATCTTTGCTAAGTACTTTGCTCTGAGAGTGTGAATAGTTGATTTTTGATATCTATTTTCATCTGGCATTGTCATCAACCATATTTCTTTACCGACGTACATCTCCATATGCCTCATAGCAAATAGACCACAGTCGACAGCATTTTTTTTTGTCCTCCAAGTCATCTTCAAGACTCTTAGGACGGCCTTCATGAATGCAGCATGTTTTGGATGATTTACACTTTCTAGGTAAGCAATGAATAATTTGATCTATGAAAAAAATACAAGATTGCTGTTAATGCTGTAAAATAATATGTAATGCAATAAAAAAATTACCTGTTATATCTAAAAAAAATAATTTATAACAAAATTTTGAAGGTTATAAAAAACTAATAATTTATAAAAAAACTAGTATTTATTAATACATATCTATTTAGCCAAATGAGATTCATAAATCAAAAAATTACCATTATCATGGCATAAGGGCCATATCTGTCATCAAGATCCTCAGAATCATCATCAAGGTTGTCCATAATTTCTATTTCAGCAGATATCATATTGAAGCATAATAAATAGTAATGGTTTACAACACCTATCATCTGAATGCAAGGAATCATAACCTGTAGATAATTCAATAAAAAATTATTAACTAAAACATAGTAATGCTGTAAAAATTTAACTGTAATGATGTAAATAATTTTTAAATAGTATTAGTAATAGATGTTATTTATGACTTACCATACTAATGTTATCCAAATTTGTTTTCTTTGAATTCTGTAAAACAGACTCAAAGTTATCATCAAAAACGTTTCTCAGGTGTTCTTCATCCATTTTCTGTTCAACCAGAGCGGGAGGCTGTATATAATCACAAAAAAAATATAAAATATTTCAACCTATAGAAATTCAATTTTTTAAGTATATATATAGAAAAAAAAAACTCACCAGCATTCCTGTACTGCAGTACAAATTTGAGTTAAATGAGGCGCTCGATTTGAATGTATCCTCATACGCCAGAACAAGACTCCATAAGTCAAGAATATTTGATGAAATTAGGATGTTTGGATAAAGACTCAAGAACCATATACATTCAATTATTACGCCCAATCCACTAAATATAAATTCCCTGCGCATTATAAAAATAATTCAGTTTTTTTTACCAAATCACAAACAAAAAAAAATATCTATAATATGCAATTCAGTTACTTTATTAAAGGTTAATGCAGTAAAAACTAACCCTTCAGGACAACTGCCACTCCATACGTATTCTATAACCTTTATTTCATCTTCAGTAAATGGTATGGCTGGATTAATTTTCCTCTCGTGATATGCTGACAACTTTTCACTTGAGTCTATTCTATAAACCGCATCTTCTAATACTTCAGCGCCTCTTTTCATACTTCTGATAGGCCTTTTAAAATCACTTTCATTTGTTCTGGAACTACAATACTAACCACTTTCTCTTTGCCTTTTTCTGAATTCTTATCTGTAACACTACTTGTGAACATTGGCGTCTTAGTGTCTGTGTTTTGGACTGCATTAACAAGTATTGAAGCCATTCCAGCAATTTCAAGAATTTCAGTTGCTTCAGCCACTTCATTAGCTTCAATAGATGTTTTTGGAGGCAATTCAGCAACTTCATGAGCTTCAACACTTTTTTCTAAGGCACTTGTATTTCCTTCATCCATTTTTCTTGCCTCAAAATGTCCTTCATTGTTTCGTACTAGGCTTAATTTCATATTTCTTGATTTAGGGCGAAAGGAAGGAGTGTTGAGATTTTGAAAAACATCTGAGGTACAAGTCCAAACATTACCGGTCATATTGTCAACCAAATCAAATGCATCCAACCCTGGTTGACCTACATCAAAATCAACAACTGTAGCACCCAAGATACCCAAATCATATACAACATCAATCTTTCTTCGTTTGTTGATTTGATATCCTTTTTCGTCTTCCTTCGTTTGTGATAAAGGTTCTATTGTGTGAAGTCTAGTGTTTAGATAACTCAACAAACTTTCATCACTATCTTCTGAAGGTTCTTCTACGACATAAGCTATCCGAGCATTTTTATCAGTTTCATTTGAAGATTGTGTTTCTGGAGGAGTTTTCTGAGTGAAATAAGTATAATCAAATGGTATAATGCCCATATTTTGCCCTGCAATCAGATTTTGAGGCCCCTCTCCAGCATTTTTACAATCATGCTCATCTTTCTTTTCCGCATTTACATCGTCACCACCTTTTTTATTCTTTTTTTCATCATCGCCATTATCTGCATATTTTAACATTGTTAGAATTTTTAAATTGCAAACCTTACCAAATTAACGTAATAATGTTATAGCATTGTAGTTATATTATTACCAAAAAATTTTTTAGTAGAACATAGAAAAATATAATTTGAAGGTTATAGACATACCATCATGTTGATCCTCAACATTTCCTTTTTCTGCATCATCATGTTGATCATCAACATATCCCTTTACTGCATCATTATCATCATCTAATGCATCATCATCATCATCTTCTTCGTCATCATCTAATCCATCATCATTGTCAGTTTCATCATCAATATCATCATCCTCATCTCTATTCCCGTCTTCGCTACCATCAATTTCATCATCCTCATCTCCATTCCCCTTTTCACTATCATCATTTTCATCTTCCATATCACCTTGCTTATGTTTATAATAAACCATGAAAACCTTATTTCTATGATTTACAAGTTTTTTTAACCTTTTGGACTCGGGATAGTATCTAAAAGCAAGATCCAATTTTCTATCAGAATCTTCCATCAGCTTAATTGCTTGCTGTAGATTACCTTTTACAGTATTGCATATTCCCTATAATATAAAAAATCATTTAAAGTTTAATGCATTAAATTATTTTTTTGCCAAATCACTTTCATAACTTTTAAAAAATAACATCATAACTATCATTTGCAAACAACTGAGTTCTCAATCCTCATTACAAAGAAGGAGTCTTCCCAATATGGGGAATCAAAAGGCTCCCACTAGGTTTTCGAGCTTGTTCCTAGTGAGCCACATGCATCAAATATTTTTTGATTGTGTGAGCCTTAAGACCGGAAAATTTACTGAATTTTAGTTAATTTTTTAACCAAATCATCTTACGTAACATATATTTCATTCAAAATTATTACCTTAAAAGTTTTAGATGAAAAATCTTTAGCTTCTTCAAGTTCTTCTTCTGAAAACTCTTCTTCATCTTCTACAACATCAACAAAATAAATTATTATATAATAACAAAATTTCAAGAATATATTTATTTTATATTTTATACATACCTGATAAATTCACTAATTTCTTTTTTTGGTATCTTTCTTCTTTGGCTCAATCCATTCTAAACCATCAACGATTTCTAAACGTCCAAAACCTCCTTTTTTAAGTTCAAGAGATTCTCTAGCTTTCATCAATTGATGATTCCATGCTTTGAACGCAGGGACTGTTTTTTCGACCTTTACCTTTTTACACACAGTTGAATTGCAATACACAAGCTGCACCAAAAAAATATTTTTTAGTTAGCTGTTGAAAATTTATGTAAAATTTAATAAACTAAAAAGTAAATTTTTGCAGCATTTTAAGTAAAAATTTTACAGCAGTTAAGACTAAACTTTACAAAATTTAAGTTTAAATTAGTACTTACTGTGAGTAAAACCAATGGTCCACTGAAGGTGCTACTTGAATCAAAACTGGTGCATTCCCTCACCAAACATTCTAATACATATGAGCACCAATCCATTTTTTCAATCCTATCAGTGTTATTCCCAATAAATGGAATAAGCCTCTCATTTATCGTTCCATCTTTGTTACCTTCTCCGATTATTGAGAAGAACAGTGATAGGAAACCAACATCGAATACCCAATTGGCTTTTTCGTATTCAGACAAAAATGATTCCAATTTTGATACTCCGATTTTTTATCATTACCGACAATATGCTTCACCTTTCTTCTCCATCTCTGAGTCGTAGGCTCTAATAGATTTTTTTCTTTTAGAGTTTCAACAGGGATATCACCCATTGGTATCCCAAGCATATCATGCACAAGTTGTTTGGTAAACTTTATCTTCCTACCATCTCCCATTCCTAGAGTGCGTGTTTCTGAATCAAAATTGGTAGCTAAAAACAGACCTAAGGTTGATGGGATATAATATATGTTGAAGTTTTCAGGAAAATCACCAAATCCCATTTCTCGAACACGCTTGTCTTGTTGAGGGCTTAAGTTGTTTAGGACCTTTTGGAGATTTCTTGGTGACATTCTGTATTTTATGGTTTCCTGATCAGCCTTTTTTGGCTTCTTTTGTTGAATTGCTTGTGGATAACAAACAATCATATTATTTTTTGTTTTTGCCTTCTTTTTTGACTGAAAACATACATCAGAATCTTTTCTTACTGCAAGCCTTTTCCACTTATCTTCCTTTTTTTCTATCTTATATTTATCGAAAGTATTTTCTTCAAAATCTGAATCACTGTTTTCCGTTGGATTTTTTTTCTCATTGGTCTTTTTAACTGATGGAGATATACCTGAAAAGATCACACACTCTATTCATTTACAAACAGTCTATATAAATCTTTCATTTGAACCTAACACATAATCAAGAGCATTAGAATACAAATTTTAACACATCACTCTGATTTTCAAACATATAAACTCACATTTAATCAAACTTTAAACAACATCTAACAGGAAACATTCATATGAACCTAACTTGGATTCTATAGCATTAGAATACAAATTTTAACACATCATAGTGATTTTTAAGTATGAAATCTCACATTTAATCATACTTTAGACAACGGCTAACTAAAATCATTCATATGAATCTAACTCGTATTTTAGAGCATTAGAGTTCAAATTTTAACACATTATAGTGTTTTTCAAGCATGATATCTCACATTTAAGCAAACTTTAAACAACATCTAACAGGAAACATTCATAAGAACCTAACTCGGATTTTAGAACATTAGAATATAAATTTTAACACATCATACTGATTCTCAATCATTTAAACTTACATTTAATCAAATTTTGAACAACATTAAAACTAAATCATTCAATTATACTTAACTCAGATTTTAGAGCATTAGAGTCAAAATTTTAACACATCGCATTATTTTTCAGGCATGAAAACTCCCATTTAATCATACTTTAGACAACAGATAACCTAAATCATTCATATCAACATAAGTTGGATTTTAGAGCATTAGAGTACAAATTTTAACACATCACTCTGATTTTCAAACATATAAACTCACATTTAATGAAACTATAAACAACAGTTAACATAAATCATTCATATCAACATAACTTGGATTTTAGAGCATTAGAGTGCAAATTTTAACACATCACAGTGATTTTCAAGTATGAAATCTCACATTTAATCATACTTTAGACAACGGCTAACTAAAATCATTCAGATGAATCTAACTAGCATTTTAGAGCATTAGAGTTCAAATTTTAATACATTATAGTGTTTTTCAAGCATGATATATCACATTTAATCAAACTTTAAACAACAGCTAACATAAAACATACATATGAACCTTACTCTGATTTTAGAACATTAGAATATAAATTTTAACACATCGCATTGATTTTCAAACATGAAAACTCCCATTTAATCATACTTTAGACAACAACTAACCTAAATCATTCATATCAACATAACTTGGATTTTAGAGCATTAGAGTACATATTTTAACACATCACTCTGATTTTCAAACATATAAACTCACATTTAATGAAACTATAAAAAACAGTTAACATAAATCATTCATATCAATATAACTTGGATTTTGGTGTATTATAGTGCAAATTTTAACACATCACAGTGATTTTCAAGTATGAAATCTCACATTTAATCATACTTTAGACAACGGCTAACTAAAATCATTCATATGAATCTAACTAGTATTTTAGAGCATTAGAGTTCAAATTTTAACACATTATAGTGTTTTTCAAGCATGATATCTCACATTTAAGCAAACTTTAAATAACATCTAACAGGAAACATTCATAAGAACCTAACTCGGATTTTAGAACATTAGAATACAAATTTTAACACATCATACTGATTTTTAAACATATAAACTTACATTTAATCAAATTTTGAACAACATTTAACATAAATCATTCATATGAACCAAATTCTAATTCTAGAGAATTATAGTTAATTTTAGCACATAGCAATGATTTTGAAGCATTAAAAGCCACTTTTAAACAAATTTTAGTATAACATCTAACCTAAATCATTCATATGAACCTTAGTCTAATTCTAAAGCATTATAGTGCATTTTTAACACATAGCACTGATTTTGAAGCTTAAAAAGTCATTTTTAAACAAATTTTGAACAACATCTATCCTAAATCATTTATATGAACCTTAGTCTAATTCTAAAGCATTATAGTGTATTTTTAACACATAGCATTGTTTTTGAAGCTTAAAAAGTCACTTTTAATCAAATTTTGAACAACATCTATCCTAAATCATTTATATGAACCTTAGTCTAATTCTAAAGCATTATAGTGCATTTTTAACACATAGCATTGATTTTGAAGCTTAAAAAGTCACTTTTAATCAAATTTTGAACAACATCTAATCTAATCATACATATGAACTAAAGTCTAATTCTAGTGCATTAAACTGCATTTTTAACAAATAGCATTTATTTTCAAGCATAAAAAGTATCTTTAAACAAACTTTGAACAATAATTTAAAAATTAACAAATCTATTACCAGACTGAGAAGGCGGAGATAGTCCAATAAAGGTTCGAACCATCTTGATTGCCTGCTTAACTTTCTGATTCAAGATGATTCCAGTGTGAAATGCGAGTTTTTTGATCGGATTCAGTGTGAGAAGTGTGTGTTTTTTATCGTTTTCACTCCGTTAACTGTGTGTTTTAATGAGCGGTTTTTATTGTGTGTTTTTGATCGATTTTAACTGCGTTATTCTGTGAACTATGTGTTTTGATCAGTTATGGGCGCGTTTAGTTTTTTTTTTCGAGAATTGCCCCTAAAGGTTCTTAGTTTACAAAAATACACCATTTTTTTTGTCAAAATTAGTGATTTTGATCCAAGGGCTGGATTTCACCTCATTTGTTTTATTATACGATTTGTTTTATAATAACCCCACTATATATATATATATATATATATATATATAGAGTTGGGGTAAAATAAAACAATCCTTATAATAGAATAAATAAAAAAAAAGGGATGAATGTGGGAGTGACATGTGTCACATTCTCAAAACATTATCAAACATCATCGTTTTAATAAAATATCAAAAAAAAAAAATTCGAAAAATTTTTAGCATATTTTTTTTTTCAAAAAAAAAAAATTTTCAAAAAATTTTTTTTTCAAATTTTTTTTTTCAAAAAGTATTTTTTTTGAAAACTTTTTTCTTAAAAAAATTTTTTTTTTCAAAATTTTTTTATTTTTCTAAATTTTGTTTTTCAAAAATATTTTTTTTTTCAAAAAATATTTTATTTCGAAATTTTGTTTTTGATTTTTTTTTGAAAAATGTTATCAAATTTTTTTTTCAAATTTTTTTTCCGAATGTTTTTCTTTTCAAAATTAATTTTTTTTGAACTATTATGGAAAAAAATCTTGTGCATTACAGTTACTGTAGATGATTTAGTACATCAAGAATAAGGAACTTATTAATTACCTTTATGCACCATATTTAGAGTCTTGATGCACTGAAATTTTAAGTGTGATTCACTACAACACATCATAAAAATCAAGTGCATCACAGTTATACGTTTTAGAGCATCGTATTTATAAGTTAATGCATCACGGTTTTAAGTTATTGCATCATATTTCCTTCACAAAACTTATAATTATGGTTTAATTCTCATATATATGATGCAACACATTTAAAACTATGATGCGACAAATTATAGCTATCACACACTAAAAATACATGTGATTACTAATAATATAACATTGATTTTCTATATGGATAACTATGATGCAGTAAATTGAAATATTAATGCACCAAATTTCAGTGCATTATAATACTAGTTTACTGCATTGTAGTTATAAGTTTTGTGCATCACGAGTGGTGTAGTAATTTATAACCTTAATGCATAATAATTATGACATTGATACATTATAAGTAAATGTATTATAGTTATCCGTTGGAGAATAAAAATTATATCACTAGTCATCACTTGTATTATTGGTGCATTAATGTAATAGTTACCGCATCATAGTTATAATTTTGTACATCATAATTAAAACATTGGTGAATGCACTATAATGCATTGATTTATAAACATGATGCACTAAAACATGTAACTATAATGCAGTAAAAAAGAATGAAAATTTTTTCAAAAGAAATCTTCGAAAAAAATTTTGAAAAAAAAAATTTACGAAATTTAATTGTGATGAAGTAAAACATATAACTGTGATGCAGTAAATATTTTTGAAAAAAATTTCGAAAAAAAGATTTATGAAAAAAAATTTTGAAAAAAAAATTTTTGGAAAAAATTTTCGAAAATAAATTTTTGAAAAAAAAATATTCGAAAAAGAATTTCAAAAAAAAATTCGAAAAAAAAATTTCGAAAAAAAAAATTTAAAAAAAAAATTTCGAAAAAAAAATTTCGAAATTTTTTTTTTATGAATTTTTTTTATTTCGAAAATTAATTTCAAAAAAAAATCAATTTTTTTAAAAAGTTATATGACATGATATGACTATATGATGTGGAATAATAATTTGAAAGGATGACACATGTCAACCCCACAATTTACCATATCCTTTTTATTATAAGATTATATATATATATATATATATATATATATATATATATATATATATATATATATATATATATATATATATATATATATATATATATATATATAGAGAGAGAGAGAGAGAGAGAGAGAGAGAGAGAGAGAGAGAGGTGGGGTAAATTGAGAAGGGTTGTTAATATAAAAAGTCTAGGAAGGCCTCTCATGCTGACACCTGTCCACCCCCACCGTCTTTTTACTTTATATAGGCAGGGGCATTTTCGTCATTTACTTCCGTCGGGTATATATACTCTAAACAAACACACATTCAACTCATTCTTGTTTGGTTTTTTTTATTCGTCTCTTTCTTTCCCTCGACAACCAATCGCTGGCGATTCTCCACCATTAACAACCCTAACAACCAATCACCCTGGGCTATATATACCTGTAACAACCCTAACAACCAATCACCGCCGCTTCTCCACCATTATCAACCAACCGCCGCCCCTTATCCACCACTAACCACCACTCGCTGCCGCTTCTCCTGCCACTAATAACCACTCACCGCCGATTGAAAAAGATGTCTGGTAGTATAGCAATCAATAACAATTGTTCTACATCAACCGTTGATGATTGTTCTACATCAACGAGTAATAATTGTTCTACATCACGATCTAATTCTATTGCAGCTGATAATGAGGGTAACATGTTAATTTTTCTGTTAATTCAGTATATTTTTTATTCGTTTACATGTTTTTGTTATATTATTAGTTTTGTGTAGGTCTATAATGTTTAGTTAGGCTTTTGATCAGTTTACATATGATGTTTAGGCGTTGTTATGATTTTTATAGATTTCTGATAATTGATGCATATAGTTAAACAAATTGATGCAGTAGATGCCTCAGACATGATTATTTTAGTTTAGGTTTTCATGAGGTTAGAACTACTATAGGTTTATAGAGTTTCCTTAGGCTTCGTGAAATTTTTGTTTATTTAAACCACTATTTGACTCTAGGTTTAATGACGTTTTTGATGATATAAAGTAGTGAGGTTAGAACTACTGTAGGTTTATAGAGTTTTCTTAGGCTTCGTGAAATTTTGGTTGATTTAAACCACTGTTCGACTCTAGGCTTAATGACGTTTTTGATGATATAAAGTAGTGATTCGATAGGTATATCATGCTAAGGGACAATGTTATTACTTATGATTGAAAGATATTTTTATTAAGTTCAGAATTGTGTGATTTATTATGTTTTTGATACTTTCAGTATGATATACTGTTATTGATTAGTGACGTTTGACCTTAAATCATGAAGTTTGGAATTACATGATTTGAGTGGAGGATTCTGATTTGTGTGACACTAGCTTTTATGATTCTGTTATAGTGAATTAGTAGACCGGTTGTCAGTTTTGAAATATACGACTTGATGATGCAAAAAGATGTTTGACCTAATGTTTTTAGATTTACTTTTGATAGTAGCTTAGGTGTTGAGTGGTTATAGTGCAGAATAGGTGCTAAGGGGTTGTTTGGGACTTCTAACTTTATCTGTTACGGGAAGGTTGTTAGGACTGCTAATACTCTTATGGGTTGTTTGAGATTTCCTTGAAACTCCAACTGACATGGACCTTTACCAAATGCTGGCAAACGCGACTCTTCTGATTCTTAAATGAATATTATGTTTCCTTTATAATATTCATTTTCTGTTATGGAGACCCAAAACTACGACCTGCTTCTTTATTTGTTAATTCTCTATGAGTACAATATAAAAACAACTTCAGGACTCTTACTAGGTAAAAAGCGGTTTGCCATAAGGAATTACAAAATCTTTAACTTGTCTACTTTATTTAGTCATATTCATGCATCTCTATTATTTATGGCCAAGTTATATGAAATTCCACACAACACCTGTGGTATTTTAATAGATTGTAAATTTCATACCCTTAAGTTCAAATAAGTCAACTATTTTCAGTTTGTAGTAAATCTTTCTATCTTCATCATTATAAAAGTTGTCTCACATTTCTTAGTTAGAAGTTTGAAGTTAGATGATGAGGCATTGGCTTACCCGTTTTAACTGCCATTAATGCACACCAGATCCAACATAAATACCTAACTCACATAATCTCATACCACTGTAGCTATTTTTAAAAGATTATGTTAAAAAGCTTGCTTCAAGGTATCTGTTCCGGAACAGGGCTCATGGTGTTCAGATGACTTTATTAAGGCTTGCCATGATTAAGTTAAGGATGCAATCTTCTATATTTGTATCAGCTGCATAAGTGAGCATATTCCAATTCATCTTATCACGTACATCGTCTTTTTGTAAAGAGTACCATGTAAAAATCAGATTAAGATGTGGTATAGCATGAGATTACATATCACTTGTTCATTAAAATATGGTGGAAATCACAATGATCTAGTAGTTTGACTATAATATTTCGTTCTACCGAATAATATTACTTCATAACTTCGATTGTATTAGTTTGACTATAACTTGGATTGTATTAGTTTTCTAATGAACTGTATTAGTAATTCAATCTAACCTCTTTTAGAAGGAACTCATTCCATTGAAAAAGTACCAAGTTAATCAAGTACAGCAGGAAAGGAACGCCTAAGTTTCGTCCGTTCAAGCTTTCTCCAGTTTGTTGCCTCTTATACCAATTTCAAGAACTATAATACTTGCAATTACTATTAATGTTGTATCAGACATATTCTCCCTAAAATAACCCCAAACAACCCCTTAACACCTAATTCCATAGCTCCTTATCAGAATCTGCTAGATAAGCAGAAGTAGTTTGGATGACACGATTCTGGTTCTGCTTAAAAATATGAAGAAAAGCAGAAAAAATAAGCAATCCCAAACACCCCTTAAGATTTGCTTATTTTGTTAGTAAAATGCAATAATACTTAGAGCTTGCAGCGGGCTTGCAGCGTGCTTGCAGCGAGCTTGCAGCGGGCTTTATAGTTGTTGATTATGTGTAGGTTACGTGTAGGCTAAATTATGTTATGTGTAGAAGTTTTATATTGTGATGCACTTAATTTATATCATTGATGCATTAACTATTCATTTTTTTAAACATACAAATTTTAAGATTGTTCATGTCAAGGATCATGTTGGCTATTATACTTGTGATGATGATGGAAACAGGACGTGGTTTCCAGATAAAGATATTGGCACTGTACCTTTGGAAGGTGCTAAGTTTGTGTCTATTGATCAAGCTTATGATTTCTATAAGAATTATGGTAAAAGGGCCGGTTTTGATGTTACAAAGGGTGGCCATTACAAACCTAAAGGGTTCACCAAGCTTGAAGTGGTTTGTATGTTCAAAAGAAGGTATCAATCCTGAACCTAAAGAGGCTGCTAATAAGCCTAAGGATGTTATATCTGATGTTTGTGACTTTACTACGGATGAGAATGTTGAAGTAAAGCAGACAAGGAATTGAGGCTCTAGTAGATGTGGTTGTTTGGCTAAAATCCGTATTAAGAAGATTTCAGGCGGTCTTTATAAAGTATACACTTTTATAGAAGGACACAACCATCCTTTGGTAGCCGAAAAGGATATGATATTCATGAAGAGTTCTCGGGAATTGGGTTCACAAAGAAACATTTTCTGTTTCAGGCTTCTAATGCTAATTTTGGTCCTTCTACGGGGTTTAAATTGTTGAAACAGTTGTGTGGCGGTTTCGATCGAATTGGAGCTACAGTGGTTGACTGTAAGAATTTGAAGAAGAAAGTGAACTTGTTTCTTCGTGATCATGATGCACAGATGGCCGTTGAGAAACTTTTGAGCAAAAAGTTGCATTCGCCAGGATTCTATGTTGATTACAAAACAGGTAATGCAGTTCATTTTTGTGTTTTGATGCAGTTCATACAACATTTTATTTTCTATTAGTTTCTTATTTATTTTTTTTTAGGTGTTGACGATAAATTGGTTGGTCTTTTTTGGGCTGATGAGCAAGCAATTAAGGAGTATGGTGTTTTCAGTGATATCGTCTCATTTGATGCTACTTTTCGTTCTATCAAAAAATTTAATCATGTTTTACAGCTTTATTTAGTATTTTAGTTTATTTCTTTGTATTTTAAAATGTAGGTACAAGATGGAGTTCGTCCCTTTTACCGGCATTAATCATCACAACTGCTGTATAACCTTTGATGCGGGTTTACTTTCTGATGAATCGGTTGGTGCTTACAAATGGCTACTTGAACAATTCAAAAAGGCGTTTGGTACAGATCCACAAGTTGTAATTACCGATCAGGACCCGTCTATATGGATCGTAGTACCAGAATACTTCCCAAATACTATACACCGTTTTTGTAAGTGGCATATCATGCAAAAGTTGGTTACAAAGGTATGTTCTCACTTGTCTGTTGTAAAACATTACTGTCCTAGTTTACCTTTTTTTGGCTTTGTTTCTCGTACATGTTTTAAGCGACTCAGTGATCAACGTGGAAAATTGTTTTGGTTTCTTAAAGTATCTATTACTGTAGATTTGTTTTTTTCAAATTAATGCACTATCTTTACACTATAATGCAGTAGTTTTTTAAAGTCATGTTTTTAGAGCTAGAGTTGTTTGGAAATTTTTCATATTAATGCACTATATTTATACTTTAATGCCGTAGTTTTATAAATTTATAATTTTCAGGTGGGGATTGTAGGACCTTTACACACGAACCAAACAAACATGAATATGAAGATTATAGATGAGACGTGATGTTTGTAGATGACGAAGAGCAATACACGAAATAAGAACAAGATTATAGAATATGAAGAACAAGATTAAAACAAGAATGGAAGATTAGATTAAGAAAGAAGAAGAAAGAAAGAACCAGGAAGAAGAGTGTGTAATCCTAGTGAGAGAAAGACAAGAACTTTCTCTCTCTACAAACTAACACACTAGAAAAATAGAAAAGGCACACACACAAATGAGGGGTTTGTTTCCTTTTATACTAAGAAGGAAACTTGACAAAGGCTTTCCTCATTTGTGTGTTCGGGACTAACTCCCGTTACATACATAAAAATAACGTAGAACTCTCGATACCATTGAATAGCATTTTCCACGAGCTTCGCAACGGTATATTATATGACCATCACTTTAAATACTTCTAACAATCTCCCCCTAAGGGGTGGTCATATAATATGTGACTTCACTTCTTTGACCATCACTTTAAATGCTTCTAACAATCTCCCCCTAAGTGGTGGTCATGTATTATGTGACTTCACTTCTTTGTTGTTGCAGACTTTGAAGCTCGTTGTCTTAAGAGTTCTTTCATCATTCCTTTCATGACTTGTGATCTTGGATCTTTGACCTTTGCCTTGACTTGATCTTGAAACATTGCCAACTTGTGTTCTAGTGTCTTTCCCCACATACTCATATTTGGTGTTGTCTTGAAAGCTTGTTAACAATCTCCCTTGATTATCAGAGCAGCGGAAGTCTTTGTCTTTAGTTGTCCTTAAGCTTTCTTCAATTACTTGAGTATGTGGCCTTGAATTGCGACTCTTGAGATAACGCCACCGTTTGCATTCCACCGGTTTCCCTTATACAGTACGAATACTGTACCTGTGATTAGGTAAGTTCAAAGAACTTCCTTGACAGGGTTTCCGGCTGTGGTAGCCGTTCTCAATACTTGAATATATCGAAAGATAATTCATAGTAAGAAGTGAATCATGCAGTTCCATTCTGCTGATTGAGTCGTCAATTCATTTCCTGGAACAAGTTTGACTTAATTAATAATCAAACCATTGTTGCTTTCCAGTTGACACTAGTTTGATTCATATAGAATCTCACAAGTTACCTACCGCAGTGCTGTTTGATGATGACACTGGAAGGATTTCCATTCGTCACTGTAAGTACTAATAAGTATTACTCTGAATGTTCTGGCAAGATCATAAAGATATTGCGTAGAGACCTGGAACGAGTTTGAATCAATTAAGAATCAAACCACTGTTGCTTTCCAGTTAGCATATGTTTAATTCAAGTTAATCTTACATATGACCTACCGCAGTGCTGTTTGATGTTAACACTGGAAGGATTTCTATTCATCACTGTGAATACTAGAGAGTATCACTCTGAATGTTCTAGCAATACCACAAGGATAGAGCATAGGAATCTTTGAATTATCGCTTGTGTTCTAATGATGAACAATAATTGATAAATAGAATAAGTGTCCTAATGAGATTTTTTGATGAATCTCGTTGGCTCTAGACTCTATAAGTGCACGTTTATTTGGTGAGCGGAGGCTGGAGCAGACTGCCACCTTTACAATATCTACTATCTCGGAGTGAGAAAGTCGATAGAAATGAGTTGAACTCCGTGACAATAAAACAAACTTCTTTTGCGAGAAGCTTGAGTAGGCTGGGAAGGGTTGTGCATTGCATCACTGGGTCCATGATGCTTTGTCTTCAGTATCAGAAATCATCAAAGTGATTCTGATAATAGATGTATTGACCCGGTTTCTGCCTAAGTTGTATGGAGGATTTCTTTCTTTACACCCTTCATCCTTACATTTCTTTTTCATTCTTCAACCCCTTCAATGCTTACCAAGACGTCATAACTAGCACCTTGTTGTGATTGTTCTAGTGCTAGCTTAAATCATTAGTCGGCATTTTTCCCGTACACTCAACTACTCCATATTTCCTAAGGACATCTAAATTCTAATGGATTGTCCCTGGGAAGATCCCTCAGGTTCTGGTTGGATCATAGGACGAATACCTAACCACCTTTTGACACCAATACCGTCGTGAATTAATATGTTGAAGGGTATATATATCGTAACCAGAAAAACCTGTTGAAAAAGCAATCAAGGTGTTGATGAAATCAGTGTTTACACCTTGAAGATTTTTTGTATCACCAAAACACTCCCCCTACATATGTGCATCATAAAAGGAAAGGTTTTTGCACATATTAGGAAGAGAAAGCACTTATATAAAAGATCTTATCCAAGATAACACATTTTAATCACTATTCTCTCCCTCAAAAATTGCATGACATTGAAATTTTTTGTGAAACTAGTGATGAAACATGGAGAGAATAATGTTGCATGAAAGTTTGTACTCCCCCTCGAAAAGAAATTATAATTACAATTAGGGGAGTATATGAGCACAAGGTTTTGAAATCCTTTGAAAAATTGTGCTCAAAAACCCGAGAAAATTTTCTTTCCCGTTGTTAAGGAATAATGTACATAAATGAACATTTCCTTGTGTTCATGAGCTTAAAACTTTGAATGTTTTGATATAAGCCCGTGACCGAGAAAAATTAATTTCTCGTTGAGGATAAGTCAAAGACTTTCCTTTCTTTGGGGACCGGGTTATAGTCTGACATGTGACTATAAGCCATTATGTTGAGCTCAAAACGTTGAATGTTTTGTGACAAGCTCAACCCGTGATAGATTGCTCTACCCGTTATCAGGATAAGTTATCTTTAAAGATACACTCTCCTTTTTTTGAAGTTCGAGTTACAGTCTGAAATTTAACTATAAGTCGTATTCATGAGCTTAAAAACATGGAATGTTTTTATGGAAAGCTCAAGACCGAGAAAATTTGATTTTCTCGTTGTTAAGGATAAGTTATCATCCATGATCAACTTTCCTTTCTTTGAGGCTCTGATACCACTTGTAGGACCTTTACACACGAACCAAACAAACACGAATATGAAGATTATAGATGAGACGTGATGTTTGTAGATGACGAAGAACAATACATGAAATAAGAACAAGATTATTGAATATGAAGAACAAGATTAAAACAAGAATGGAAGATTAGATTAAGAAAGAAGAAGAAAGAAAGAACAAGGAAGAAGAATGTGTAATCCTAGTGAGAGAAAGACAAGAACTTTCTCTCTCTACAAACTAACACACTAGAAAAATAGAAAAGGCACACACACAAATGAGGGGTTTGTTTCCTTTTATACTAAGAAGGAAACTTGACAAAGGCTTTCCTCATTTGTGTGTTCGGGACTAATTCCCGTTATATACATAAAAATAACGTAGAACTCTCGACACCATTGAATAGAATTTTCCACGAGCTTCTCAATGGTATATTATATGACCATCACTTTAAATACTTCTAACAGGGACTTCAATCTGCAAAAACACAAATTTCAAACGGTGTATATGTGATATAGTTTGGACCGATCAAATTTTGTCTTTTGAATTTGAAGCAGAGTGGGAACGTATGATTGAGGATTTCCAACTTGGTGATAACAAATGGTTACAAGATATGATTGACCTACGGGAAAGCTGGATCCCGGCATACTTGCGTGATGTGCTTATGGCAGGCCTCATGCGTACCACCTCTAGGTCCGAAAGCGAGAACCATTTCTTTGATAGATGGACAGGTAAATATTTGACACTTGTTGAATTTCTTAGTCATTATGAGACGGCTATCGAGTACCAGAGGTATATAGAGCGTAAGAACGATCACGATTCAAGATATAAGAATCCTAAACTTAAAACTGATCTTCAGATTGAAAAAAAAGCAAGTACTCTTTATACTCGAACTATATTCTTGGAAGTTCAAAATGAGATATATGCTTCTTATTCCCATTGCATGTCGAAAAATATTTCCCAAGTTGATAATGGTGAGAGATATTCAATTCGTGATATGCAAGCTGAGAACAAAATCAAGGGTGAAAATAACTTTGTTGTTTATCAGGTATGTCTTCTTATATTGTTTATAACTATAATGCAGTAAGTTTTTAGCACTGATGCAGTGTATTTTCAAAATTTTAATATTTTTAATAACTATTATGCAGGTGGAGTTTTGTAAATCTGAAATGGAAGTTCAATGTAGCTGTAAACACTACGAGTCATATGGTCTTCTTTGTAGGCACATTTTTTTACCTGTTGAGATGAACAATGTTAAAGAGTTTCCTCGGAAATACTTGAAGAAAAGGTGGTCAATGGATGCTAGGCCTTTCAACGCTATAGTTAGGACAGTTGCCAGTGGGCCAGATTCGGTTTTGCAAAGTGAGGTTTTTTTATTTGTACGAGATTTTTGAATCTACGACTGATCGCTTGGTTCATGACATTGGCATGTTGAAGATTTATAAGGAGCAAATGATGGAGTTGTTGAATAAAGCTAAAATCGATGTTCCAATGGTTCCAAAACTTAACTCGAAAGATATTATTATTGCAATTCTTGGTGTGAAGGAGCCAACCTCAACTTCAAATGTTATAAATAATTCAGACCTGAGTTCAAATAAAGGATCCGGTGTTCATACGAGGTGGAAGTCAAAAGCTGAGATTGAAAAAGAAGCAGCTAAATCAAGTGACAAGCGGAGGACATGTAGTAAATGCAGGAATAAAGAAGGTCATAATTCCAGAACATGTACAAACGAAAGAATGCAACCATCTGAAAAAATCAAGAAAACATCTCAGGAGGCGTCGGCGACAAGAACTGGTCTCAGATCTAGGCGAAATTGATGATGACAATTTGATGCAGCTATCTTTTACATATTGATGCAGCTACTTTTTACATATTGATGCAACTATTTTTTACATATTGATGCAGTTGCTTTTACATATTGATGCAATTGCTTTTACATATTGGTTTAGCTACTTTGAATACTTGTGACAGATACTTTTGCATATTGATGAAGTTACTTTCTCATATTGATGCAGTTACTTTTTACATAGTAGTTTAAGTACACCTTTTTTATATAGTGGCATTTTTTACCTAAAACTATTTATATAAAACCTAAAAATAATTTTTGTAAATTTTTAAACCTAATTAATCTATTTTTAAACTATTTTATAAAAAACAGGTATTAAAATAATAATAAAAAATAATTGAAAAACGTGAAAAATAAAAACTTAGTACCAAAAAGTCCTAAACTACTAGAATAACAAAGGAACAATGAAAAGCTTGACGTTTGCTTAACAAATAAGCTGGAAATGAGCTTATAAAAATCGAATTGATTATTAATAAGCAGAACAAGACCGCCTTAAATAGAGTTTGAATTGAAAGTATATCAGTAAAAGACCCAAGGGCAGAGCGGTATGTGTGTTGTGTTGTGAGAGGAGTGGCGCAGGTTCGAGTCCTGGCCACATCCTTTTTGGTAAAACCTTTTTTTTAAAATTTTATTTTTGTAAAAAATGAATACCCAGGCTTAAAACAATCCACAAACACAAATTAAAAATGAAATCAACAACAATTAAGCTATTTAAGAACAAAAATATGACCAGATTATTAATAAGCAGAACAAAACCTCATTAAATAGAGTTTGAATTGAAAGTATATCAGTAAAAGACCCAAGGGTAGAGCGGTATGTGTGTTGTGTTGTGAGAGGAGTGGCGCAGGTTCGAGTTCTGGCCACGTCCTTTTTGGTAAAAAAAATTTTTTAATTTTTTTTTGTAAAAACTGAATACCCAGGCTTAAAACAATCCACAAACACAAATTAAAAATGAAATCAACAAGAATTAAGCTATTTAAGAAAAAAACGTGACCAGATTAAGTAAAATGCTAGAGTGATGAAAATAAGAAAATAATGAGTCGCCCGATATACAAACACAATGCAATCATTCTCTGACAGAACTAGAAAACCAACTGATGAAATGGTGACCTGATTTGGCTTGTTTATTATGATTACTTGGTGTTGGCAAGATAAGGCACCCCCACAACCAGTTGGGTTGTGGGGAGTCACAATAAACAAGAAAAATCATTGGCTACTCACAAAAATCATACACAAAAGGCCCAAATTCAGTACTCATGCAAAGGGTAAGGTCTGGGCACCTAATGCTACTCAGTTTGACACTTGGGTGAGATTTGAGTCTCAATGACAATTTGATGCAGCTATTTTTTACATATTGATGCCGTTACTTTCTCATATTGATGCAGTTACTTTTTACATAGCAGTTTAAGTACACCTTTTTTACATAGTGGCATTTTGATGCAGTGAATTTTGCATAACAGATATATTTTGATGCAGTGAAGTATATATATATTTTTATTTCATATGTTAAAAAAAACAATCATTAAATTTCAACAAATAGTAACACACACTAACAAGTAAATAAAACTGTGTAAAAATCTTCATGTTTACAAGTAGTTTGTAAAAAAACAATGAGTACTTCAATTAAAGAGTAATAAAACTAGCTTTTTAGTTAACAATTGTCTTCCTAGGGTAGTATTGAAATTGACGATGACAATTGACGATAACCATTTGATGCAGCTCTTTAGTCATTAATTGTCTTGCTTACGGTATCACTAAATTTCTTCCACAAAGCCTTATCAAATCTAACATCAGAATCCGTTATAAGCTTTGAAATTTTTGGCTTTTTCCTAAAGTATGATTGTACGTCCTTTAACAACTTCCCTTTTTTGACGTTAAAATGCATCAGAAGGATTTTGGTCATGTACTTGGCACGAAGCATTTTTAGTTGTGTTTTCTAAGGTGGTCCTTCTTTCTTCAATGGTTGTAAGAAGTTTCCTCTACCAAGATATGTTTCCAAATGCCTCATAACAAATACCCCGCAATCGACAGCATTGTATTTTGTTTTCCAATTAAAATCAACAATGTTAGGTTCAGAAACCAAAATGTCAATGTGTTTTGGGTGTTTATGTCTCTCCAGGTAATTTGTGAAGGAATCAATCTGTACAAATTTAAATAAACAGTTATGATATTGTAATGCAGTTTTTTTAATACTATGATGTAGTAAAATTATCAATATTATTCATATGGTATAGGACTGTAAAAATAGCACCATAAAACATTAATATGATATAAAACCAGTTATAGACTTATAAAGGGTTTTCCTCTATATAAAATTAAACATATATATATATGAGATATAAGACTATAGTCAAATACTTTGATGCAGTGAAATAGCACAATAATGCATTAAGTATGAGACTTACGACGGCAAATGGGTAAGCACCATATCTTTTCCTATATCATCAATGCCGTTATCTATGTTGTCTATGATGTCGATCTCAGCGGTCTTCAAATTAAAGAAAATGATATAGAAATGATTTGATGAAGTATCTTTCGTCATCTTTATTGAAGGAAAAAATACCTGTATATATTTATTATAAATATTTAGATTTATTCTAAACATTCTCACAAATACAATCAATTAATTCTCATAATAAATATACTTACCAAGTCGACGTCCAGAAAATTCTTCCGTTTTGCTTGAGTTAAAACGTTATGAATATTTTCATCAAAAACTTTCATCCTTTCTTGCACATTCTTCCCCGACTCAACAGTATGATTAGTCTGTTTTAGTTAATGTCAAACGATTACTAATGATCAAAAAATGTAAAGTTCCAAAATAAATAAGTTATATATTTGAATTACTTACAAGCATTCCCGTATGGCAATATACATTTCCATTGCCCGAAAGCTTGTGTCGGTGCTGTTCCTCATGATTTAATACAAAAGACCATAAGTCTAATATGAGTGCCGCAATTTCTATTTCAGGGTATAGGCCCAAGAAAAAAACACCTTCTACTCCAACTCCTTTGATGATCTTGTAAACAATCTCACTGTACATTTTGATATAAACATAAACTTTTCAGACGGGTTTATCTATATCTGATGCATTAAAGCAAGGAAGTGATGCAGTGATAAAAATATGTGATGCAAGAGAATATAATGAAAATTCATACAGAGAACATTGAGAAATGATGCACTGTTCATAATATGTGATGCAGTGACAAAAGTAATTTTTGTTGGTGTAAGATCGGGTAATGATAACTTTTTCCAAACACTTGATGGCATTAAATTGATACTTGCCCCGAGATCGGCTAAGGCAGTAAATTCTTCAACTTTGTTAAATGTACAAGGTAGCACAAAATGAACAGGATCTCCAAGTTTGTCCAAAAGTTCTTTAAGAAGGACTGCAGAACAATTTTCATTTAAACAGGTATTGACAAACTCAGCCATCTTCTCCTTCTTACTAAGAAATTCCTTGAATGCTTTGACAAACTTCGGCATTTGGACAAGTGCTTCCACAAGGCTAATGTTGAAATTCATTTGGGAGATCATCTTCAAATAGATAGTGATTTGAGAATCCTCCTTAGTGAGCACTTTGCACTTGTCTAACCGAGAAGGATAAGGTATATTGGGTTTAGGAGGTTTAGGTGTAGAAGGTGAAGGTTGAGATGTTAATGGTTGAGAGGGTGAAACTTTTTTCTTTGGTATTTCTTCCGTAAGAGCTGGCGACGGTAATGGAGAACTAGTACTAGGCGTGGTAGTAGGAGGGATAAATGGGGGTGGAGGAGGTGTAGATGGAGTAATTGGGGAAGGGATAGAAGGTCCTACTAGAGTTTCTCCACTGCGTGTAGTAATTGTAACACCCCCAAATATTCATGTTTCAAATCAGCGGAAGAGTCGTTGGTGTTACGGGATAACACATTACTCAAATCATAGACAACGCTTAAAAATCGCGTCGTTTAATAACAAAGCATTTTTCATTCATAATTATCAAATTACATAGGTCCTCACGTCAAAGTATATCTTACAAATTTACAAAACATTTGAATGGAAATTTTTATTTAAATATGGGCAATAAATTCTTGTCGTCTTCCCGAGAATTACCTTCAAGTACCTGAGATAAAACATGTTAAAAGTCAGCTAAACGCTGAGCGAGTCCATAGAGTTTAGGCGAAAAACATTGTATACGAATCATTGTCGTAAATCATAACATAGGCCTAAAACATTTTTATACGAATTATTGTCGTAAATCATAGAATACGATTTATAACGTTGTTTTAAGTATAATAAAAACCGTTATATAAAACAGTTATGTAAAACCAGAACACATGTATAATAACAAATAAGACCCCATATTGCTAGTCAGACAATATATTATAATTCAAATTATATATCATACACTATTCCTGAGGACCGCAGCCTTAGTGTTGCCATTATCATTATTATTATCGGATTATTATAAGCCGCATGACATTGTTACATTTCTATAATATATATCGGGTAGCTAGCCCGGAATTCATTTGCCCATTTAAAACAGCGTGTCGTCACAAAAATCACGCTAAATATACCCTCTCATACATAAATTCGCTTGCCAATTAATACAAGGTTTTTTCTCGTATGAAAGTTCGTTGATCCAGTCTTTTCGAATACAAGAGATTTTGTATGTAAAAAGTTATCGTCTCGGTCTTTTCGAATTGATTACTAGTTATTAGTGCGACTCAGTCGTTCTTGGTGGAAAATAAAATGGTTTGATTATCTATTTTAAACTAAAAGCAAATATGAAAATGTCGTTGTGTAAAAATAAAAGCTTTAAAAATTAAACTAAAGATTACGAGTTAAAAATAAATGATTAAAAACTTTAAAACTTAAAAGTGAATTCAAAACTTAAAACTTTGTAAAAACAAGAACTTAAACCCGTCGGAATGCCGTTAGTCGGAATCCCATCGGAATGTAAGCATCGGAATAATAAACATGAAAATCTATCAGAATAATCCGTCGGAATATAACAAATGAATCCCCGTTGGAATAATGAAATAGTATCGGAATGTATGATAAGGAAACTATCGGAATAATGGTAAGTCAAAAGTATCGGAATAACAAACAACCACCTCCGTCGGAATGTTGGTCGGAATATCAGTCGGAATCAAAAACCCTAATCCGATCGTTCGATCGGAATATCAGTCGGAAAAGGAAACCCTTTTCCGATGGATTGCAATTCGTGATAAGCAAAGTTGATAAGCTACTTTTTAATAAGCTCAAACCAAGTCTTAACCAAATTTATAATGAAAAGAACCAAATAAGCACAAATAAGAACCTTTAAGACTCTAAATAAACAACTTTTCAAATCAAACTTTAAAAAGACAAAACCTTTAAGAAAACTTTAAAGCAAATAAGCTAAATACAAAATAAGCCAATAAGCATGATAAGCTCAAAGCTCAATTCGTATTAAAACATAGAGATGAATAAAAAGATGAACTTTTTAATCAATCAACCATCAAGACTAAACAAGATCAAAGATTATATCGGATCAAAGATAAAATAAAAATCAAGAAAGGTAGAAAAAGATGAAGATGAAAAACGTAAACTTGAACTTATAGATTAATGATTCCAAAATACAAGATCAAATCAAAGCTTAAACATGAAAGGAAAGAAAAGATGAAGTTCTAGTAAGAGAAAGTTAAACACTTTCTCTCTCTAAAAATAAAAACTAAAGAAAGAAAAAATAAACTAGCTAACTTAACTAACACCCTCCTAATGACACATTAGGAGGATATATATAGGAGGTGGGGAGGTGCATGTGTTGCTTCCTTTTTCTTTCTTCTCGTCTCGACTTGATTTAAATCCTTTGTCTTTCTCGACGTCGTCTCGGGATTTTCGATATAAGTGGAACCCGTCTTATAATAACTCATTTTATAATAGTTATTGTCATTTATTAACTTTTATATAATTATTTTTATATAGTATTTTACTTCAAGTGACATTTTAATAATATACACTTTTAAGTCAAATATGATGTAAAATTTCAAGTCCACCATTTTGATCATATCTTGAGTTCTACAAGGAGTTGAAACCTCAAATTTTTACTGTATAAACTACATGATATGTGCTACAAATAACGCTAATAGCTCCTTCTCAAACAGCTTCTAAATAGATTTTTTAATTCGTCCAAAATAGACCCGACAGATTAGTACCACAAAAGTGCTTTGGCCATATCTTGGTCATTTTTAACATTCTATCGAGTGGCCAATTCACCACTTGTGTAAAAATCAATTATATATCTTTATATCAATTAATATAAGCCATTTAACCAAGTGACAATATTGAAACCTACTGTTTTAAACAACCTATATGATTAGTCAAGATTTTAACAACTTTTACTTGTAGTTTTGGCCTTTTTAACCTAATCTAGTGACACAAAATCCCCTCACAATATATTGATCATCATTCATCATCATCATACATATACATTCTGAAGTAAATATACAATAACTTTTACAAAAATAATAGGGTGATAGAAAGAAGATGATCTTTATACCAACCAAGATGATGAAAAGGTTGAGGTTTTGATGAACAAGGCTTGGTTTTTGTAACCAAATCTTTAGCTTATCAAGACCATTTTTTTGAGACCTTCAAATGTATGAACACCTTTTTGAAATCAGCCCTAGACCTCCATAAAAACTCTTTTTCACATGTTATTATCACCTCCAATCTTCATCTCTTTAAGTAGCCTTCAACATATGTTGATTATTGATAAAGTTTGTGGTTAAAATTTTGATGAAGATGGTGTTTTGGTTGTGATGTGGGACGACCAAAGAAGGGAGGAGGAGAGAGTTTGATAAACTTTCTGATTAAGATTGCATGTTATGTGTGTGTGTGTGTGTGTGTGTGTGTGAGAGAGATGGAAGGCTTTTTGTGCCTTAGACTTGTTATGAGACATGTGTCTCACATAATATCAAATTATGACACCAAAGGGGTGTTGTGGCATAGTTTTATCCGCCCCTATTAGGGGTGGGACAAGTGTTAAACTTGTCTCATCCCTAATATTTTACGGGTACTCCTCGATTCTAGTTTCCTCGATTTACGTGCCCTCGGGTCGATTTACGAAAAACATTTTTATAAATTATGAAACTACGGCACAAAACGATTCTAATAAAAAATTTCTCATCAAAAATGGAGCACAAAAGCATAAATACGTAAACCTAGGGTTTCTGGTTTAATCGTAAAAGACGCTAAATTATGCACGTAAGTCTTAATTTCTTCCCGTAAATATGTGTGTTCATGAACCCACATAAAATAAAATTTCAAAATATTATACGAGAATAAATTTATTATCTGAAAATGTCAGACTGTCAAAGAGTATGTAAACGTAAACACGTAACATAGAGCTCTCCGGTTTAGACGTAGACGATGTTACTTTAAGACGTAAACCCAAATTTCTTCCCAAAAGTGAGTGAGTTCATAAACTAACAATAAAATAATGATTATAAAAAATAATACTTGAGAATAAAATAACGACCTCAAATTGACGGATTGTCACAACATTTCCCCCTAAAAAGGATCTTTGTCCTCAAAGATCAATTCATTTTACTACTCGCTTCTTATAGAGTCAAAGACATGTGTGCATTTCCTCCACATTCGGTCTTTCCTCTCAAGCGTAATTCATTATAATACGTGAGTTTCTTCAAACATAACTATGGGAATGCGATCATGCTTAAGTTGGATTACTTTCTCTTTCCATGATGTCCACGGGTTTTCGATGAATGCAACTTTTCGCCGATCCAAACTTTACTAAGAAATAATCAGATTTTACTTGATAAACATTTTATCAAGTTCGATATACGAAACATATTTCATGCAGCCCTTGAAGTCCTAGGGTAGTCTAGCTTATATGTCTCTCAGACCAAATCTTTACATTATCTCAATGGTCCCATACAATGGGGAGTTAGCTTCCCACGATCTTTCAGATCATCCATTCATCTTTCCATGATGAAAATTCTCGACATAGCTTTGGTACCCATCCTGCACTTCAAGATCTACATTTGATATTCACATAACCTCCTGCCCACTACCGGCAGCCAATAATCAGATCCTAATTTCCACAATCATTTCAGGTCTCGCGGGTCGGGTATCTTCATCCCAACTCCCACCTACAGATGCTCTTAAACTTTTCTTTATATAGGTCCTCGCAAGGTTCGGTCTTAATCCTAATGCGATAATTATCAATGATAATCTCTCCAAACGAAAGTGATTATCCTGTTCATTACCAAAGGTCAATCATACAAACATAAAACAAGACTTCTAGTGTTTGTATCGTTATTTTACCTTGTCCATCTGATTGTGGGTGGTAAGCAGTACTCTCATCAAGATTCGTTCCCAATGACTTCTGAAGGGATCTCCAGAAATTCGATGCATAGCGAGGATCTTAATAGAGATGATCGATACGGGCACACCATGATCACACAACTCTTTTAAATACGTCTGAGCCAACTTCTCCATCGAGAACCTATCATTAATTGAAATGATATAAGCAAATTTGTTAATTATGTAGACGATGACCCAAATCGAATCAAATCCAGATGATGTCCTTGGAAGGTTTATGATAAAATCCATGGTGATTCTATCCCACTTCCAAACAGAAATAACAAGTTGTAGAAGCAATCCTGATGGATTTTGGTGTTCAACCTTGACCTTCACAAAAGATAGATATTTACTAACGTATGTGGCGATGTCTGCTTTCATATTTGGCTGTCAGTACAACTTCTTTAGATAAAGATACATTGTATCAGAAATGGAATGATTAGAATACTTAGACTTATGAGATTCTATCATGACTAAATCTCGAAATCCTCTATATTTAGGCAACCACAAACGACCTTTTAAACACTTAACGCCATCGGCTCCCACTTCTAATGGTTTTCATTAGCCGCGAAACCCTTTATCATCTATATTATCCTTCTTACAAGCATCAGTTATTTCTAAATTGCTCGGGAAAATTATTAGGCACAGTCATTACTAAGGAACACATCCTGAAAGTAGGATTTTACCTAGTATGAAAATTAAGTTCGTTGAGTGTGTCTAATCGAATTGATTACTGGTTTACGTGCGACTCAGTCGTCTTTTGGTGGAAACAGTAATAGATTTGTCGTTGTAGTAAAATTAAATTGCAAGACTTAAAAGTAAATGACAGGTAATTAAAACTAAAACTATTTTAAAAGTAAATGGTGCAATATTAAAACTTTTTAAAAGTAAATAAATTTAATGACAAAAATTAAAGCTCGACGAAAAGTAAATTTGGCAAGTTAATTATAATGAAAGTAAACTTGACAATTTAATAAAAATAAAAGCTTTAAAAATTAAACTAAAAATTACTAGAAAAACACTTGGTAAAAGCAGAGATTTCGGGAAGCATGAAAAATTTGAAAACTTAAAACAATGCAAACTTAAAATAAAATAAAACTAAGACAAAATATTAAAATAAAACCAACTCCATCGGAATCCTCCTATCGGAATCCTCAGATCGGAATAACGATAAGAATGTTGCTTACCATCGGAATGTTGTCACGACAAAGCCGTCGGAATAAAAACTCACCTATCGGAATGTGATCGGAATCTCCTGTCGGAATGAGCCTATCGGAATGTATGAGGACAGTTCTATCGGAATGAATAAAAAACAAAGCTATCGGAATACTATCTGAATGTGCAAGCTGTCGGAATGTCACTTCTATCGGAATGTGGCTATGGAACTTTTGGCAGCACTTCGTCTCAATAAAGCCTTAAGACCCGTCACAATATACGATCGCAATGAGCGATCGCAATCACGATCGGAATAAGGGGGAATTACTCTATCTGAATGTTGATCGCAAAGAGCCGTCAGAATCTCAAAACCCTTTTCTAATTGTCACGATCGGAATAAGTGAAGCCGTCGAAATGTAGAATCCCTTCCCGATAGAGTGAAATTCGCAATAAGCAAAACTAAATAAGCTAACTCTAATAAGCACAAATCAAAACTTTACCAACACAATAATAAGACAAAACAACAAGCAAAATTTAAAGACTTTCAAGACACAAAATACGAAAACTTTATAAAATAGACTTTAAAAAGATAAAACTTTTAAGAAAACTTTAAAACAAATAAGATAAATAGAAAATAAGCCAATAAGATTGTCAAACTTATAGCTTAATTCGTATAAAAGCCTAGATAGAAATAAAAAGATAAACTTTTTAATCTAATAAGCAATAAGATTAAGCAAAATTAATGCTTAATCCGAACCAAAATAAAATCGAAGACAAGAAAAGTAGGATGAGAATGATAAAGAAAAGCTTGATTAAAAATAAGATTCAAAAATAAAATTAAAGAACTTACATGGAATTAAAGGCAAGAAATTTAAGATGCAAAACAAGATAATTAAATTGACAATTAAGTAAATGACATGAAAATAAATGTGCAAGTAATGAAAATGGTGGAAGACTAGTTTGTCAAAATAGCCAACAACACTAAATCAGGTGAAATGATGTCTATTTATAGGGAGAAGGGAAGGAATGCATGTGTTGCTCTTTTCTTTCTTCTTCACGTCTTTTCTTTCTCGTCTTTTCGTCTTCTTAATTCTTCGACTTTTTCGACTTTGTCTCAGGATTAATAAGCTCGTCTTGTAATTTCTTCATTAATTTAGACTTGAGTTCTTCGGCTTTTATTAAACTTCCGTCTTTAGACTTTTCTTCGATAAATCTTCAAAATAGGCCTTAGACTTTCGTTCTTTTTGCACCCTTGATCTTTTGACTTCGTATTTTGTCTTTTTCTTCTATAAAAGCCCGTGAAAACCCGTGTTTTCTTCCCTTTTCACATTTTCGTCCTAAATCACAACAAAAACACAAACCACGCATAATTCCGACATTTACGACATAAAATACACGTTTTGGCTTGGTTATTATTATAATTAAGTGGTAAAATGATAAGTGTTTTCACACTTATTAAATCCCCTACTAGTGACCATTGCAATGTCCTCATGCAATGCATTAATTACAAAGCAAGTTTTACATTTTCCATCATAATCAATCCACACTGGCCTTTATTAAAGAGACAAAATATTTAAAGGAAGAAAACGAGTAAAAAGATCAAAAACTTACCTTAGGGTTTTGGAATGTCATGGATGATTATCACCCTCAAGTTTCACGTTCCCCATACCAAGCTTAAAAACGAGATCATTGTTATTCTAAGTTAGCAAACTAACACAAACTCATGTGGCCCAATTATTCACTTAGACTCCCTTATTCCTAGGTGTATCTCTTATATTTTATTGTTGTCTTGAATGATCACGAGGATGCATTGTTCGACTTATTTCGATAGTTATTAGGCTGAAAATAAAGTAGGACGATTTAATCAATAGTTAGCTAAAGGACAAAATCTTTTAAAACTGCTTCTCGGGACCTCATAAAGTTCATATCTTGGCATAACTCGCTTCACGATTTGAGACCTTTCTCGGACCGATATTTGGCAGTGACTTCATACTTCAAATCTTGAGAGACGTTCATGAAATAATGGTCTCCTCTTCATAATAGGAATTTCTTCACTTGAACTTTTTGAGAGATTCTTCATACTTGGACCACGACTTCTTCATTTTTCTTTAATCTTTATTTGGGATTTTGATATACAACGATCCGCCTCCTTTTATGACTTGGATCTATTTTTCCTTATACCTTGTTAGGGGCCTTTTTGGATAGACTTCTCCATGATCTTTTGAGGAGTGTTTGCTTTCCGTCGTGTGTCTCGATCCTTCATATTGATTTTTGATAAATGATTCTTCACATCACTTTGGATCTTTAGCAACAAAATGTAGCCCTCATTCTTGTTAGGACCTTTTTGGACTCACCAATCTTCACATCCCGCTTCAATAAGTTATGCCTTGTCTATGAACTCTAATTAATACCGAGCAACTTTTAAGCGATCTTGGGCTAGAAGCTAAGTAACTTTTCAAATCGTACAACCTTACTTATTGCAATTAAATTTATTAACAAGCGATGGGAGAAAAAGCTCATAATTAACTCACATAAATTCACGAAAGAATACCAAACTTATAATTGACTCTATCATCTCTCGTTTTCCATAATTTAAAATCTCAAGGAATGAGACTCGTGGATGCTTAGCCTATTAAATCAAAGTTTTGGGTTTTCAAGTCATCTATAGGATCTTGCAAACTCTTAGACTTTTTCAAGTTTAGAATTCGCATTTTAAAGTTCCCTTGATAAACGACTTTCTAGGATCAATTATAGGAACTTGCAAAAAGTTCTTATTCTTAACCCGTAAGAGTTAAGACTTTCGCGTTTTAAAGTTCCCTATATAAAAGCCTAGCAAAACTTGACTTAAACACGTTAAGGATACTAGCTAGAGTAAACTTAGATAAGTAAACTCGGGTTGAGTCAAAAGATTCACGACGTTTAAAAATTAAAACCACTTTATTAAAATTTATTTAAGCAACGAAAGCAAATAACTATAACAAAGGTAAATACTAATAGGCCAAAATAGATCAAAATTTTTGAAAAATGTCGAAAAATCAATTTTTTGGTTAAAATGAGGACAAATACAAGGAAAAGCCCACTTAACTTCGATAGAAGTCCCCCTACACTTAATATAAACATTGTCCTTAATGTTTAAGCATGTGGGAGTAACCTCCCCTACACTTAGGACATTGTGCACTTTGTTTAAATCATGCTAAGGAAAGGACAACTAAAGTGATTCCTATTTTAATATTGAAGAATATAAAATAGAGAATCAAAAGAGTTTAGGATAGAACCGGGAAGAGGTGAACACGGAATCACGGGTCGTCAAAAGTCATCAAGAATGGATCTTTGAAAGCTCGAATCCCTGCACATGATAAGAAAGAAAACAACAAACACATACTAGGGTCTCCCCCTACACTTATTATAAAAACAAAAGAAAAAGGATAGATACTGCGGGTTGCCTCCCGAGAAGCGCTTGTTTTTGTTAACCGAGTCGTGAGCCTGACTCGACCTGGATTAGCATGGTGATAGCCTTGAAGAACATCCACCGGGATCAAATACATGGTTTTCATCCATCAAATAGCACAAGCTTAAGGCGAACAAGGCAAGCCAAAGAAGAGTAGGCAAGGTTCCCTTAAGCAGTTGTTGAGCACGGTGGTAGCAAGGGTGATGAGGTGCAAGCATAACTCCATAAGGTCCAAAAATATTTCCTTTTATTTCATCAGATGGATACTGAGATGGCTTAAAAGTGCAATACCAGGATCGAACACCTTTTCCTTTAGGGGAAAATAACACTCAGGCTCAGTAGACCTTGAAGAGGATCCGCTCATAAATCTCACAATCTCATCCTCAGAAGGTGGATAGAGAGGTGTCAAGACATAAGTGCTGCGGATATCGGTGTCGGTCGGCTTCTTCTCCTTTGAAACGGGTTTCTTCATATCCAAAGAAGGATAAAGACCATAATCATCAAAGTCCAAAGGAGGAGCATCACTCTCATTTGGGAAGTAAGTGTTGAGAAAAGTAGCAAAGTCTTCCTCAATTGAGTAGTCATCCAAAGTAGGATCAAGCATTGTTGGTGGAGGATCTTCATCAAAAGTAGGTGTAAGGTCATCATGAGAAGAATCACTCGAGAGAGTATCAGCCTCATCAAAATCGTCATAAGTGGGCATGTCTGGATGCTCAGAAGTAAAATTATCATAATCATCCCCACCGGAACTAGAATCATCATCATAAGCATCATAGATCGGTGGAGAATCATAAATTGGTGGAGGATCAGAATTGGAGAGAGAATCTTCCACATCATCTTAGAACAGTGGATTATCATAGCAAGAATCGAATAGAGGATTGTTGTAGACGACAAAATCATCAAGCACATTAATCATATTCGCTGATTCTCTTCCATTGGGTTTGTTTGTGATCTTCCCCATTTTAAACACTTGTGCCTCATTCCCGACTCTTAAAATAAGCTCACCTTCAGCACCATCGACTAATGCTTTTTCGGTTCTCAAGAATGGCCGACCAAGTATTAAAGGAATACGAGGGTCCATTTCATAATCAACAACAACAAAGTCGACCGGAAAAGTGAAGGTGCCAACTTTAATGAACACATCTTTGGCAATACCAAGAGGTAAGCGAGAGTGCGATTTGCAAGCTCAAGAGTCATCTTCGTTGGTGTAAGATCGGGTAGTGATAACTTTTTCCAAACACTTAAAGGCATCAGATTTATACTTGCCCCGAGATCGGCTAAGGCAGTAAATTCTTCGGTTTGGTTAAAAGTACATGGTAGCACAAAACGACCGGGATCTCCAAGTTTCTCCGGAAGTTCTTTAAGAAGGACGGCAGAACAATTTTCATTCAATCGAGTATTAACAAACTCGGCCATCTTCTCCTTCTTATTAAGCAATTCTTTAAACATCTTCACAAATTTAGGCATTTGTGCTAGAGCTTCAACAAGGCTAAAGGTGATGGTCAGTCCCGAAATCTTCTTCAAATAGTTCGACACTTAAATGTCATCCTTGGTTTGCAATTTGGCCTTGTCTAAGCGAGATGGATAAGGAATGTTGGGTTTAGGTGGTGTAGGTATAACAGGTAAAGGTTGAGATGTTGAAGGTTTAAAGGTGGAAGGTGGGGTTGGTGAAGGGTTCTTCTTGGGTGCTTCTTTATGCATAGGTGGAGACAGTAATGGAGAACTAATACTAGGCATGGGAGTAGGAGGGATAATTGGTGGTGGAGGAGGTGTAGATGGAGTAACTGGGGGATGGATAGATGGTCCTACTAAGGTTGCTCCACTGCGTGTAGTAATAGCACTCACATTCGCTCTTGGGTTGGTGACGGTATTTGAAGGTAGAGAGCCCGAAGTAGATGGTTGAGGAGTTGGTAAGAAACTAGCCAGCATATTCTTCAAATCATTTGTTTGAGTGCTAAAAGAGGTTTGTATATCATGTCGAAGCTCGGATCTAATATCATTACCTTGCTTAGTGATATCTCCTTTCAAATTGTTAATTTGGCTTTGTAGATTCTTGATTTGCTCTCCTTGGGTTCTCATGAAGGCTTCAACATCTTGATTCATGGGTGGTTGTTGAGCGGGTGGGTGATAAGGATTAGAAGCTCGAGGTGGGTTTGGGTTGCTTCTATTGTAGTTGTTTGGGTTGTGGTTTTGAGGAGAAAAAACGGGTGAAAGAAAGTTGTTACTACGGTAACTTAACAAGTTACGATCACCTTGAGGTCGAGCTTGATGGTTTTCCGATGAATAGTTACCATAAGCTGCATACACGTTTTCTGGATTGTCATGAGTAGAAGGACAATCAGTGTATGAATGAGGACCCCCGCAAATCTCACAAGAAGTTGCTACAGCTTTAACTTGTTGTTGTTGATTTGTAGCCAAGAGTTGCATATTTTTGCTCATTTCGACCATTGCGCGGGTCAATTCGGTGATACCCAGGGTTTGAAGAAGTAGAAGAAACATTGACTCTCGGGTTTGATCTTGAGGATGCGGATGAATCCCAATTTTTGTGATGAGTAGTCATGTTCTCGATAAGCTCTCTACACTCCTCGGGTCTTCTTTTCATAAATGTGCCACCGGCGGCTGCATTAATCGTATCACGATCACGAAAAGTTAAACCGTTGTAGAAAGTATCAATTAAAGTGACGGGGAGCATGTTGTGGTTTGGACATCGATCAATCAAGACATTATATCGTTCCCAAGCATCAAAAAGTGATTCATCAGGTTCTTATGTAAATCGACTAATTTGATTTCGAAGGCTCGTGACCATGGATGGTGGAAAGTAGCGCGACAAAAACCGTTGAGTAATCTCATCCCAAGTATGAATTGAATTCTTTGGAAGACGATCAAACCATTTTTCGGCGTGGTGGGATAAGGTGTGTGGAAATAGGTGAAGGCGAAGAAAATCCATAGTAACAGCGGGCAACTTCATGCTTTGAGTAACGGTAATGAATTTGTCGAGGTGTTTGTTGGCATCATCATCCGGCAATCCGCGAAATGGACAAGTGTTTTGAACTTGTTGGATCATGTGATGCTTCAACGAAAACTCCGGAGCCGTGATTTGCATCGGCGCAATCGGTCCTCCTCGTCTGTTCATGGTTGGTTGACAAAGCTCCTCCATTGTTCTAAGGTCGGGTGGGGGAACATTGTTGTTATTATTCATGTTAGGGTGGGGTGGATTATTGTTGTTGTGTACACCAGCCATAAATAAATCTTCACGAGTCTCGGGCTCAGAATAAGATGAAGATCTAGTACGCATACACATGCGAAAGAAAAAGAAAAAGATACAAAAGAAATAGAGAATATATATACACTTATAAAAATAAAATCTTTTTGGTGCAAAACTTTGAAAAAGAAATGCTTTTTATATGTTTTTTATATGTTTTTTAATGTTTTTGTATTTTTGAAAATTTTTAATTTTTATGGACTTTTTGAAAATTTTTAAGCAAGAAAAATAACGTTCACGAGTGAACGGATCTCAAAATTCAACGCGTCTCTCACAGAAAACCGTTAATCTTTACGAAAAGAGCCGGCAGCGGCGCCATTTGAAAGTAGGATTTTACCTAGTATGAAAATTAAGTTCGTTCAGTATGTCTAATCGAATTGATTACTGGTTTACGTGCGACTCAGTCGTCTTTTGGTGGAAACAATAATAGATTTGTCGTTGTAGTAAAATTAAATTAGACTTAAAAGTAAATGACAGGTAATTAAAACTAAAACTATTTTAAAAGTAAATGGTGCAATATTAAAACTTTTTAAAAGTAAATAAATTTAATGACGAAAATTAAAGCTCGACGAAAAGTAAATTTGACAAGTTAATTAAAATTAAAAAGTAAAATTGACAATTTAATAGAAATAAAAGCTTTAAAAATTACTAAAAAACACTTGGTAAAAACAGAGATTTCGGGAAGCGTGAAAAATTTGAAAACTTAAAACAATGCAAACTTAAAATAAAATAAAACTAAGACAAAATATTAAAATAAAACCAACTCCATCGGAATCCTCCTATCAGAATCCTCAGATCGGAATAACGATCAGAATGTTGCTTACCATCGGAATGTTGTCACGACAAAGCCGTCGGAATAACAACTCACCTATCGGAATGTGATCGGAATCTCCTGTCGGAATGAGCCTATCGAAATGTATGAGGACAGTTCTATCGGAATGAATAAAAAACAAAGCTATCGGAATACTATCTGAATGTGCAAGTTGTCGGAATGTCACTTCTATCGGAATGTGGCTATGGAAATTTTGGCAGCACTTCGTCTCAATAAAGCCTTAAGACCCGTCGCAATATACGATCGCAATGAGCGATCGCAATCACGATCGGAATAAGGGGAATTACTCTATCTGAATGTTGATCGCAAAGAGCCGTCGAAATCTCACAACCCTTTTCCAATTGTCACGATCGGAATAAGTGAAGCCGTCGGAATGTAGAATCCCTTCCCGATAGAGTGAAATTCGCAATAAGTAAAACTAAATAAGCTAACTCTAATAAGCACAAATCAAAACTTTACCAACACAATAATAAGACGAAACAACAAGCAAAATTTAAAGACTTTCAAGACACAAAATACGAAACTTTATAAAATAGACTTTAAAAAGATAAAACTTTTAAGAAAACTTTAAAACAAATAAGCTAAATACTAAATAAGCCAATAAGATTGTCAAACTTATAGCTTAATTCGTATAAAAGCCTAGATAGAAATAAAAAGATAAACTTTTTAATCTAATAAGCAATAAGATTAAGCAAAATTAATGCTTAATCCGAACCAAAATCAAATCGAAGACAAGAAAAGTAGGATGAGAATGATAAAGAAAAGCTTGATTAAAAATAAGATTCAACAATAAAATTAAAGAACTTACTTGGAATTAAAGGAAAGAAATTTAAGGTGCAAAACAAGGTAATTAAATTGACAATTAAGTAAATGACATGAAAATAAATGTGCAAGTAATGAAAATGGTGGAAGACTAGTTTGTCAAAATAGCCAACAACACTAAATGAGGTGAATTGAAGTCTATTTATATGGAGAAGGGAAGGAATGCATGTGTTGCTCTTTTCTTTCTTCTTCACGTCTTTTCTTTCTCGTCTTTTCATCTTCTTAACTCTTCGACTTTTTCGACTTTGTCTCGGGATTAATAAACTCGTCTTGTAATTTCTTCATTAATTTAGACTTGAGTTCTTCGGCTTTTATTAAACTTCCGTCTTTAGACTTTTCTTCGATAAATCTTCAAAATAGGCATTAGACTTCCGTTCTTTTTGCACCCTTGATCTTTTGACTTCGTCTTTTGTCTTTTTCTTCGATAAAAGCCCGTGAAAGCCCGTGTTTTCTTCTCTTTTCTCATTTTCGTCCTAAATCACAACAAAAACACAAACCACGCATAATTCCGACATTTACGACATAAAATACACGTTTTGGCTTGGTTATTATTATAATTAAGTGGTAAAAGGATAAGTGTTTTCACACTTATTACATCCTAACTGGTTCTTTATCCTTTCTACATAATGCGTCAGCAACTACATTCACCTTCCCCAATGAAATAAATATCATGACCATAATCACTCAGAAATTCTTTCCTTATATTTTCTAATTTTTAGTTTCGTCTCAATCATTATCTTCATTAGTTTTTCCCAGTCTGATGTTTAAAATGTCGATAAATATTACAAGTAATTAAATAATAAATATTTAATTTATGAAACGTAAACGTAAAATTTTTAAATTTCTCAGCTCGTCCAATTATAGAAAAATGTTCAAAATAAATTTGAATTTAGTTAAACACGATCTTCGTTGATTTATCGAAAATAATTAAAAAGATCCCTAAATGTTTGAAAAATCTTTGTTTAAACTTTGGTCAAAATTTTCTTAATTGAAGAGCAAAAACTTTCGTTCCAAATTCCAAGTCATTGGTTATATGGTGTCCTCAATTCCTCCTAGGTTGTCTTTAGGTATACACAAACATCTAATCCTAAGGGAGTTTAGTTAAATGATCTGGGTATGAGGGAATAATTCCTTAATAATCCTTCGGTAAATATTTGTCAAAACATCTTCGCACTTTCTTTTTGGTATAACCCACAGCCTTAATGGTTCCGATCTTTGAAGAGTCAACATAGATTCCACTACCATTAATCACATGGTCAAAGAATGTAAGGGATCAAGCCTAACATCTCACTTTAAATATTTAATGCACAATGTTTCACACCTCAGCTAGATCAAGGTAGTCTAAAACTGATTACTAAGCTCCTTCTTATTTTTAGAAACAAGCGGATGGTCCTTAATGATCACAAGCATGAACTTATCAAAATACAGCTTACCCACGCGATTCATCAAATTCATGAATGCGACCAGTACGTTAGTCAATCTAAACGACATCACATGAAGCTCATAATGTTCATCCATTAGGGGAGTTCTACTCGTGTTCCCATCAATTAAGGCAATGAATTCATGTCATAATCAACCAATCCATTCTAATGGCACTACCAACTTTCCAGTTTCATTACCGTTGACAAAACGAGAACGTCTCAAAAGGCTAAGAATAACTCGTAACCCTTCACAAACCAAGGATATCTGGAGACATAGCTAATATTAAAAGAGTAAGGTCAACGCATGATCTACGCGAGAGCATTTCAAATCAGATAAAGACGAAAAGATTAACAAATATGGATATATTCCATGTTTTCATGATTTGTGTATGCATCTGAAAGCACCTCGGATCGTTACTCATGCCATTCAAATGGAATCTAATCAAAAGGAATGATAGGAACGTCGATACACCCAGTCAGGTATCAACACTCGATAATCAGAAAATTTTCCAAAGAATCTTACCATGAGAGAATTGAACAAGAAGGGGCTGTCAATTGTCAAATAAGACAATATCCACAGATGAGTAAATTCGATTCGGAAAAATAAATGGTACGGGCACATATGTAGGTGTCCCTAACAATATGTCCCTATTTTGCACTTCTTGCAGATCTCATAAAAATTTAATCTTTCGCAATTACAAAAGAAAAATGTAGTGTTTATAAACAATTTCATGGTGACTACTAATCAGCCTTGCATGGTCCCTTCCAAATTGTACGTAGGCGCGCTTCTATGTACAACTTAGGATTAACGATGCAATACTCAGTTCGTCAAAATTTTGTCATCATATTTAAATATATATTCATGTTTAATTATGAAATAAAAATAAAAATGATTTTTACCGAAATGTTCATCACTATGAAAGCATTTCCATATACAAGATGTTTAATAAAAACTCTATTTCGATATTAGTTACTTAATAGTACCGATTTAAATAACTCATATGAAAATAAGAATTTCATATTTTCCCCAGATGGTATTGTATTACTTATAAAAACAATGAATGATCTGCAAAAAGAGTGATGAAGAGTTGTTCGTCAAAAACTAATTACGATATGATAGGAAATGAGCTTAGCCAAATAATCATGAGTTCATGACATCGATGGCACTCAGGAATACGAAAGAATAATTCACAACGCAAATCAAATCGAGATGAGTACTCGTTCAATGGTTGCATCACTACTGTGAACATTAGGAAGAAGCAAGAAAAGATAGATAACATCGATACATGTAGAGTTTAGCAATCGAAGATAGTCTTTTCATTAATCACAAACAAGTCAAAAGTTGTATCGTCACACATTACATGTCATCATGTAATGTTATACAATTCCAAGGACTCGTCCTACCAACTGATATCTCAGTTAAGTTAGTGATTTTAAAAGATACTACAATGAATACTAATCTACAAGAGTCATTAGGTGTTTCACATGTCCCGGAAGATCCATCGGTCCTAATTCAGAAGAAGATTTATTTAATTTATTTCTTGGACACTGGGCATCCTCGTCATTGGACAATGGCCTAGGAACAATCCTTAACACGAACCAACTATCATTTAAAACCATATAATTCAACTACAGGACTTAACGACTTCCTCTTAACAATATCGTATTCTATACGAGTTAAATTTGATTTTATTCAAGTTTCAACCAACTTATACTCAATGCGACATCCTACCTCATTCTCCATTACTTTCAACCTTGTTCTTCGGCTTAGGAAAGGAAATAAAAGCTCGACATGAACAACACTTAATTTCCAATTCTATAGCTCTTATAACAATAGTTATCAAATGAGTCACGAGTAGGAAATGACTCACACATTCAATTAGACTTCTCGGAAAGGTACAAGTGGCATGAGGCTTTTGGGTAAAGGTTCCAATGACAGCCTCAAGTGCAACATTTACCTTTTTGATTTCAAATTTAAGAATTGGGTGTCACCGAATCAGATGACACATTTCTAGGTGGTGAGGTTTTGTCAAACTCCACTCTATAAGGAAAGATCGTCATGACATCGATATCAGATTTAATCTCGCCAATTCATCTTCAATATCACAATCAACTAATATCAACATTTCTACGAATATCAACCATTTTGTTGGGATTATGAACATCAACTTGGTTTAGATCTAAAATAGCTAGATTTCCTACGGGAATAGCTTCGATTGATTTGCTATAAGAGTTAGGATTCCTTGTGACAATCTACGTCGTATAGATATCTCGTATAAGTATTAGAATAATCATTAAACAATCATGTAATCAAATTACAACATATATATATATATATATAAGCCAAGTTATATATATATATATATATATATATATATATATATATATATATATATATATATATATATATATATCTATATATATATATATATATATATTAAAATAACACTTTTCAGTCTAGCCTTGTCGGTAACTCGAGAATTCTTTGGCACCATTATAGTCAAAAGATTTTTAAACATTTTACTCAAATATTTATTTAAAAATATTTATGGTTAAAAGATTTTTGAAATGTTTTATTGAAAACCTTGGTTTTAAAAATCTTTCGTTCTCTATAACGAGAGCTCTGATACCAAACTGTAACACCCCCAAATATTCATGTTTCAAATAAGCAGAAGAGTCGTTGGTGTTACGGGATAACACATTACTCAAATCATAGACAACGCTTAAAAATCGCGTCGTTTAATAACAAAGCATTTTCCATTCATAATTATCAAATTACATAGGTCCTCAGGTCAAAGTATATCTTACAAATTTACAAAACATTTGAATGAAAATTTTTATTTAAATGCAGGCCATAAATTCTTGTCGTCTTCCCGAGAATTACCTTCAAGTACCTGAGATCAAACATGTTAAAAGTCAGCTAAACGCTGAGCGAGTCCATAGAGTTTAATAATAACCATTAACATAAAACCGATATATAATCATTACTGAAAAGCATTTTGTGCAATTCTTGGTCGTAGACCATAATATAGGCCAAAAACATTTTATACGAATCATTGTCGTAAATCATAACATAGACCTAAAACATTTTTATACGAATCATTGTCGTAAATCATACAATACGTTTTATAACGTTGTTTAAAGTATAATAAAAACCGTTATATAAAACAGTTATGTAAAACCAGAACACATGTATAATAATAAATAAGACCCTATATTGGTAGTCAGGCAGTATATTATAATTCAAATCATATATCATACACTATTCCTAAGACCGTAGCCTCAGTGTTTCCATTATCATTATTATTATCAGATTATTATAAGCCGCATGACATTGTTACCTTTCTATAGTATATATCGGGTAGCTAGCTCGGAATTCATTTTCCCATCTAAAATAGCGTGTCGTCACAAGAATCACGCTAAATATATCCCTCTCATACATAAATTCGCTTGCCAATCAATGTGACACAACGGGGATCAGCCGTCAAGACGCGATCTGGGGTGATCTTCCCCAAATAGTACTATTATATGCATAAGCGTCTACCAACTCCCGGTAGTTCACAATTCATGCTAATGGGACTTATAGTGACTTAACCTAACTAATAACAATAATCCCTTTCAATCATTCATTGGGTCATACAATCAATCGGGTCCATATCAATAAGCATACAATCGGGACCACTTGTGTTCTATTTTTATTAAAACTAGCATGTTATCTCCCTCGCGGGTTTATAAAACATTTAAAAGTGTGCGAGGCTATGAACTCACGTTGGTTGGGAAACACGGGTTATCGGCAATTAGGACGTACGACACGTGCCTCGATCACGGAAACCTAAACAAATAATACTCGATCTTATACTATGTCGAATAATATTTATAAAAAGTTGTTATGTATATGTAATGATGTCGTAACATGATGATAAAGTGGGGTTTTATTTCCTTACACAACATTAGTTGTTGTTAAGTACTTACTTAACTTAGGCTTATCATACTAGTTTTAGCCCATTTACATGTTAAGGTCCAATAGGCCCATTAAGAGTCCAATATCTTTTTATTAGTCCACTTATTCATTTAAGACCAGGCCTATACTCATATGTTGGGCCCAAGTGGGTTAAGCCCATGAGTAATTCCAATAGTGTTAAGCCAAACTAGTTGGACCTAGTGGTCCAACAAGGCTAAATTTGGCCTATTATGGTCCATATGTTACAAAGCTCGGTTTTGTCGATTTTTACTTGTCAAGTGTGTTTACATATCAGTATATGTTTAATAAAAATGTTACATTAGACGGGTCGGACCATCTAAGTTTTATTTGGCGAAAATGCCATCCTTTCGGTTTTAGCCGAAAAGACGTAAAAATCTATATATAGTTTGTAGTTTAGAAAACATTTGAGTTTTATTTTTATAAAATGTAATATTTGTTTATTATAGTATATAAACTCATTTTATAATAGTTATTATCATTTATTAACTTTTATATACATATTTTTATATAGTATTTTACTTCAAGTGGCATTTTAATAATATATACTTTTTAAGTCAAATCTGAGGTAAAATTTCAAGTCCACCATTTTGATCATATCTTGAGTTCTACAAGGAGTTGAAACCCCAAATTTTTACTATAATATGTTCTAAAAATAACTCTCCTATAGCTCCTTCTCAAACAGCCTCTAAATATTTGTTTTAATTCGTCCAAAACAGACCAGACAGATTAGTACCACAAAAGTGTTTTGGCCATATCTTGGTCATTTTTAACATTCCATTGAGTGGCCAATTCACCTCTTGTGTAAAAATCAATTATCTATCTTTATATCCATTAATCTAAGCCATTTAACCAAGTGACAATATTGAAACCTACTGTTTTAAACAGCCTATATGATTAGTCAAGATTTTAACAACTTTTACTTGTAGTTTTGGCCTTTTTAACGTAATCTAGTGACACAAAATCCCCACACAATATATTGATCATCATTCATCATCATCATACATATACATTTTGAAGTAAATATACAAGAACTTTTACAAAAATAATAGGGTGATAGAAAGAAGATGATCTTTATACCAACCAAGATGATGAATAGGTTGAGGTTTTGATGAACAAGGCTTGGTTTTTGTAACCAAATCTTTAGCTTAGCAAGACCATTTTTTGCGACCTTCAAATGTATGAACACCTTCTTGAAATCAGCCCTAGACCTCCATAAAAACTCCTTTTCACATGTTATAATCACCTCCAATCTTCATCTTTTTAAAATTTTGATGAAGATGGTGTTTTGGTGGTGATGTGGGACGGCCAAAGAAGGGAGGAGGATAGAATTTGATAACTTCTTGATTAAGATTGCATGTTATGTGTGTGTGTGTGTGAGATGGAAGGCTTTTTGTGCCTTAGACTTGTTATGAGACAAGTGTCTCACAAAATCTCAAATTGTGACACCAAAGGGGTGTTGTGGCATAGTTGTATCCGCCCCTATTAGGGGTGGGACAAGTGTTAAAATTGTCTCATCCCTTAATATTTTACGGGTACTCCTCGATTCTAGTTTCCTCGATTTACGTGTCCTCGGGTCGATTTACGAAAAAGTTTTTATAAATTATGAAACTACGGCACAAAACGATTCTAATAAAAATTGTCTCATCAAAAACGGAGCACAAAAGCGTAAATACGTAAACCTAGAGTTTCCGGTTTAATCGTAAAAGACGCTAAATTATGCACGTAAGTCCTAAATTCTTCCCGTAAATATGTGAGTTCATGAACCTACATACAATAAAATTTCAAAATATTATACGAGAATAATATTATTATCTGAAAATGTCAGACTGTCACAAAAACGGAGTATGTAAACGTAAACACCTAACGTAGAGCTCTCCGGTTTAGACGTAGACGATGTTACTTTAAGACGTAAGCCCAAATTTCTTCCCAAAAGTGAGTGAGTTCATAAACTAACAATAAAATAATGATTATAAATAATACTTGAGAATAAAATAACGACCTCAAATTGACGGATTGTCACAGTAATAGCATTCACATTAGCTCTAGGGTTTGTTTCGGTTGTAGAAGGAAGAGCACCTTTGGGACGAAGCGTTTGAAACATTTGAACGAATTTCCTATCCGTAGACTCTTGCATTTCTTTCATTGTTTTCTCATGATCGGTTAATTTTAGTAGAATCAAGTCCATGTGCGGATGAGGTAAATTGAACACTTGTTGTTGAAAACCTTGGTTTGGGTATTGGTTATATGGTTGAAAACCTTGAGGATTGAAACCTTGGTTTTGAAAGCCTTGATTTTTCATTTGATAAGCTCCTTGATAAGCATTGTAGCCCCTCACATTTGCATTTTGTTGAAAATTTGCTCTTGGTGGCCCTTGGTTGTTATGGGTGGGTGGGTGTGGTCTTTGTTGAAAACCGGGTGGAGCCAAGTAATTTGTCGAGTTATAGGACAAGTGATTAACATCGACATTAGGATTGAAATGAACCCTCTATGTGTTGTTGTAAGCATACATTTACCCATGAGATTGATCATAAACTTTATCACAATTAGCATAAGAGTGTGTCCCACCACAAGTTTCACAAGTAATATTGAGAGTATGGGCATGTTGATTAGGAGGGTTATCTCTTAAAACACGTTGTTTTACTGCTGAAGTAAGTTCCTTAAGATGATCGGTCAACTCACTCTCACTGGCACATGCCATAGTAGCCCGAACACTCTTGGTTTGGACTTTGGCTTTGTTTTCAATGATAGCCCAAGCCTCATTCATAGATTTGACAAGAATATTACCCCCCTGAAGCACTATTGAGTGAATCTTGGTCATTCAAACTTAATCCACTATAAAAAGTATTAATTTGATGCACCTTAGTGAAACCGTGTTGTGGGCACTTTCTCAAAAGTTCCTTAAAACGATCCCAAGATTCATTAAACGTCTCACCGTACTTTTGTTCAAAATTAATGATGTCATTCCACAAAGCGGTAGTACGTGAGGGTGGGAAAAAGTTTGATAAATCTGGTCTCTAGGTCCGCCCATGTTGTAATACTTTGGGGTGGTCCTTTATCAAGCCAAGTTCGGGCTTGTCCCTCAAGGGAGAAAGGAAAGAGGAGCAAAAAAATTGCCTCTTGTGAAACCCTTGTATTTCACGGTATTGGTTAAGTGAACAAACCTTTTTATGTGATCGTGCGGATCATCATGAGTGCGGCCTAAAAAAGGTGTTGCCGAAACCATTTGAATGAAACCGGTCTGGAGCTCGAAGTTATTCGCATCAATAGTCGGAACCACAATTGCATCTTCATTGCCTTCAACATGTGATTGTAAGAGCTCGATCATTGGACGGTTATCCATTGTGTTAACAACAGGAGGCCCGATGATAACGGCTTGAATGGACTTCCTTTTGCGTGATCGAGTACGCATACACCTACAAAAGAAAAGAATAGCAAAGAAATAGAAGAAATAAAGTTAACGTGAAAAGAAAATATTTTTGGTGCAAAACTTTTGAAAAAGAAATGCTTTTTATGATTTTTTTTAAATGTTTTTGGATTTTTTGAAAATTTTAATTTTTATACTTTTTGAAAATTTTTGGCAAGAAAATAACGTTCAAAAGTGAACGGATCCCAAAATTCAACGCGTCTCTCACAAAAAACCGTTAATCTTCACGAAAAGAGCCGGCAACGGCGTCATTTTAATATAAGAAATTTTTGTTCTTGAAGATGTCTAATCGAATTGACAACGGTTGAAAGTGCGACTCAGTTGTTCTTGGTGTAAAAGAACAAATGTCGTTGATTATCTAAAAACAAAAATCAAAACTTTAAAAGTAAATGGAAAAATATAAAAGAAATAAAGTAAATTCAAAACTTAATAAAATGAAAACTTTGAAAATCAAAACTTAATAAAAGAAATAAACTTCAAATTAAACTACTTTGAAAATAAATTAAGACAAGACAATTAAAAATATTTAAGAAAAATGGCGGGAAAAATGCAATTTAAAAAGGGAAACCAAAACCAAGACCTAAGCCGGGAAACTTAAAACATGTACTAATCCGGAATGCCAATACCACACACAATCCAGAATAAGTTGTCACACTTTATTCGGAATCCAAGTACTCAACATAATCTGGAATACACATTTTCAAAGTAATCCGGAATATCAACTTCCTACACTAATCCGGAATATCAACTTCCTACACTAATCCGGAATGAGAATCCACCACACAATCCGGGATACTAAGTTTGGTCATTATCCGGAATCCGTGCTATGCTTACAATCCGGAATGTGGATTAGTAAGCTAATTCGGAATCTATATTGTTACTAATCCGAAATGTGCCAATGAAATGTAATCCGGAATCCGTGATCTATGTTTAATCCGGAATCCGTCTTCAAGGCTCAATCCGGAATATGATTTCCTCAAGCAATCCGGAATGAGAGTTTTCTAACTAATCCGGATTGAGACTTTTTGCCCTAATCCGGAATAATGAAAGAATGTATAACCCAGAATAATAAAAAACAGTACCTAAGTCTGAATACAAAATTTGCAAGTAATCCGGGATAAGGGTTTCTAAAACCCGGATAAGAAACAAAATTAAGCACAAATGAAAATAAGCTAAAATCTAATAAGCACTTAACCAAAAACTTAACCAAAATAACTTTAAGAAAAAGCTAATAAGCCACAATTCAAAAACTTTTAAAATACTAAATAATCAAAATATTTATAATCAACTTTTTATAAAAAATAACTATTAAAAACACTTAATTAAAAATAAGTAAATCACACAATAAGCACTAAACACAATAAGCTAAAACGATCAAAAACATCAAAACCAGAAGAACAATCAAACAAGCACATCAATTAAACAATAAGCATAAGGTTTAAACAATCTACATGATTATGAAAACAAAACAATAGATTAAAAACAAGAAAGGTAGAATGAGAATGATTATGAAAAACTTGAAATTAAAATGAAGGTTAAAGATTCAAATACAAGATTAAAGATGAAAAAGCTTGAAAACTTGAAAGTAAATCTAGAGAGAAAAAATAATTTAATCTACTCCTAAAAACTTAATAAAACTATCTAAATTATCTAACTAAAAATCTAACACCTCCTAATGAAAGATTAGGAGGGTATTTATAGGAGGAGGGGAGGAGTGTTGTTGCTTCTCTCTTTCTCTTTGTCTTTTCGTCTTTTAATTTCTTCATCTTTCTCGACTTTGTCTCGGGATTTGTCGAATGATAAAAAAAACTTTTTTTTTTTGGTAAAGGGTTGCCCTTGTAAATATATTAACCAAAAAAGCGTTGAAGTACAAAGGAATGTGGCTGAATTACCACATTAACCGCAAGCTACAAGCAGCTTGTTAACAAAAGGTTATGAAACACCAAAACCTAATACTAATACATACATCTACTAATAGACATAAATGCAACATTAGGAAAAACCAACGAGAAAAAATCTTGAAACCACGCGACCAACTCTTCATACCAGCGACAACATAATGAGAGCAAAGGATCCAAGTAAGGCCGCCTCCTTAAAAAACCTTTACGAGAAAAACCCAATGGGAAAAACCCCGCAAAGGGAAAAAGAGTACGACCCTTACGCGGCACTCCCATCATGATCAATACACACCTTAGGAATCTTCCAATCTTCGAGGATCGCTAAAGACACTGAAGAAATCTTCTTGAATTTAAAAGTGAGAAGCTTGAGACGAACCGTGTCACAAATAGAACTCACAAGCTTAGCAACCGTCAAAGACTTCTTGTTAAAAAGCCTATTATTTTGCTCTCTCCAAATGAAGTAAACCGAAGCCGCTAGCACAACCCGAGCAATTATACTAACAACCGTACACCCCTTAGCTAAGGGTCTAATAAACTCCACAATATCAATCATACGCGGAGAAATATTATGCATACCACACCTGCCACGCAATTGTAACCATACCTGTGTAGAATAAGAACATTCAAAGAAAAGATGATTATGCGAGTCAGGAACCTGATTACACAAGGGGCACTTAAGCAAAGAAAGATCAACATTAGGGCCAGCGTCCCATTTCTTCAGGCGATCTTGCGTCTTCAATTATTGCTTCATAACTAACCACATATGAATCGCATGTCTAGGAACACAATGCGAAAACCAAACAACATGAAACCAATCAACATTATTAGCCCTCATTCGTATTGACTCCCACGCAACAGCAACAGAAAACGGCCGATTAATCCCATATTATGACTACGATTATCAGAAAGCAATGGAACCGGAATAGAAACAATATTCGGGAATCAATCATACCAATCCAACGGCCATCTCCAAGTTCCATTCAGAACTAGATCCCTTACCTTGTACGATAAAGCAAATCCTGAACGATTAATATGTCTAACAGAAATAGTATCCCGAATAGGGCATTCAATAGCCCATTTATCAAACCACATAGAAGTATCTCTACCATCATGAATTTGGTGCCAAAAAAACGGACAAATCATATTCCTAAGAAGAAGAAGCTTACGCCAACACCAACTCACATCACCAATACATGGAACGTCCTAGAAACTTCTATCTTTCAATTTATAATCATAAATCCAATGCACCCATAGAGACTCTCTTTTAGACAGAATACTCCATACATGCGACGTCATTAAAGCAGCATTTAATTCATCCAACCTACGAATTCCCTAACCACCTTCATTCAAAGGATTACAAATAGTGTTCCAGGCGATTTTGGCTTTACCCCGCTTCATCTCTCCTTGACACCACAAAACCCACGCATAATCTGTTCAAGCTCATTAATAATTCTAACAGGAATAATAAAGACAGACGCCCAATAAATATGCATTGACGAAAGAACAGAACGAATAAGTTGCACTTTCCCTACAAGAGACAAAAACTTATTCCACCAGTCATTAACCCTATTTTCAAGCTTCTCAACCAAAACTTTGCAATCGCGATACTGAAGCCTATAAGAAATAAGGGGAACACCAAGATATCTAACAGGTAAAGTTCCCTCAGCAAATGGCGTGCGATTAAGAATACCATATTTAATCCCACTAGGCACATTACAAAAATAAGCAGTACTCTAAGGAATACTAGGCACCAACCCAGAGACATTCTTGAACTCCTCTAAAGTGTCCATAATAGCAGAGACAGAGTCCAAATGACCCCTAGAGAACAAGAACAAATCATCAATAAAACAAAGATTTACTAACCTCTATTTCTCACAATGATGATGATAACAGAAATCCCCAGCTGCAGTCACCTTACTTTGTAACATAAGCGTTAAAACTTCCATAACAAGAGTGAATAAATAAGGAGATAAAGGATCCCCTTGTCGCAACCCCTGTTTACCATTAAACCAACCATACATACTACCATTAATGCATACCGAATAAGATGTGGTAGAGACACAACCCATAATCCAACTGATCATAGTAGGATGAAAACCAAACCCAACAAGGATATCTCGAAGAAAAACCCAATCCACCGTATCATATGCTTTCTGGATGTCAATATTAAACAAACATCTAGGAGGAACAAAGTGACGATGGTAGTTTCTCATTAACTCTTGCGTAAGGAGAATATTATTAGAAATTCTTCTTCCCGAAACAAACGCAGACTGATTAATACTCACCAAATCACCGAGATCACCTTTAATATGATTAGCAATAATCTTGCTAATGCATTTAAAACTAACATTACAACATGATATAGGACGGTAATCATTAATAGTATTCGGCGTAGATACCTTAGGTATTAAAGCAATAATAGTATGATTAACTTCCCGAAACAATTTACCATTACGAAAAAAATCATAAATAGCACACGTGAAAGTATCCCCACCGTATCCCAAGCCCTTTTTAAAAAAAGGCAGCGGTGTAACCATCAGGACCCGGAGCTTTATCATTACACATTGAAAACAATGCACTTTTTATCTCCGCATCAGACACCAACCGAATCTTGGATAACGCCTTGGAACCATCAAGAGTATTAGTAAACAGATTATGAGTATCAATAGGAATAGTAATACCTTCAACACCAAGGAAATTCTCATAGTGAGCAACAAATGCATCCGAAACCGCACCACCTTCATGAACAACGTTAGACATATCCTTAACCATATCAATCCTATTTCGAGCATTTCTACTTTTAACAATGTTATGGAAATAAGCTAAATTTGAATCTCCCGCTTCCAACCACTCAATCTCAGATTTCTGTCTCAAAAAACGTTCCTCGTCTAGAACAGCTTCCTTGAACGTAAGTAATAAATAAGCATGATCTTCCCGAATTGACGAGTTAGATAGATTTAGATCAATAGCTTTTTGAATCTCATCTAGTTCGTCACGAAGCTTATTGACACGCGTATGCAAATTACCTTGTTCATGCAACAGCTTCCGAAATGGAGTTTTAAGACCCTTAAGTCTTTTAACCATTTGGAACATTGCACATCCATTAACCTCCAACTTCCAGCCGTTAGCAACGGTCTCTTGAAACCTGTCCTTATGAACAAGAAAATTAAAAAATTTAAAAGGCTTAGGTTTAGGTTTAGACACCGTAGGTAAACGAAGAACACAAGGAGAGTGATCCGAAATCTTATAGGGCTGAAAGATAGCAAAAGAACCAGGAAAGTCATCTATAAACATCGAATTAGACGTAATTCTATCAATCTTTTTAAGAATACCATCATCACCATTTGCTTCTCATTCCAGGTGAAATGAAAACTGGTAGAATTAACGTCAGTGACCTCCATACTCCGAACACAATCTTTAAATTCACGCATAGCAATATTGGGACGATACCCACCACATGAATGATCTTCAAGATTAAGCGCAGCATTAAAATCTCCAAGAACAACCCAAGGTTTATCCTGCATAAAAGAAGCATGAGCAACAAGATTACTCCACAAAACACGTCTATCTTTATAAGCATTATCTGCATAAACAAAAGAACAAAACAATGTTCTTTTATCCAACCGAGTATTGATCTGACAGTGCATAACCTGATTCGTAAGAGACATAACCATAACATCCACATTATCATCATTCCAACCAATAATAATACGCGTACCTTTAGAACATATTCCCTCATTTGACGTCCACTTCCAACGACGACATATTTTCTTACAGACATCAAAAACACAAGTAGCATCTACATGAGATTCAAGCACATCACACACACTTAAGTTATTCTCATTAACAACCTGACGAACCTCCTTTTGTTTAGGGGACTGGTTCAAGCCCCTTATGTTTCACGAGGCGATGCTAAACATTTAAAACATTAGGATCAGGAGTGCTTGTCCCTGTTGCTGGTTTCATGATATTAAGCGACTCATCGTAAATATTTTCTATAAGTTCATCTTCATCCACTTCCTGCTCACCTGCCATACCAGACAAAGCCGAAAAAGCATTTGAAGTAGAAACATCAGCAGTAGATTTACCTTTATTAGTAACTCTTAGTGAACTCGTATTATTATTGATACCAGTATTCAAATTCGTCTGATTATTCAGACGACAACCATTGTTCAAACCAGAAGTCGAGGCTTTCGGTTTATAATTAAATTCTTTAGCCACATTAAACCCCTTAGCCACAGAAACACCTCTTAGAATAGTATTGTTGTTCATTTTGTTGTTTCGTTTTCTGTTCACCACCTGTTGAAATCCATATTTATCCACATTAGAGCTACTAGCTCCATCATTTATAGCACTCGTAGGTTTAGACGCTACCACAACTCTTTTAGGGCAAGTACTCAACGTATGACCAAAACACTTACACGTTTCACAACGCGGAGGCTTCTACTCATACTCAACCTGAATAACTTCTTTCGTATAATCATCCCCTTCAAGAGCTAGAATTCCAATAGTGACAGACTCCAAAAAATCAGTATTTGCATCAACCTCAATAAGACATCTAGCGAAGCTACATCGACCCCATGAATCCTTACACATTGTACTCGTATAAGAATCCAGCATAACTGGTCTTACAATATAGCTAGCAATGAAACTCAAACCCTCCTCATCAAACACTTGTAATGGAACATCATGGAGCTTAACCCAAACCGGCACCTTTGTTAATTCCTCCTTCTTAGGACTTGTTTTCACCGACCACTTTTTAAGTATGATAGGGGAATTTTTAATCATCCATGGACCACCCTCTAGAACCGCTTCCAATCCAGCAAGTGTATTAAACTTGAAAAAGAAGAACCCTTTTTCATTCATCATAATCTTACTTAACCCGTGTTTAGCCCAGTTATTGTTAACAAAGTATTCCACCACCCGAAAGGCAAGTCTCTTCCCAATAAAATATCCATATAACATATTCTCATACCTAGAATTCATTTTAGGCACAACTTTTATCGGGATAGAAATATTGACACCATCGTACACCTTATCAGCCACACGATGTCCAAACTCAGAACTTCCATTAGGTTTAGGAGCCATAACACCTGCATACGTACTAGAACTGTTCAACGGGTGAGACCAGAATACATCATCAACTTTTCCCATATTCACAGGGGGCTCAAACCCTTCAAACTCATCATCCAGTAATTTAGAAACCATCGGAGTTGACATGCTTATAAAGTTACCACCAATGTCAACTGTACTCGTCAAGGGACCTCCGCTAGGCTGCCTTTTAGTAACAAACGAATCAAGAGGAGATGATGATTGCAGTATTTTTTCTTTAGCTATAATCTCCTCCTCATACTTACACAGCATGTTGATGATTTCCTTAGACCTCTCAGCCGACACCGAAGACCATCACTTATGTTTCATCTTAATCTCATACGCAAACGCACCAACATCCTAAATCATGTTCAACGTAACACCAAGCAACAACAAAACCTCAGCCAAGGTACACGGTTGCATACCATTAATATGGCAGCGTTTAAAACCTCGTCGTTTTTTGTAGTCGACGACTCCATGCAGAAAACTAACTAGAAAACCCTAAATCGAACCCAAACACGAAACCCTAAAAAAAATAAACCCTGAAAAAACGAGAGAACCAGCGATCAACAAAACAGAAGCAATGAGGACAACGTCAATCTCACAACGATGTATATATAAGATCAAACCGACTAATAAAAAAAGAAAGAAACTAAACGACGACACCAGAAAACAAACAAGCAACAATCGAATGGATGTGAAACCGATCTATCTAATAAAAAACTTGTTAGATCAAGAACTAATCAAGGATTAGACGAAAAAACACGAGTGTTATAGGATTTCCTGATTAAACAAACAAGAAGAATTGAATTGCAAGAAGTTTTTATGATCTGTCGCCATTGAAGTTTCTAGGGTTTTTTATGATAAAATGAACTTGTCTTATAATTTTCTTTCTTTTATTAGACTTGGTTCTTCGACTTTGTTAAACTTTTGTCTTTAGACTTTTTCTTCGATAAATCTTTAGAATAGGCCTTTGACTTCCGTTCTTTTTGCACTCTTGATCTTTTGACTTCGTCTTTTGTCTTTTTCTTCGATAAAAGCCCGTGAAATCCCGTTTTTTCTTCCTTTTTCATATTTGGGTCATAAAACACAACAAAAACACAAACCACGCATAATTCTGACATTTACGACATTAAATACACGTTTTGGCTTGGTTTTTATTATAATTAAGTGGTAAAAGGATAAGTGTTTTCACACTTATTAGGGATTGTCCCAAAACAGATGATTTAGGGCATTTAACCGCATTCGATTGACGAACGGTGAATGGTTTACCCAAAACAGACTTTCCTTTCATTTTCTCAATGATTTTTTGTAACTCACTAATGGCTATGTCTCTTTCTTGTAGCTGAGCTATTAAATCATTTATTTCGAAACCTTTTTCATTTAATTGACGAACCGAAGAAGATGCTAGTTCTTGATACTTCTTATGATTATGAGATTTATCACCTTTTTGTAAAGCAAGTTCAAGAGAAATGGAGTGTTTCTCAAGTGGGGAAAAACTTTTCGAAAGTTTGTTATATGACTCAATTTGTTTCGAAAGCTCAACTTTAAGATTGTGACATTTCTCGTCCGTTTCTGACACTAGACATGCTAGATGACAATATTGATCAAGATCGGTATACACACCAAGTATAGCATTCATATGGTCAGCATAAAAGTATTCCTTCGAAAGTTGATCAATTTCGTTAGAAAGTTGGTGTTCTTGTGTCTTTAATTTAGTTTTGAAGAAAATCAACTTCATCTTCAAGAGATTTAACATATCTTAAATCAGTTAACATTTCCTCAGTGGGAGCGTTATAAAACATAACCACATTATTTGAAAGATCATCAGTGGTTGAAACAATGCATTGTTGAATGACGACTTCTACTTGTGGGTTAGGTTTAATATTCCAAACGGTATCCCTAGAAACTTTTTCATAGTCGACAACACCTTTGTACAAATTTAAAACCCCTTGTTTTATAAACTCGAATTGCTGAACACTTTTGATTTTCTCATCCCATTTATGTTTTTCATCCAAAATTCCCTTTTCTAACAAAATGATTGCTTTTTGAAACTCCTTTTTAAAGAAACTTTCTTTTGTGGTTCATCACTTGGTGGTGGAACACTATTATACATCTTTTGTTCTTTTAAAAGATCTTTTTGAGGAACAAACTTAATATTATTGTTAGAATCAGAAAGGTTTATCAAATCACTTAAGTTCGATCGACTTTCTTCTTGATGACGAATGATTTCGTCGCAGTCAAGGGAAAGCATAAGAGCAAGATTATCCACATAACAACCGATATCATAAAGACCAGGCTTGATAGTTTGAACTTTCTTAAGATATTCAGGCTTAGCAAAACTCGTTTTCATATTTCTATTGAGCATATTCATAGTTTGAATAGACTGACCCGTTTTGTAAACAATGTTGTTTAACATTTCGACTCTCTTTTCCAAATCAAGAATTTTTTCAATATCCTTTTCTTCACGAGTTTTATAAAGCTCAGTTTGTTCTTTATTAACCAACTCTAACTCAGTAATCTGGAGTTTATGTAGCAGCAATTGTTCTTCAAGTTCTGATATCTTTTGTTTTGACATATGAATTTTGTGTGTTACTTCAGAACAATATTGTTCGTTGAGCACCTTACATTCATATACCAAACCATTAGCTATTGCAACTCGTCGATCAACTTCTTTTACATAATCACACTCTTTAAGCTTGTCTATCTCATCGGCAAAGGATGTGTTTGCTTGCTTATACGCTTATTAGCCTCTCTGTTTTCATTAATTTCACGTTTTAAAGAATCAATAATAGACGCAAGCAAATCACTGTCCTCTTTCGAGTCAGTACCCTGAGTTGCATTTCTGTCCTCATTACACATAGGCTGTGAATCCGTAGAGATATTTCTATCCTCCGTGTCCATTATATATGTGTCATTAATGCTTTTGGGTTGTTCAGGATGCCGTCGTTCATTAGCAACCACATTATAGTTATCATTTGATGGTACCTTTTCAATTGGCTCGGTATCAAAGATAGGTCCAGAATTGTCAACAGTCTTTGGAATCACTTCTTGAATCTTTGCCATGTACACATAATGTGCCTCTAACTCTTGATCATCAGCTTCATCATTAGTGTCATCACGTCAGTCAACTTCATTTGCTGTGAGTGGAATCCCTGCTTCTTCTTTCTTACACATCAGCATCTTTTCCTTGTGATATCCCGAATCCTTAACCCGTTTTGGCTTCTTATATTCCCTAGCCATGTGCCCAAATCCCTTGCAGTTGAAGCATTGAATCCCAGTCTTCTGCACAACTAGAGTGCCTACAGTATCTCTAGCCCCAACTAGATTCGGCATCCTCTGATTATCATACCTTGCATCACGATCACACCTAGGTGCATGATCAACTTCCTTATATCTAGCATTGGATAATGATCTGAGGTTGTTGTTGGTAGGTTTGTAGATCTTCTTATAAGTTGTGGTGAGTAAAGACATGAGTTCTTCAATCTTCTTGTCCCTTGAAGTTTGTTCATCATCACAGTCTCCATCTGACTCGGTGTCATACTTTGGAGGTGGAGTGGGGATAATTGCTTTTGCTTTGTTTCTAGCAGTAGCTAGAGGTTTGGTGGATGAGTTTGATGACCTTGAGGAATGTGTAGGGGGTTGTTAACGGGGAACCTGTAACACCCCCAAATATTCATACTTTATTTCAGCGGAAGAGTCGTTGGTGTTAAGGGATAGCACATTACTCAAATCATAGACAACGCTTAAAGATCGCATCGTTTAATAATAAATCATTTTCCATTCATGAATATCAAATTTACATAGGTCCCAAGTCATAGCATTTCGTACAATTTTTACAAAACGTTTGAATGGAAATTGTTATTTAAGTGCGGGCCATAAATTCTTGTTGTCTTCCCGAGAATTACCTTCAAATACCTGAGATAAAACATGTTAAATGAAAAGGCCATCGAAAACGCCGAGTGAATTCATAGAGTTTAATGAAATCCATGAATATATCATCGGTATAAATTTATTACCAAAAATCATTTTATACAAACCTTTGTAGTAGGCCATAAAATAGGCCAAAAACATTTCATACAAATCTTTGTTGTAAATCATACTATAGGCTTTTGCCTTCAATACCATTATACGAACCAATGTCGTAAATACATCATACAATACGTTTCATAACGTTGTAAAGAGTTAAATAAAAACCGTTATATGAATATGGTTATGTAAAACCAAAACACGAACATAATATTAATAATAAGATCCCGTATTGCTAGTCAGGCAATATATTGTAATTCAATGCATAAAGCAGTATTTTCGTTATTGGATTATTATAAGCCGCATGACATTGCTACCTTACTATACGAAACAACGAGTAGCTAACCCGAAACTCATTTTTCCATCTAAAACAGCGTGTCGTCACAATAATCACGCTTATATAAATCTTCTCATACATAAATTCGCTTACCAATCAATGTGGCACGACGGGGATCAACCGTTAAGGCGCGAACTAGGGTGATCGTCCCCAAATAGTACTATTATATGCATAGGCGTCTACCAAATCCCGGTAGTTCACAATTCATGCTAATGGGACTTTTAGTGACATAACCTAAATTTAATAATCCATTTCATTTCATTTATCGGGTCATATAATCATTCATCGGGTCATACGATCATTCGGGTCCAAATCAATAAGCAAACAGTCGGGACAACTGGTGTCCTATTGAATTAGAACTAACATGTTATCTCCCTTGCGGGTTTATAAAACATTTCATAAAAAACATTTAAAAGAGTGCGAGGCTATGAACTCACGTTGTTTGGGAAAGGCGGTTATCGGCGATTTGGATGTACGGTACGTGCTTCAATCACGGAAACCTAGACAAATAATACTCGTCTTAGACTCTTGTCCAATGACTTTATAAAAATAATGGCTATGTATATATGATGATATTATAAGTATGATGATGATCAAGTGGGATTTTATCTCTTCATACACATTATAGTGTTATGTGTTAGTCAAATTTTGATGATATTATAAGCCCATTACATTTTATTTGTCCAATTACAATTTTAACATCAGCCCTATACTCACATGTTGTGCCCAAGTGTGTTAAGCCCAATGAATAAGTCCATTAGTGTTTAGCCAAATTAGTTGGGTTAATAGTCCAATAAGGCTAATTTGGCCCGTTAATGTCCATATGTTATAAAGCTCGGGTTTTAATCGGTTTTTACTTGTTATATAAGTTTATGCATCAGTATGTGAGTTTATAAAAAGTTTACATTAGACGGTTCCGACCGTCTAAGTTTTAATTGACGAAAACGTTAATTTTATGGTTTTAGCCGAAAAGACGTAAAACTTATGTATATAGTTTTTATAACTTGTAAAATGTTTGTACTTGTAAATTATATAAAATGTCTTATTTTAATATCATAATATATAACTCTCATTTATAATTATTATTAGTAACTAGTGGGTTTTTATATATGTATATTTTATAAGTACATAATTTGAGTGCTTGTATTATATACTTTTTATTTTACAAAATCTGATCCTAAATATTCAGTCCACTAAAACATCCATATCTAGAGTTCTATAAGGATATAGAACCCCAAATGTTTATATCAGAAACTACATGATATGTGCTTCATTTAACTCCTTTATAGATACTGATGAATCAGCCTCTAAGTATTTTAATAAATTCGTCCAAAACAGTATATGCAGATTTGTACTCCAATATTGTTTTGATCATATCTCACTCATTATAAAGATTCCATTGAGTGGCCAACTCTCACTTATGTATAATACACATACCTTACTGTATATTAATTTTACCAAGTCATTTTAACAAGTTATCATCTAGCTCTTTACTGTTTTATACAGCCTACATATTTAGCCATGATTTTAACATCCTTTCAAGTAGATTTTAATCTTTTTAATCAAATCTATCAACACCAAATTCCCATATAATATTTTGATCATCATTCATCATCATATACATATACATAAATGAAGAAAATACAAGATTACATATTCAAAATAACAAGATAATAGGAAGAAATAATCTCTTTTGATGAAAAACCCTAAAACATCAATGGCGGCAGAATTTTCTTTTCCTCTTCACGATTCGATTTTCTATCCTGTTAATCTCTAAATCTTATAACAATGATGGTTTCTCGATTAATCTTTGATTAATCTAGAGTTAACATAGTTGTTATTTGGTTGACAGATTTTCTAGGGTTCTATAATCGTTTCTTTTTAGTTATTCTGCTGCGTTTTTGTGGTGCTTTGTTTTTCATCTTGGTCGGTTCGTGAGTCCTTCCCATTGTTTACCTTCATGATTGTTTCCTGTGTGACGTTTCTTGTCTTAGCTATTAGGGTTTGGGTTTGTTTCTTTTACGGTTAGGGTTTGGATTGTCAATTTAATGGTTGGCTGACCTTTAATTGGTTAATTTAATTGGTCGGCTGACCCTAAGTTCCTTTTGGTCGGCTCACATTTGAATAAGTGGTCGGCTGACATTAAAGTGTAGGTTTCAATTTATTATTAAATTGTGATCTTGTGTTACAATTTATTATTAAGTGGTTCGTTTGAATTAAGTGGTTCAATTGAATACTGTGTTACAAGTTATAATAAATTGTAGGTTTTACGTTGGTCTATCGTTTGATTTTCTGTGTCGCAGTTTTTATCGTTTGTAGGGTTTGGTTTTGTGTTGATTTGTTGAAGCTATGGTGGATTCGAGCAATGTAAGTGATAAACCATTGTTTACAGGTTGGAATGATGTGGTTATGGTGTCTAATCTTAAGGTTTTAGTAACGTTAGAGGAGATATCTAATTTGTTTTCTATTCCTTTGAATACTGTGCGTGACATTGAAGTGTTTGCAAATGGTGTTAAGGCAAACAAATTTCCTAAATGGTCTACTTTACCTAAGGAGACCACTATGCTTTATTATGAAGTTTTGTGTGAACGCCATAAGGATCTAACTAGCAGCACTTCTTCACTCAATTCAGGTGGTTCGAGTGTGCACTTTGCACAAATGGCTAAGGAAACAGATGACCCTATTACAAATGTTTCCTCTTCTTGTGATGTATTTTTGGACCTTGCAGCTAAGGCTGCAACCATTAATGGTTTGCAACCGTGTAATCTACATGAGGTTTTGAAATTATTTGGTGTAACGATGCGCACGGTTGGTGATGCGGGTGAATTTATGCATGAATTAAGAATGAAGAAACATCCTTTGTGGGAATTGATCTCACATGACCGTGCTAAAGAAATTCTGGAGTTACTTTGCAAATTTGAAGCTGATATGGTTACGTCTACTAATGGAGGTATTAATGCAGTCTCTTCTTCGTTTAATTCTGAAAATGTCTGTGAAGGGGTTAATATCTCTATTCCTAGGAAGGTCGTTGAAAAAGTAAATACTCGCTACCACAACACTTTATATGGTTACTTTCTTGGTAAAAGGATTGCATTTCCTGTGATTGAGTATTTTTCTAAGAATAACTGGGAAAAACATGGTCTTAAGCGTATCATGATGAATGAGAAAGGTTTTTTCTTTTTTCAATTTGGGTCTAGTGAGGGTCTTAATGCGGTTCTGGAAGGTGGTCCGTGGATGGTTCGTAATTCACCAATTTTTCTTAAGAAATGGACTATGAAAACGAATCTTCTAAAGGAGGAACTAACTCGTATTCCGGTATGGGTCAAGTTTCATGATGTCCCGCTACAGGTATTTGAAGGGGAAGGTATTAGTTTAATTGCTTCGTTTCTTGGTAAGCTTATTATGATGGATAATTATACTGATAATATGTGCAAAGAGTCTTGGGGTCGTTGTAGTTTTGCTCGTTGTCTTATTGAGATGAATGCTGATTCGGAGTTTATAGATAATGTTACTATTGGTGTCCCTGATCTTGAAGGCTCTGGTTGTACTAAGGAATTAATTCGTGTTGAATACGAATGGAAACCGCCTAGATGTCATACTTGTAATATTTTTGGTCATTCCTTTGATTCTTGTCCAAAAAATGTTAAACCTAAAATGGTTGAAAATGTGCCAACTCATGTTGATAATGATGGATTCCAACAACTGCAAAGCAAGAGGAAGAAGTACAAAGGTAATTTAGGGAATCAAGTTCCGAGAGGTGTTCCATTGAGCAAGGGTTTCCAAACAGGTAAGACGGTTGTTTTTCGTCCAAAAACTCACTTGGATACTACAAGTACGAGTGGTGATAATAGTAGTAAGTTGAATACTAAATCTGGTCAGTTGCAGCAGTCTAGCAATCCTAATGGTCCGAACAAGGGTAAAGCTCAAATGAGCAGTGTTTCTACATCGAATAAATTTTCATCTTTGTCCATGCCTGGTATTGATGAAGGGGTTCAAGTAAGCGAGGAAGATAATGAGGAGGAGGAGGGAGTCGAGGTCGTCTTTGATGAATCGGTGAATCTTCTCAACACTAATATTGGGGCAAGCACTCCTACTGGCTGATCCCATGTTGATATTTTATTATTTTCCTCGTAACTTTATGTTATCGACTTGGTTTTTGTCTAGTTTATATATTTCTAGTATTCTAGACTAGTTAATGTTTATGGCCTGTCATAAACATTTTGTTTAACAAGCTGCCTGTAGCTTGCGGTTAATGTGGCATTTCAGCCACATTCCTTGTACTTCAACGCTTTTTTTGGTTCTATTTACCGGGGTCATTGTTACCCTTTTACCAAAAAAAAGAAATAATCTCTTTACCACCAAAGTGATAAAAAGATGGGGTTGATGATGAACAAGACTTGGTTCTTGTTATCACATCTTTAACTTGGCAAATGAAATCCTTGAGATCTTCATGTGCATGAATATCTTCTTGAAAATCAGCCTCTAAGCTCCATGAAAACTCCTTGCTAGTTGCTAAGATCACCTCCAATCTTCATAACTTCAACTAGGCTTCAACATATGTGAAGTATAGTTGAAGTTTATGGCTAAAACTTTGATGAATGGTGGTGGTGGTGATGTATATGGACGGCAAGGCAAGAGGGTGGAGAGAGTTTGTGTTTTTTTTTGCATGTTAGAAATGAGAATGGTGGTATGTAGTTAGTAGTTTCAATGGTTAAATGGTTTTGGATGAAAACTAAGGACACGTGTCCTTGGTTTCATCTTACTTTGACACATCAAGAGTGTGTTGTATAGTCTTGGATGCCACATGTAGGGGGTGGGGCAAGAGTTATCTTGTCTCATCCCCATTAATTTACGGGTATTCCTCGATTCTAGTTTCCTCGATTTACGTACCCTCGGGTCGTTTTACGAAAAACGTTTTTATAAATTATGAATCAACGACACAAAACGAATCTAATAAAAATTGCCTCATCAAAAACGGAGTTCAAAAACATAAATACGTAAACCTAGGGTTTCCGGTTTAGTCGTAAAGGACGTTAAATTATGCACGTAAGTCCTAATCTCTTCTCGTAAATGTGTGAGTCTATGAACCAACACAAATTAAAAATCCCTAAATAACACTCACGGATAAATTTATTTCCTGAAATGTCGGACTGTCACCAAAAATGGTGTATGTAAACGTAAGCACGTAACGTAGAGTCCTCCGGTTTAGACGTAGTCGATACTACTTCAAGACGTAAACCCAAATTTCTTCCCATAAATGAGTGAGTTCATAATATAACATTAAAATAATGTTTTTAAATAATACTTGAGAATAAAACATCAACTATAAATTGACGGATTGTCACAACATTTACCCCTAAACAGGATCTTTGTCCTCAAAGATCGATTTATCTTACTACTCGCTTCTTATAGAGTTAGAGCCATGTGGGTATTTCCTCCACATTCGGTCTTTTCTTTCAAGTTTAATTCATTACAATACGCGAGTTTCATCAAACATAACTACGGGAATACGATCAGGCTAAATGTTGACTTACTTTCTCTATCCATGATGTTCACGGGTTTTTGATGAATGCAACTTTTCGCCGATCCAAACTTCATCAAGGAATAGTCAGATTTTCACTTGATAGACATTTCATCAAGTTAGATATACGAAACATTGCATCCCTTGAAGTCATAGGGTAGATCCAGCTTATATGCCTTTCAAACCAACTTTTTACATTATCTCAATGGTCCCATACAACGGGGACTTATTTCCCATGATCTTTCAGATCATCAATTCACTTTTCCATGGTGAAATTTTTTGGCATAACTTCGCTACCCATCCTGCACTTCAAGATCTTCATTTCATATTCACATAACCTCCTGCCTACTACTGGCAATCAATAGTCAGATCCTAATTTCAACAATCATTTCAGGTCTCGCGGGTCGGGTATTCTGCAAGGTTAGGTTTGTCATCATAGGCAACCTTAAACCTAAAAGACATGTCCAACTCACAATGGGTGTTTGTCGGGTGTCTTCCTCCCAACTCCTGCTTACAGATGCTCTCATATTTAGATCCTCACAAGATTCGATCTCGATCCTAATACGATAATTATCAATGATAATCTCTCCAAAGGAAAAAGATTATACAGTTTATTACCAAAGATCAATTATTCAAACATAAAACAACACTTCTAGTGTTTTGTATCGTTACTTTACCTCGTCCCTTCGATTGGGGTGGTAAACAGTACTCTCATTAAGGTTCGCTCCCAATGACTTCTGAGCAAATCTCTAGAAATTTAATGTGAAGCGAGGATCTTGATAGAGATGATCGATACAGGCACACTATGTTTATACAACTCCTTTAAATACAAAAGAGTCAATTTCTTCATCGAGAATCTATCATTAACAGGAATGATATTAGCAGATTTGGTCAGTCTGTCGACGATGACCCAAATCGAATCAAATTCAGATGATGACCTTTGCAACAGTTAGACGTTTACTAATGTATGAGGCGATGTCTGCCTTCATAATTTGCCATCAGTACAACTTCTTTAGATAAGGATACATTAAATCAGAAATGACATGAATAAATACTTAATCTTATGAGATTCCAACATGACTAAATCTCAAAATCTCCATATTTAGGAAACCACAAGCGGCCTTTTATACATTTAACGCCAGCGGCTTCTTAATTCTAATGGTTCACATTAGCCGCGAACCCCTGATGAGACTGCTTTTATACATGGTCTCATCGTCCAAATCGGCCTTAAATTGCATAAAATATCATAAAACATGCCAAATATATGCTCGTGTTTGTTACTTGTGTATTTTTAGGTACGGATATTGAGGAATTGGCAAAAGATCACAAGAATCAATCAAAAACGAACACGGGAAACGAAGACGCACAATGAACCGGGCCCAAGTTTGGATTTTGCAAAAATACCCTTGAAGAATTGAAGATTGGCAAAAATGGCCCCTCATCTTTGAAGAACTTGTCACAATTGACCCTCCATTTATCAATTGTACAAATATGGTCCTTATTTATTGAAGATATTACAAGATCAGTCCATCTAGTTTGAAGATTATGCAAAAGATACCCTTGGATTAAGTTTATAAAAGTTTTGTGCCATTTTCAGCAACTTGTCAAAAGTTGACAAGGCATAAACAAGCACTGTTGGGTATTTAAAACAAAGTGGAAGAAAAAGGATACCCTGGGGACTCAATCTGCCAAAAGCCCAAACTCACCCACCCACTCAGCTTTTGCCACCTCATCACAACCCACCCACCAACCCAATTACCCATACCCAAACCCGACCCTACCCAATACCTTACCCAGTTTATTAATTAACACCTGGTCAAAACTACCCACTAACCCAGTATTTTTAAAACTCGTTTTTTATTAATTTAAAAACGGGGGAAACTAATACTGCTCACTTACCTTCCCTAATTATCCCTAATTCAAACCTATGAACCCTAATTACTCACACACCTTAATCAAAGGGTTTTTAACCCTAAACCTCCAGAACACTAATCAACCTTATCCCAAATCCTTTTCCCCACCCAGAAAGTGACAACCCTCACTCTTGTCCCCTCACAAGACTCCCCTGACCCCACTTATGTGCAAGAAAACAAAGGTAACAGCAATCCAACGTCCCATTTGTTAAAACTTGTTCCCAAAGACTCCAATGAAGGGCCAAGATCATCTAAAGAGAGCTGTCATCACATGGGTTGATTTTGACCATGAAATTGAGTTGAAGATGCTTCAAAGATTCGGATATCCTCAAGGGCATTCATGGAATTTCATCTAGATTAGGGTTTTGCTTTTATGTAATTCTAGAACCCTCTATAGCTTAGTATAAATGGGAGATGACATGTATCCCCATTCTTTGTTCCAGCTTTTAGCAATATCTCTTGTAATTCCTTTTTAAGAAATTAAAAGTTTGGTATTTGAGAAAATTCAAGTGTAATTCCTTTTTAGTGTTTTTAAAAGTTGTGTATTGAGTATATGCTAAGGCTGAGTTCCAAGTTTATAAGATTTGTGTGTTAAATTTTTCAAAAAGGTAGTTTTAAAAGGAAGTTTTTAAGGTTTGAAATCAAGCTTTTGAAGTGAAAGTGGAAAGAGTTTTGATTTTGGACTTAAGATTTGTTTTTAAAACGTATTGGTAAGTTTTAAGAAGTTTGGAAAGATTTTTAAGAAAGAAAAAAGGTGAAAACAGATATTTGGATATATTGTGTTTTTCTTCTTTGATTTTTCTTTTGCAGGTTGGATCATTGTTGATTAGTTGTCAGCTCCAACCCGGGTTGGATTGGAGGAGGATTTTCATCCTCTAGGTTCTTGGATGTAAGAACCTAAGGTAACTCCTTTTTCTCTTGAAAATTTCAGAAATTAGCTAAGTGTATGTGCTTGGTTTGATTTGTGGTTATTGAGTGTTTAAGGTGTTTGATTGTTGTTATTTTGTGTTATGACACATGATTGATGCTAGTTTTGATCAGTTTGCATAGGGTCTGTAAGGTTTTTCTTTGTTAAAAACGTTTTACAAAATTTTAAAGTGGTGTTTGGCAATAGGTTTTAACAGGACAAAGTTTTTGATTAGTGCTTTAATTAGGTGTTATAAGGATTGATAAAAGTTGAGAGAGGTTAGTAATTGGTTGTTAGGTAATTTGGAACAAGTGTGAAGCAATTTGGAGTGATTTAAAAAGAAAAAGTGTAGTCAAAAACTGCATATCATTTTTCTGCCTATTTTCCTTCATTTTTGATGCTTGAATGTTGAATTCTGTTAGGAGAAAGTGTATTTGATAGATTGCTATTGATTGAGTGTCAGTTTGTGAGTTTGTGTGTTTATTTTGGAGCCTTGAATCATACTAGAAAGCAGATAATAAGCCCATAAGCCTACTGATCTGCTCAATCTTTTACAGCAACTCACTTTTGCTTTTGAGTGCTTGGTTTTGCTTGAATTGTTGTGCTAAGTGCTTATATTTGCTAAGTGACTGACTTCTTGTGCTCAAAAGAGCACAAGAGTGCCTTTGTACCAAGAAAAATAATCATCACATAATCATTGCCAAATCCCTTTTGGCTCACAAGTGTGCACTCACACTTATTCATCAAGTGTTCAAGTACTGTCCACGTTTTTTTTTGTTATTATTTGGCTTAATCAGTGTAAAAAAAGGAAATTGGTGTGAGTTTTCAAGCTATAGAAGGTCTGTGATTGATTTGCACAAGTTTAAAAAGAAAAAAAAATATACAAGCTGCGCCGCAAGACCCAACCTGTTGCGGCGCAACTGAAGGAGTTACTGACCAAAGGTGCTCACGTTTCACTAGTTGCGGCGCAAGACCTACTAGTTGCGGCGCAACTAAGTGAGCTACAGGTCTTGGTGCTCTCGCAACACTAGTTGCGGCGCAAGTACTACCTGTTGCGGCGCAACTAAGTGATAAAAAGGGGGGGTTTCAGGATTCGAACCCTGGTCACCACGATCACACCACACCACACTCACCACTGCGCCCTGGGGACTTTGATTGAGAATTGTGGTTTCCATAGTTACTTAACCTATTTCTTTTTTAGCTTATTTTATTAAAGCCGTGGCTTATTTATCACTTTTCAGCTTATTTGATAAGCGTGTTTGCTCATTTTGATTTTTCCTAGGACCCTTGTAGGGTTATAGACTTTTCTAGCTTATTTTCTTATTTTTCCTTTTATTAGTTTATTTATTAGAATTTATTTAATAGACGTTTTTTATTAAGTCATTAAAAAATACCAAAAAGATTTTTAATTTTTAGAAAAAAATAGTTTTTAGGTTTTTATATATATTTTTGAGGTTTACATGTGAAAAAGTTTTCAAAAACTTTAATTTTTGATTTTATTTGATTTTAGGTTTTTTATTAAACTTTGAAAATTAATATAAAATTCATTAAGAGGTTTTAGAAACTTTAATTTACATTTTCTTTCTAGTTAGAATATTTAGGATTTTTGAGAATTTTTTAGAATTTATTTAAGAGCTTTTAATTTTTTAGAATATTTTATTATTATTTTATTCATTAAAATAAAAAGTTTTATTTTTATTTCTTTTTCATTTTTTCTAGATTCTAGACATTAAAATAGGACCTTTGTCACTTTCCATTTAATTTTTAGGCTTTTCAATTAATTTTTAGAATTAATTTAAGATTTAATACATTTTAATAGTTTTAGGAGTTTAAAAATAGTTTAATTTGGTTTTAAAATTTTTAAAAATAGTTTTCAGTTTAATTAGGTTATTTTTAAGGTTTACAAACTATAAAATCTTGTTTAGGGCTTTTTAATATTTAAAAGTGATTTTTAGGGCTTTAATTAGCATTAAAAAGTCATTATTAAATTAATTAAAAGGTTTTGGCAAGTTTGAATTTTTTGTAAACCCTTAGAATATTAATTGGGAGTTTTTAGTGTTTTTTTTAGGAATTTTTAGATTAAAATTTTAAATTTTGTGTTTTTCACGTTCTTCGTCGTAACTTTCTAATAGTGTTTTGCCTTATTTTTCTAATTATTTTTTCGTCTTCGTCATTTTTTCTTCTTTTCTTCTCATTAATAATCAAAAACAAAATCAATCAATTCATTACACAACACACGTGCCTCCTCGAGAGAACGATCCCCACTCATTGGGTCATAAGTGCTTGGTTTTCCTAGACCGACGCTTAACGCTTACCACTATTTTACCTCCTTTTCCTAAAGGTGTGTAAAAACACTACAATCATTTTTTGGCGCCGCTGCCGGGGAGGCGTGTTGTGTTTTGATTGACAATTGTTGTTTTTATATATTAGCCATAAATATAATTGTATTAATAGCACTCTATTAATACGTATTATCGTTTTTCGGTTTTTGTGTGAATACTATTAGTATATTGTATACGTAGAACAATAAATACACAAGTACTCCAAATACGTGAGCAATCACAACCTTGACTTGGGAGGTCATTACCCAATCATTGTATTCGAATCTCAAACCAAAGAAAAAAAGGCAAAAATAGATAAATACTTTCGTGAAGCTTGATCTTGATAATACAAACTATAAGGTGGGTATAAGGCGGTTGTATTTCACAACCTAAAGGAAAAAGGCTCTTAAGTGCTTCGCGCCGCCTCGTTTCCTCCGCTTGCTTGTGCGTATTTGATTTTGAGAGTGAATCGAGGGTTTTGCCGCCCAAAGTATTACTACATATCATATATATTTTCTTGGTTTCGTTTGATTAAACCCTCTTGAACGATTTGGTGTTCCACCATCGTTCTAAAGTCATCGAAGACGTTCACTCCACGTGATCGTTTTCATTCCTTGAGGCCTTTTTAATCAAGAGATTTGATTAGTGAGGAGATTTGTGGACTTGTTGTCTACTTAATACATTCACCAATTTCCAAAAAGGTTAATACAATCAAAAACCACAAAAAAAAAAAAATTAAAAAAGTAAAAATACCAAAAAGAATCTTCTTTGCTTTCCCTCTATTTTCATAATTCTCTTCTTTCACCCTCTAAAACGTTTAATTCTCGTAACACCGTTCATGTTGCATCATGTCTAATGATGAAGGCTATTTCTCGTGTCCATATTGTGGAGGCCCACCCGATGGGGCTAATTGTTTTAATTGTGAAGTTTATGGAGGTCGTGAGGGTTATATCTATAACTCTCCTCCACGTGGTGATGGTGAAAATTTTCAATCTAACGACCAAGGTCACCAACCACATTCGTCATTTGATTCGTCTTTTAATTGTGGTGAAAATCAAAATGAGGAAATGAATCTTAATGAATCTTTTTGTGATTATATGAGCCGTCATAACAAACTTATAGAGTCACTTCAAGAACATGTGGTCGATCTCGATAAGTATTACAAAGAAAAATTGGAAACCCAAGGGGCAACTTTCAAAAAGATGGAACACGATTATGACACCCTTCTTGAAGAGCAACAACGTTTGTATGACCAAAGTCAAGTGATGTGGAAAGAATGCGTAGATAAAATTAATAATGATCACGCTAATGAAAGAGATAAACTTCTTTTAATGTTCGAGGGCTTAGTGGAAAAATTTAATTCTTTGTCTAAAGACACCAATCCTAATCCCGTAGGAGAGGTTCAAGTTATTTCGACTCCTAAGCCTCGTACGTCTCGTATTGATCCATATCTCTCGAATTTTAGAGTCGTGCAACCATCGTCATCAAGTAAGAACGTTGAGGCAACGAAAACGTCATCCAACGAAGTTTTGAAAAAAGTTTGTGAAAATAAACCTAAGGAAAAACTCGTAGGATATTTGGGAGTATTAAATCTTGTACCTACTAAACCTAATTTTTCTAATGAAGATGAAATTATTGAGGATTTTCTAAATCAATATACACTTAATTTTGAAGAAATTCCAATAAATGATTTTAAAGAAGAAAAATGTGAAAAGGTTTTAAAGGAAATCATGAAACCCTCGTTTTTACAAGATGAACGAAAATTAATTCCGAAGGGACGTGTTAGTAGTTTTGCTAAAATGTTCGAGAGCCCACGTTCAATCCCTTCGAAGGACAAAATTGAAACCGTCAAGGCAAAATCGTCACGAGACGAGCCTTTTGCTCCTAATCCCACATCATGTGAGATTTTGGATTTATCATGTGAGAAGTCCGCCGATGGCCTTGCTCACATTGATACGTTTTTCGATATCGAGGTCGACACGACAAAGGCAAAATCTTCAATCGAAGAGCCTTCTATTCCTAGTTTCACGACGGTTGAAGCTAGTGACTCGATTATCGACGATCTTATTGCTCAACCTCTTCCACGAGGAAGAGAAGACGTTTTTGATCCCGATGGAGATTTTTCCGAGATCAAACGTATTCTTGACGACCCACCTACGATTTTCGAGTTTGATGAAGACCATTACGTTAGCCCGGAGGGGGATGTTTTGTTAATCGATTCACGCTTTAAAAATTCAAATCCTCCTCCCACCTTCAAGATAAATGTGAAAAGTTTAAGTGTGCCTAGAACTATTTTAGAAACACCAAAAATTTTCAATTTAATCGACTTGGGTTTTCGTAATAATGAGTTAAAAATTGACAAAGGAAAAAATTTTACAATCAATTTGAAAATTTTTCCAACTCTAACTCCGTCATCACCTCGTTTAATTGAATTTGCTACAAACGCGTCTACTCCTTTTGACGACGTTTTGTGTGGACCAAGTGTGGGGGAAGCCCCATTTGTTTCCTTACACTTCTCCACCGAGGACGAGATTTTTGACCCCGGTATCACGTTTAAGATAAAATCTCGGTCTTTCACCAAAGTAGTCACTAGAAATCTTTTCTACACTTATGGTGTGAGTTTACCTCGAGTAACTCGATTGTTTTGCCCAACCAATGTCCCACCCTTCTATTTTCTCTCATCTATTTTCTTGTGTCCCTTTGGGACAACGTTGTTTGAAGTCGTGTTGTTTCGTTTATCATCCGAAAACGAAGACACGATCTTTGATCCCGGTATAGAGGTTTTGCCTTTATACACGGTTGCTTTTGGGCCTTGATTACATGTAAGCCCCATCAAAAATTGACCATACCATGATTATCCCTAAATGATCACATTTATGGGGATTCGAGTCGAGCTTTTGACTCGGTTATCAAAAACAAGGTGCCTCGTGGGGGAGACCCATGCTTATCCATGTAAATATTATTGCTTTCTAATTAGTTTAATGTGAGGGGATTTGTGCCCTTCCAACCTTTGTTCCGTGGTTGTTTGTGCATTGTGTCTTTTAGATCATCATCTTCACGATTGGAGCCTCTCGTGTTCGTTTTATGGGAGCACTCGATCGTTTGCTTTGGAGGCCTTTCCCAATATCCACATATGATATCCTTTTATGTTCTAACCTTAGGTTTTTAGCACACTTCATAAACGGCTATTACTTAATGGTTACACCCTTTCCATGCTAGATTAGGCATTCGACTACGTCTCTAGTATGGGGGTGTTTGTACCCCTAGACTCGAAACATTGAGGACAATGTTTAACTTTAGTATGGGGGGGTGAATAGATACTTGCCTTGCCAAACCTTCACGCTTTCCAAAGTTTATCTTTTTGTTATCGTTTTCTTGCAAAATAAGGCTAAAAATGGCCAAATTTTAAAATTTTTCTCATGTTTTATAAGTGTTTGAAGACACGAATGTAGATTTTCCGATGGCGAGAATAAGAGTAATTTTTGACTCGACCGTGCGTGTTGAGCACTTAGCTTTGGTTCCTTAACTACACATTAGGCTAAGTCTCTTAAAGGAGGACGAGAAATGATAGAGTTAATTATAAGTTACTATGCTAAACGTAGAGTACTCGTATTCTTTCAAAAACTCATGTGTTCTCGTTGTTTGCTTATTCTCCCTTCGCATGTAAATATTTTTTGCTTAATAAATATTGATTTAGCGGTCTAATTTTGATTGTTGGGTTTCTAGTCTTTTCTAGTAGCTTCCGTGTAATTAAATTGGGAAGACATTAAGGTATCGCCAGCGTCACGGTTTTGAAGTATTGGCAACCCGAATAATCGAAAGCTTCACCCAATAATAAGATTTCAAGTGCTCACCTAAATCAAGCAAACAATTTGAAGCCCCACAAGGCCTAAAATCTATGCAAAATTGAAAGTGAATCAAGCCTTAATCTTCGAAGCTTTAAAGATCCAAAATTCGCTTTAGCGTGAGGATATACGTCTTTGGCTAATAAAACCACCGATGAGGCGGATAATAAAAGGCAAGGCAAGACCGAAGTCATAATAAAAGCTTCATGGCGAAGTTGAATAAAAGATGGAGGTAAACCAAAGATAATAAGGTCCTTCCGTTAGGGGGCGTATAAAAGTCTTGGTAATAAGTCTCATGTTCAAAACCGTTATAAAACCGTGTTTATCGATTCTTCTTGTCAACTTAATTTTTTAACATCGTTGTCTATTAGGAGGGGTTATTGATTTGATGGTCTTAGTTACACCGTTAGGACTCTATTTTTAGACCTAAATCTCTATTATCGCATAAGTCAACAATGTATCCTCGTGATCATTAAGACAAAATAAAATATAAGAGATACAACTTAGGAATAATGGGAGAATAAGTACGTGATTAGGGCATATGAGTAGTGTTAGCATTACTAACTTATAATGACAATGATCTCGTTGCACGCTTAGCATGGAATTAAGGTGAAAATCGAGGACGATGAAATTATTTCTAACGAAGCATTCACGTGTTCTTATTCTATGAACCTAAACGTCCCATTTTGCGATGAAAATCATACATTATGTCTAAAACACAAGTAGTAGCAATAGTGTAGTGTAGCTAGTTATCAATTCAATAAAGTCATAAAATTAAATTTTGGAGATGCTTTGATACTTTATTCTTAGCATTGCGTGAGGGCACGTCAATGGTTTAGTATGGGGGAGTGATGAGACTGCTTTTATACATGGTCTCATCGTCCAAATCGGCCTTAAAATGCATAAAATATCATAAAACATGCCAAATATATGCTCGTGTTTGTTACTTGTGTATTTTTAGGTACGGATATTGAGGAATTGGCAAAAGAATACAAGAATCAATCAAAAACGAACACGGGAAACGAAGTCGCACAATGAACCGGGCCCAAGTTTGGAATTTTGCAAAAAGACCCTTGAAGAATTGAAGATTGGCAAAAATGGCCCCTCATCTTTGAAGAACTTGTCACAATTGACCCTCCATTTATCAATTGTACAAGTATGGACCTTAATATTTGAAGATTGTACAAGATCAGTCCTTGGAATTTGAAGAATATACATTTTACATCCTTGGAAAAGCTTTTGGAAAAGTTTGTGCCACTTTTGACAAGTTGTCAAAAGTTGACAAAGCTAATTTGGGCACTGTTGGGTATTAAATACAAAGTGAAGAGAAGTTGATAACCTGGGGACTCAATCTGCCAAAAGCCCAAACTCACCCACCCACTCAGCTTTTGACACCTCACACTACCCACCCACCAACCCATACCCTTACCCAAACCCTTAACCTACCCGTCTAAAACCCACACCCATGAACCAGGTTTATTAAAAATGGTCAAATGGTCAACGAAATTTCCCACTAAACACTTTTTTAAAAAAGTTTTCTTCCCCAAAAAGGATTAATCACCACTGTTAACTATCTTCATGATCCTAGAACCCTAAATCCCTAAGTCAGTCAAAACAAAGGGGTTTGTCCTAATTACTTGCAGATCCCTAATACACCCTAACCTCAACATACCCCAATCCCCAGAAAGGTGTCACTCTCACTCACATGGGCAATCCAGCTATCCCCTGCCCCACAATTGAACAAGAAAACAAAGTGTACAACTTCATCAACGATTCTTGTTTAATACTTGGTCCCAAAGGAGTATATGAACGACCAAGATCATCCTAAGTCACTCTCAATCACATGGGAGCTAACTTTGACTGAATTCGTCCAAGGGCAAACAAGGCAATTCCATACTAGGGTTTTCAGTACTTGTATTATTTTATTTCAGTTCTAGAATAGTCCATGATGTAGTATAAATAGGAGATGGGCATGTCCACTCCTCTTGTTCCAGTTTTTGCAATTCCTTTGTAATCCCTTTTTTATAAAAATTAAAGTTTGGTATTTTGAATTAAATTGTAATTCCTTTTAGTTGTTTATAAAAAGTTTGTGTGTTAGGGTTGCAATTAAACTGAGTTCCATTAATTGTGAAAGTTGAGTTTGATTTTTAAAGAAATTTCAAAAAGGTTTTTAGTTGCTTAATTTTTCATAAGTCTAGGTTCTTGGAAGTGAAAGTGGAAGAGGTCCATTGATTTGTGAAGTTTTAAGATAATTTAAAACGTGTTTAAGAGTTTGTGAGAAGGTTTGAAAAGTTTTAAGAAGATATAAAAAGAAAACAGAATATTATATATATATATATTGTTCTTGTTTTGCTTTTCTTTGATTTTTTTTTCAGGTTTTAAAAGTGTTATTGATTTTGATCTGCATGCACCCGGGTGCATAAGGAGGTGGTTGTGCTACCACTAAGTCCTTGGATGTAAGGACTTAAGGTAAAATCAGTTTACCTTTGGAAATATTCAGAAAAGTGCTTGTTCATGTGCTCTATTGGATTTCATGCTACTGTGTGTTTTAAAGTGTTGGATCTGTGTTTTTATCTGCTGTTATGCATGTTAGAAGGTTTGGTTAACAAGTTAGTTAAGTTTGCAAGTGTTTTGTGTGTTAAAAATCGTTTTTCAAAATATTAAGTGGTGTTTGGCAACAGGGTTTAACAGGGCAAAACATTTTAATTTATGGTTAAAAAGTTGTTAGAGTAATTGGTAATAGTTAAAATAGGTTGCTTATTAGTTGTTAGTAAGATTAGAAGAGATTTGAACTAATTTGTGTGCTAAAAGTGAAAAACAAGTAGTCAAAACCTGCATATCTCTATTCTGCTAGTTTTCATCAGATTTTTGGTGCTTGATTTCATAAGTCTGTTAATTTATAGTGTAATTCAGGGATTGATTTGGTTTGTGTATTGATTGGTGCCATTGTGTGCTTAATTTGGGTGCCCAGATTGCATTAGAAAGCTAACTAGAAGCCACTTAGCCCACTGACCAGTCCTAAGACCTCAGAGAATTGACATTGGTCTTTTTTGTGCTTTTGATTGTGATTTGGTTGTGCTAGTTGTTTGCTTTAGCTAATCTGTGACTTCTTGTGCTCAAAGGAGCACAAGAGTGCCTTGTTGCTCCAAAAACAAGCATCAAATAAGCCAGTAGGGTCAAGTCCTCTTGGCCAAAATTCTTAAACAAAAAGGCACAAGTTCAATCTGCTTGTGTTCTATTGGACCTGTCACGTTTTTTATTGGTAAATTTGGCTTAATCAGTGTAAAATAGTAATTTGAAGTTGGTTTACAAGCTGTTTAAGTATCACTGGTTGGTTGAGAAAGTTTAAAAAGGAAAAAATACAAAAGTTGCGGCGCAAGTGACAAGCGTTGCGGCGCAACTGAAGTAGCTGCAGACCAAAGTTGCCATCGTTTCACTAGTTGCGGCGCAAGACCTACTAGTTGCGGCGCAACTAAGTGAGCTACAGGTCTTGGTGCTCTCGCAACACTAGTTGCGGCGCAAGTACTACCTGTTGCGGCGCAACTAAGTGATAAAAAGGGGGGGTTTCAGGATTCGAACCCTGGTCACCACGATCACACCACACCACACTCACCACTGCGCCCTGGGGACTTTGATTGAGAATTGTGGTTTCCATAGTTACTTAACCTATTTCTTTTTTTAGCTTATTTTATTAAAGCCGTGGCTTATTTATCACTTTTCAGCTTATTTGATAAGCGTGTTTGCTCATTTTGATTTTTCCTAGGACCCTTGTAGGGTTATAGACTTTTCTAGCTTATTTTCTTATTTTTCCTTTTATTAGTTTATTTGTTAGAATTTATTTAATAGACGTTTTTTATTAAGTCATTAAAAAATACCAAAAAGATTTTTAATTTTTAGAAAAAATAGTTTTTAGGTTTTAATATATATTTTTGAGGTTTACATGTGAAAAAGTTTTCAAAAACTTTAATTTTTGATTTTATTTGATTTTAGGTTTTTTATTAAACTTTAAAAATTAATATAAAATTCATTAAGAGGTTTTAGAAACTTTAATTTACATTTTCTTCTTAGTTAGATTATTTAGGATTTTTGAGAATTTTTTAGAATTTATTTTAGGACTTTTAATTTTTTAGAATATTTTAATATTATTTTATTCATTAAAATAAAAAATTTTATTTTTCTTTCTTTTTCATTTTTCCTAGGTTCTTTTTTATTAATTAGGACTATTTCCATTTGTAGAATAATTTTTAGGCTTTTCAATTAATTTTTAGAATTAATTTAAGATTTAATAGATTTTAATAGTTTTTAGGAGTTTAAAAATAGTTTAAATTGGTTTTAAAATTTTTAAAAATAGTTTTTAGTTTAATTAAGTCATTTTTGGAGGTTTACAAACTATTAAATCTTGTTTAGGGCTTTTTAATATTTAAAAGTGATTTTTAGGGCTTTAATTAGCATTAAAAAGTCATTATCAAATTAATTAAAAGGTTTTGGCAAGTTTGAATTTTTTGTAAACCCTTAGAATATTATTTGGGAGTTTTTAGTAATTTTTAGAAATTTTTAGATTAAAATTTTAAATTTTGCACTTTTTCACGTTCTACGTCGTAGCTTTCTAATAGTATTTTTGTTTATTTTTTCTAACTTTTTTCGTCTTCGTCATTTTTTTCTTCTTTTCTTCTCATTAATAATCAAAAACAAAATCAATCAATTCAATTCACAACGCACTAGCCTCCTCGAGAACGAACTCACTTTTAGGGTCATTCACACGCGGTTTTCCTAAATCGTCGTGCACGCTTACCCTATTTACGTTCTTTTTCCTAAAAGACGTATTTCTACTACTATCAAAATGGCGCCGCTGCCGGGGAGGCGTGTTGTGTTTTGATTGAAACATTGTTGTTTTTATATTAGCCATAAATATAGTTGTATTAATAGCACTCTATTAATACGTATTATCGTTTTTCGGTTTTTGTGTGAATACTATTAGTATATTGTATACGTAGAACAATAAATACACAAGTACTCCAAATACGTGAGCAATCACAACCTTGACTTGGGAGGTCATTACCCAATCATTGTATTCGAATCTCAAACCAAAGAAAAAAAGGCAAAAATAGATAAATACTTTCATGAAGCTTGATCTTGATAATACAAACTATAAGGTGGGTATAAGGCGGTTGTATTTCACAACCTAAAGGAAAAAGGCTCTTAAGTGCTTCGCGCCGCCTCGTTTCCTCCGCTTGCTTGTGCGTATTTGATTTTGAGAGTGAATCGAGGGTTTTGCCGCCCAAAGTATTACTACATATCATATATATTTTCTTGGTTTCGTTTGATTAAACCCTCTTGAACGATTTGGTGTTCCACCATCGTTCTAAAGTCATCGAAGACGTTCACTCCACGTGATCGTTTTCATTCCTTGAGGCCTTTTTAATCAAGAGATTTGATTAGTGAGGAGATTTGTGGACTTGTTGTCTACTTAATACATTCACCAATTTCCAAAAAGGTTAATACAATCAAAAACCACAAAAAAAAAAAAAAAAAAAAAAAAAAAAATTAAAAAAGTAAAAATACCAAAAAGAATCTTCTTTGCTTTCCCTCTATTTTCATAATTCTCTTCTTTCACCCTCTAAAACGTTTAATTCTCGTAACACCGTTCATGTTGCATCATGTCTAATGATGAAGGCTATTTCTCGTGTCCATATTGTGGAGGCCCACCCGATGGGGCTAATTGTTTTAATTGTGAAGTTTATGGAGGTCGTGAGGGTTATATCTATAACTCTCCTCCACGTGGTGATGGTGACAATTTTCAATCTAACGACCAAGGTCACCAACCACATTCGTCATTTGATTCGTCTTTTAATTGTGGTGAAAATCAAAATGAAGAAATGAGTCTTAATGAATCTTTTTGTGATTATATGAGCCGTCATAACAAACTTATAGAGTCACTTCAAGAACATGTGGTCGATCTCGATAAGTATTACAAAGAAAAATTGGAAGCCCAAGGGGAGACTTACAAAAAAATGGAACACGATTATGACACCCTTCTTGAAGAGCAACAACGTTTGTATGACCAAAATCAAGTGATGTGGAAAGAATGCATAGATAAAATTAATAATGATCACGCTAATGAGAGAGATAAACTTCTTTTAATGTTCGAGGGCTTAGTGGAAAAATTCAATTCTTTGTCTAAAGACACCAATCCTAATCCCGTAGGAGAGGTTCAAGTTATTTCGACTCCTAAGCCTCGTACGTCTCATATTGATCCATATCTCTCTAATTTTAGAGTCGTGCAACCATCGTCATCAAGTAAGAACGTAGAGGCAACGAAACCGCCATCCAACGAAGTTTTGAAAAAAGTTTGTGAAAATAAACCTAAGGAAAAACTCGTAGGATATTTGGGAGTATTAAATCTTGTACCTACTAAACCTAATTTTTCTAATGAAGATGAAATTATTGAGGATTTTCTAAATCAATATACACTTAATTTTGAAGAAATTCCAATAAATGATTTTAAAGAAGAAAAATGTGAAAAGGTTTTAAAGGAAATCATGAAACCCTCGTTTTTACAAGATGAACGAAAATTAATTCCGAAGGGACGTGTTAGTAGTTTTGCTAAAATGTTCGAGAACCCACGTTCGATCCCTTCGAAGGACAAAGTTGAAACCGTCAAGGCAAAATCGTCACGAGACGAGCCTTTTGCTCCTAATCCCACATCATGTGAGATTTTGGATTTATCATGTGAGAAGTCCGCCGATGGCCTTGCTCACATTGATACGTTTTTCGATATCGAGGTCGACACGACAAAGGCAAAATCTTCAATCGAAGAGCCTTCTATTCCTTGTTTCACGACGGTTGAAGCTAGTGACTCGATTATCGACGATCTTATTGCTCAACCTCTTCCACGAGGAAGAGAAGACGTTTTTGATCCCGATGGAGATTTTTCCGAGATCAAACGTATTCTTGACGACCCACCTACGATTTTCGAGTTTGATGAAGACCATTACGTTAGCCCGGAGGGGGATGTTTTGTTAATCGATTCACGCTTTAAAAATTCAAATCCTCCTCCCACCTTCAAGATAAATGTGAAAAGTTTAAGTGTGCCTAGAACTATTTTAGAAACACCAAAAATTTTCAATTTAATCGACTTGGGTTTTCGTAATAATGAGTTAAAAATTGACAAAGGAAAAAATTTTACAATCAATTTGAAAATTTTTCCAACTCTAACTCCGTCATCACCTCGTTTAATTGAATTTGCTACAAACGCGTCTACTCCTTTTGACGACGTTTTGTGTGGACCAAGTGTGGGGGAAGCCCCATTTGTTTCCTTACACTTCTCCACCGAGGACGAGATTTTTGACCCCGGTATCACGTTTAAGATAAAATCTCGGTCTTTCACCAAAGTAGTCACTAGAAATCTTTTCTACACTTATGGTGTGAGTTTACCTCGAGTAACTCGATTGTTTTGCCCAACCAATGTCCCACCCTTCTATTTTCTCTCATCTATTTTCTTGTGTCCCTTTGGGACAACGTTGTTTGAAGTCGTGTTGTTTCGTTTATCATCCGAAAACGAAGACACGATCTTTGATCCCGGTATAGAGGTTTTGCCTTTATACACGGTTGCTTTTGGGCCTTGATTACATGTAAGCCCCATCAAAAATTGACCATACCATGATTATCCCTAAATGATCACATTTATGGGGATTCGAGTCGAGCTTTTGACTCGGTTATCAAAAACAAGGTGCCTCGTGGGGGAATTCTCATGCTTATCCTTGTAAATATTATTGTTTTTAATTAATCCTAATGTGAGGGGATTTGTGCCCTTCCAACCTTTGTTCCGTGGTTGTTTGTGCATTGTGTCTTTTAGATCATCATCTTCACGATTGAAGCCTCTCGTGTTCGTTTCATGGGAGCACTCGATCGTTTGCTTTGGAGGCCTTTCCCAATATCCACTCATGATATATCCTTTTATGTTCTAACCTTAGGTTTTTAGCACACTTCATAAACGGCTATTACTTATTGGTCACACCCTTTCCATGCTAGATTAGGCATTCGACTACGTCTCTAGTATGGGGGTGTTTGTACCCCTAGACTCGAAACATTGAGGACAATGTTTAACTTTAGTATGGGGGGGTGAATAGATACTTGCCTTGCCAAACCTTCACGCTTTTCAAAGTTTATCATTTTGTTATCGTTTTTGTTGCAAAATAAGGCTAAAAATGGCCAAATTTTAAAATTTTTCTCATGTTTTATAAGTGTTTGAAGACACGAATGTAGATTTTCCGATGGCGAGAATAAGAGTAATTTTTGACTCGACCGTGCGTGTTGAGCACTTAGCTTTGATTCCTTAACTACACATTAGGCTAAGTCTCTTAAATGAGGACGAGAAATGATAGAGTTAATTATAAGTTACTATGCTAAACGTAGAGTACTCGTATTCTTTCAAAAACTCATGTGTTCTCGTTGTTTGCTTATTCTCCCTTCGCATGTAAATATTTTTTTTGCTTAATAAATATTGATTTAGCGGTCTAATTTTGATTGTTGGGTTTCTAGTCTTTTCTAGTAGCTTCCGTGTAATTAAATTGGGAAGACATTAAGGTATCGCCAGCGTCACGGTTTTGAAGTATTGGCAACCCGAATAATCGAAAGCTTCACCCAATAATAAGATTTCAAGTGCTCACCTAAATCAAGCAAACAATTTGAAGCCCCACAAGGCCTAAAATCTATGCAAAATTGAAAGTGAATCAAGCCTTAATCTTCGAAGCTTTAAAGATCCAAAATTCGCTTTAGCGTGAGGATATACGTCTTTGGCTAATAAAACCACCGATGAGGCGGATAATAAAAGGCAAGGCAAGACCGAAGTCATAATAAAAGCTTCATGGCGAAGTTGAATAAAAGATGGAGGTAAACCAAAGATAATAAGGTCCTTCCGTTAGGGGGCGTATAAAAGTCTTGGTAATAAGTCTCATGTTCAAAACCGTTATAAAACCGTGTTTATCGATTCTTCTTGTCAACTTAATTTTTTAACATCGTTGTCTATTAGGAGGGGTTATTGATTTGATGATCTTAGTTACACCGTTAGGACTCTATTTTTAGACCTAAATCTCTATTATCGCATAAGTCAACAATGTATCCTCGTGATCATTAAGACAAAATAAAATATAAGAGATACAACTTAGGAATAATGGGAGAATAAGTACGTGATTAGGGCATATGAGTAGTGTTAGCATTACTAACTTATAATGACAATGATCTCGTTGCACGCTTAGCATGGAATTAAGGTGAAAATCGAGGACGATGAAATTATTTCTAACGAAGCATTCACGTGTTCTTATTCTATGAACCTAAACGTCCCATTTTGCGATGAAAATCATACATTATGTCTAAAACACAAGTAGTAGTAATTGTAGTGTGTAGTTTGTTTATCAATTCAATAAAAGTCATAAAATTAAATTTTGGAGATGCTTTGATACTTTATTCTTAGCATTGCGTGAGGGCACGGCAATGGTTTAGTATGGGGGAGTGATGAGACTGCTTTTATACATGGTCTCATCGTCCAAATCGGCCTTAAATTGCATAAAATATCATAAAACATGCCAAATATATGCTCGTGTTTGTTACTTGTGTATTTTTAGGTACGGATATTGAGGAATTGGCAAAAGATCACAAGAATCAATCAAAAACGAACACGGGAAACGAAGACGCACAATGAACCGGGCCCAAGTTTGGATTTTGCAAAAATACCCTTGAAGAATTGAAGATTGGCAAAAATGGCCCCTCATCTTTGAAGAACTTGTCACAATTGACCCTCCATTTATCAATTGTACAAATATGGTCCTTATTTATTGAAGATATTACAAGATCAGTCCATCTAGTTTGAAGATTATGCAAAAGATACCCTTGGATTAAGTTTATAAAAGTTTTGTGCCATTTTCAGCAACTTGTCAAAAGTTGACAAGGCATAAACAAGCACTGTTGGGTATTTAAAACAAAGTGGAAGAAAAAGGATACCCTGGGGACTCAATCTGCCAAAAGCCCAAACTCACCCACCCACTCAGCTTTTGCCACCTCATCACAACCCACCCACCAACCCAATTACCCATACCCAAACCCGACCCTACCCAATACCTTACCCAGTTTATTAATTAACACCTGGTCAAAACTACCCACTAACCCAGTATTTTTAAAACTCGTTTTTTATTAATTTAAAAACGGGGGAAACTAATACTGCTCACTTACCTTCCCTAATTATCCCTAATTCAAACCTATGAACCCTAATTACTCACACACCTTAATCAAAGGGTTTTTAACCCTAAACCTCCAGAACACTAATCAACCTTATCCCAAATCCTTTTCCCCACCCAGAAAGTGACAACCCTCACTCTTGTCCCCTCACAAGACTCCCCTGACCCCACTTATGTGCAAGAAAACAAAGGTAACAGCAATCCAACGTCCCATTTGTTAAAACTTGTTCCCAAAGACTCCAATGAAGGGCCAAGATCATCTAAAGAGAGCTGTCATCACATGGGTTGATTTTGACCATGAAATTGAGTTGAAGATGCTTCAAAGATTCGGATATCCTCAAGGGCATTCATGGAATTTCATCTAGATTAGGGTTTTGCTTTTATGTAATTCTAGAACCCTCTATAGCTTAGTATAAATGGGAGATGACATGTATCCCCATTCTTTGTTCCAGCTTTTAGCAATATCTCTTGTAATTCCTTTTTAAGAAATTAAAAGTTTGGTATTTGAGAAAATTCAAGTGTAATTCCTTTTTAGTGTTTTTAAAAGTTGTGTATTGAGTATATGCTAAGGCTGAGTTCCAAGTTTATAAGATTTGTGTGTTAAATTTTTCAAAAAGGTAGTTTTAAAAGGAAGTTTTTAAGGTTTGAAATCAAGCTTTTGAAGTGAAAGTGGAAAGAGTTTTGATTTTGGACTTAAGATTTGTTTTTAAAACGTATTGGTAAGTTTTAAGAAGTTTGGAAAGATTTTTAAGAAAGAAAAAAGGTGAAAACAGATATTTGGATATATTGTGTTTTTCTTCTTTGATTTTTCTTTTGCAGGTTGGATCATTGTTGATTAGTTGTCAGCTCCAACCCGGGTTGGATTGGAGGAGGATTTTCATCCTCTAGGTTCTTGGATGTAAGAACCTAAGGTAACTCCTTTTTCTCTTGAAAATTTCAGAAATTAGCTAAGTGTATGTGCTTGGTTTGATTTGTGGTTATTGAGTGTTTAAGGTGTTTGATTGTTGTTATTTTGTGTTATGACACATGATTGATGCTAGTTTTGATCAGTTTGCATAGGGTCTGTAAGGTTTTTCTTTGTTAAAAACGTTTTACAAAATTTTAAAGTGGTGTTTGGCAATAGGTTTTAACAGGACAAAGTTTTTGATTAGTGCTTTAATTAGGTGTTATAAGGATTGATAAAAGTTGAGAGAGGTTAGTAATTGGTTGTTAGGTAATTTGGAACAAGTGTGAAGCAATTTGGAGTGATTTAAAAAGAAAAAGTGTAGTCAAAAACTGCATATCATTTTTCTGCCTATTTTCCTTCATTTTTGATGCTTGAATGTTGAATTCTGTTAGGAGAAAGTGTATTTGATAGATTGCTATTGATTGAGTGTCAGTTTGTGAGTTTGTGTGTTTATTTTGGAGCCTTGAATCATACTAGAAAGCAGATAATAAGCCCATAAGCCTACTGATCTGCTCAATCTTTTACAGCAACTCACTTTTGCTTTTGAGTGCTTGGTTTTGCTTGAATTGTTGTGCTAAGTGCTTATATTTGCTAAGTGACTGACTTCTTGTGCTCAAAAGAGCACAAGAGTGCCTTTGTACCAAGAAAAATAATCATCACATAATCATTGCCAAATCCCTTTTGGCTCACAAGTGTGCACTCACACTTATTCATCAAGTGTTCAAGTACTGTCCACGTTTTTTTTTTGTTATTATTTGGCTTAATCAGTGTAAAAAAAGGAAATTGGTGTGAGTTTTCAAGCTATAGAAGGTCTGTGATTGATTTGCACAAGTTTAAAAAGAAAAAAAAATATACAAGCTGCGCCGCAAGACCCAACCTGTTGCGGCGCAACTGAAGGAGTTACTGACCAAAGGTGCTCACGTTTCACTAGTTGCGGCGCAAGACCTACTAGTTGCAGCGCAACTAAGTGAGCTACAGGTCTTGGTGCTCTCGCAACACTAGTTGCGGCGCAAGTACTACCTGTTGCGGCGCAACTAAGTGATAAAAAGGGGGGGTTTCAGGATTCGAACCCTGGTCACTACGATCACACCACACCACACTCACCACTGCGCCCTGGGGACTTTGATTGAGAATTGTGGTTTCCATAGTTACTTAACCTATTTCTTTTTTAGCTTATTTTATTAAAGCCGTGGCTTATTTATCACTTTTCAGCTTATTTGATAAGCGTGTTTGCTCATTTTGATTTTTCCTAGGACCCTTGTAGGGTTATAGACTTTTCTAGCTTATTTTCTTATTTTTCCTTTTATTAGTTTATTTATTAGAATTTATTTAATAGACGTTTTTTATTAAGTCATTAAAAAATACCAAAAAGATTTTTAATTTTTAGAAAAAATAGTTTTTAGGTTTTTATATATATTTTTGAGGTTTACATGTGAAAAAGTTTTCAAAAACTTTAATTTTTGATTTTATTTGATTTTAGGTTTTTTATTAAACTTTGAAAATTAATATAAAATTCATTAAGAGGTTTTAGAAACTTTAATTTACATTTTCTTTCTAGTTAGAATATTTAGGATTTTTGAGAATTTTTTAGAATTTATTTAAGAGCTTTTAATTTTTTAGAATATTTTATTATTATTTTATTCATTAAAATAAAAAGTTTTATTTTTATTTCTTTTTCATTTTTTCTAGATTCTAGACATTAAAATAGGACCTTTGTCACTTTCCATTTAATTTTTAGGCTTTTCAATTAATTTTTAGAATTAATTTAAGATTTAATACATTTTAATAGTTTTAGGAGTTTAAAAATAGTTTAATTTGGTTTTAAAATTTTTAAAAATAGTTTTCAGTTTAATTAGGTTATTTTTAAGGTTTACAAACTATAAAATCTTGTTTAGGGCTTTTTAATATTTAAAAGTGATTTTTAGGGCTTTAATTAGCATTAAAAAGTCATTATTAAATTAATTAAAAGGTTTTGGCAAGTTTGAATTTTTTGTAAACCCTTAGAATATTAATTGGGAGTTTTTAGTGTTTTTTTAGGAATTTTTAGATTAAAATTTTAAATTTTGTGTTTTTCACGTTCTTCGTCGTAACTTTCTAATAGTGTTTTGCCTTATTTTTCTAATTATTTTTTCGTCTTCGTCATTTTTTCTTCTTTTCTTCTCATTAATAATCAAAAACAAAATCAATCAATTCATTACACAACACACGTGCCTCCTCGAGAGAACGATCCCCACTCATTGGGTCATAAGTGCTTGGTTTTCCTAGACCGACGCTTAACGCTTACCACTATTTTACCTCCTTTTCCTAAAGGTGTGTAAAAACACTACAATCATTTTTTGAAAAAACTTTTTCACATGTAAACCTCAAAAATATATATTAAAACCTAAAAACTATTTTTTCTAAAAATTAAAAATCTTTTTGGTATTTTTTAATGACTTAATAAAAAACGTCTATTAAATAAATTCTAACAAATAAACTAATAAAAGGAAAAATAAGAAAATAAGCTAGAAAAGTCTATAACCCTACAAGGGTCCTAGGAAAAATCAAAATGAGCAAACACGCTTATCAAATAAGCTGAAAAGTGATAAATAAGCCACGGCTTTAATAAAATAAGCTAAAAAAAGAAATAGGTTAAGTAACTATGGAAACCACAATTCTCAATCAAAGTCCCCAGGGCGCAGTGGTGAGTGTGGTGTGGTGTGATCGTGGTGACCAGGGTTCGAATCCTGAAACCCCCCCTTTTTATCACTTAGTTGCGCCGCAACAGGTAGTACTTGCGCCGCAACTAGTGTTGCGAGAGCACCAAGACCTGTAGCTCACTTAGTTGCGCCGCAACTAGTAGGTCTTGCGCCGCAACTAGTGAAACGATGGCAACTTTGGTCTGCAGCTACTTCAGTTGCGCCGCAACGCTTGTCACTTGCGCCGCAACTTTTGTATTTTTTCCTTTTTAAACTTTCTCAACCAACCAGTGATACTTAAACAGCTTGTAAACCAACTTCAAATTACTATTTTACACTGATTAAGCCAAATTTACCAATAAAAAACGTGACAGGTCCAATAGAACACAAGCAGATTGAACTTGTGCCTTTTTGTTTAAGAATTTTGGCCAAGAGGACTTGACCCTACTGGCTTATTTGATGCTTGTTTTTGGAGCAACAAGGCACTCTTGTGCTCCTTTGAGCACAAGAAGTCACAGATTAGCTAAAGCAAACAACTAGCACAACCAAATCACAATCAAAAGCACAAAAAAGACCAATGTCAATTCTCTGAGGTCTTAGGACTGGTCAGTGGGCTAAGTGGCTTCTAGTTAGCTTTCTAATGCAATCTGGGCACCCAAATTAAGCACACAATGGCACCAATCAATACACAAACCAAATCAATCCCTGAATTACACTATAAATTAACAGACTTATGAAATCAAGCACCAAAAATCTGATGAAAACTAGCAGAATAGAGATATGCAGGTTTTGACTACTTGTTTTTCACTTTTAGCACACAAATTAGTTCAAATCTCTTCTAATCTTACTAACAACTAATAAGCAACCTATTTTAACTATTACCAATTACTCTAACAACTTTTTAACCATAAATTAAAATGTTTTGCCCTGTTAAACCCTGTTGCCAAACACCACTTAATATTTTGAAAAACGATTTTTAACACACAAAACACTTGCAAACTTAACTAACTTGTTAACCAAACCTTCTAACATGCATAACAGCAGATAAAAACACAGATCCAACACTTTAAAACACACAGTAGCATGAAATCCAATAGAGCACATGAACAAGCACTTTTCTGAATATTTCCAAAGGTAAACTGATTTTACCTTAAGTCCTTACATCCAAGGACTTAGTGGTAGCACAACCACCTCCTTATGCACCCGGGTGCATGCAGATCAAAATCAATAACACTTTTAAAACCTGAAAAAAAAATCAAAGAAAAGCAAAACAAGAACAATATATATATATATAATATTCTGTTTTCTTTTTATATCTTCTTAAAACTTTTCAAACCTTCTCACAAACTCTTAAACACGTTTTAAATTATCTTAAAACTTCACAAATCAATGGACCTCTTCCACTTTCACTTCCAAGAACCTAGACTTATGAAAAATTAAGCAACTAAAAACCTTTTTGAAATTTCTTTAAAAATCAAACTCAACTTTCACAATTAATGGAACTCAGTTTAATTGCAACCCTAACACACAAACTTTTTATAAACAACTAAAAGGAATTACAATTTAATTCAAAATACCAAACTTTAATTTTTATAAAAAAGGGATTACAAAGGAATTGCAAAAACTGGAACAAGAGGAGTGGACATGCCCATCTCCTATTTATACTACATCATGGACTATTCTAGAACTGAAATAAAATAATACAAGTACTGAAAACCCTAGTATGGAATTGCCTTGTTTGCCCTTGGACGAATTCAGTCAAAGTTAGCTCCCATGTGATTGAGAGTGACTTAGGATGATCTTGGTCGTTCATATACTCCTTTGGGACCAAGTATTAAACAAGAATCGTTGATGAAGTTGTACACTTTGTTTTCTTGTTCAATTGTGGGGCAGGGGATAGCTGGATTGCCCATGTGAGTGAGAGTGACACCTTTCTGGGGATTGGGGTATGTTGAGGTTAGGGTGTATTAGGGATCTGCAAGTAATTAGGACAAACCCCTTTGTTTTGACTGACTTAGGGATTTAGGGTTCTAGGATCATGAAGATAGTTAACAGTGGTGATTAATCCTTTTTGGGGAAGAAAACTTTTTTAAAAAAGTGTTTAGTGGGAAATTTCGTTGACCATTTGACCATTTTTAATAAACCTGGTTCATGGGTGTGGGTTTTAGACGGGTAGGTTAAGGGTTTGGGTAAGGGTATGGGTTGGTGGGTGGGTAGTGTGAGGTGTCAAAAGCTGAGTGGGTGGGTGAGTTTGGGCTTTTGGCAGATTGAGTCCCCAGGTTATCAACTTCTCTTCACTTTGTATTTAATACCCAACAGTGCCCAAATTAGCTTTGTCAACTTTTGACAACTTGTCAAAAGTGGCACAAACTTTTCCAAAAGCTTTTCCAAGGATGTAAAATGTATATTCTTCAAATTCCAAGGACTGATCTTGTACAATCTTCAAATATTAAGGTCCATACTTGTACAATTGATAAATGGAGGGTCAATTGTGACAAGTTCTTCAAAGATGAGGGGCCATTTTTGCCAATCTTCAATTCTTCAAGGGTCTTTTTGCAAAATTCCAAACTTGGGCCCGGTTCATTGTGCGGCTTCGTTTCCCGTGTTCGTTTTTGATTGATTCTTGTATTCTTTTGCCAATTCCTCAATATCCGTACCTAAAAATACACAAGTAACAAACACGAGCATATATTTGGCATGTTTTATGATATTTTATGCATTTTAAGGCCGATTTGGACGATGAGACCATGTATAAAAGCAGTCTCATCAACCCCCTTTTATTATCTATATTATCCTTCTTACTAGCATCAGTTATTTCTAAATTGCTCGACAATTTATTTTGCACAACCATTACTAAGGAACACATCCTAATTGATTCTTTATCCTTTCTACATAATATGTCATTATCATTCACCTTTCCTGATGAAATAATTATCATGACCACGATTCATTCAGAAATTCTTTCTTCATATTTTCCAAGTTTTAGTTTCGTCTCAACTATCATTTTTATCAGTTTTGCTTAATCCGACGTCTAAAGCGTCGATAAATATTACAAGTAATTAAATAATAAATATTGAATTTTATGAAACATAAACGTAAAACATTTTAAATTTCTCAGTTCGTTCCATTATAGAAAATGTTCAAAATAAATTTGAATTTAATTAACACGATTTTTATTGATTTATCGAGAATAATTAACAAGATGTGTATATGTTCGGAAAATCTTTGTTTATACTTTGGTCAAAATTTTCTTAGTTGAAAAGCAAAATTTTGTCGTTTCAAATTTCAAGTCATTGTTTAAATAGTTTCCTCAATCCCGCTTAGGTTGTCTTGAGGTATGCACAAACATTTACCCTTAAAGGAGTTTAGTTAAATGATTTGGGTATAAGGGAATGATTCCTTAAAAATCTTTTGATAATTATTTGTCAAAACCTTTTTGCACTTTCTTTTTGGTATAACCCAAAGTCTTAAATGGCTCTAATTTTTCAAGAGTCAATATAGATTTCATTACCATTAATTACACGGTCATTTAATGTAAAGGATTAAGCCTTAAATCACATGTTAAATATTCAAGGTACAAATTTTTATTACTCGGTCAATGCAGCGCAGTCTATATATGTTTATTAACTCCTTCCTATTCTTATAAACAAACAGATGGTCCTTAATGATCACAAGCATGAATTTATCAAATTACAGCCTACACACGTGATTCACCAGATTAATGGATGCTACATGTGCATTGGTCAATCCAAACAACATAACATGAAACTCATAATGTTCATTACAAGTTCTGGATGTAGTGATTGGAATAGATAATCTTCTTCGCGGACGCGAAGTTGATGATAACCATGCCGTGGATCAAATTTCTAGAACATACGCTAGAACCTTGTAAACGATAGAACAAATCTATTATCTTGGGTAATGGATATTGATTTCAGTTGTCAATTTAGTCACATCACGGTAATCCATAAATATGAGGAATGATAACACCATAGCTCTTCATGATGACTAGCTCGGTAGAATAAAAGCTTTCTCCGACAAATCTCTCAGTAGCACGGTAATTCTTTTAATTCAGATGGTGCTGACGTAGGGTGCACACGCCACATGTGCAGCACCAAGAATATAATCAATACCAAATTCAACCTGCCTTAATGGCAAAAGTCTAGGTAATTCACCAGCAAATACCTGCTAAAGTTTCAGATAGAAGAAACATCTTTTAATAAATTTAGTTTAAATTCTTTCTAGATTTCAAGATCTATAACTAGTTCATAACCATTCATGGTATATTTCCAAGCCTAAATGCAGGATATGGTCATCCATCAAGAAATATTTAGATCACTTCTGATAATCAACATCTTATTTTTTAGGGGAATTCTACTCGAGCTCCCATCAATTAAGACAATGTCGTCATGTCATAATCAATCAATCCATTCTAATGGCACTACCAACTTTTCAGTTTTATTGCCGTCAATAAGATGTGAGCTTCTCAAAAGACTACTAATAACTCATAATCCTTCACAAATTCAAGGATATCTGGAGACATAACTAACCTTAAAAAGAGTAAGGTTAACGCATGATCTACGCGAGATAATTGCAAATCAGATACAGACAAAAACATTAACGAATATGAGTCTATCTTATGTTTTCATGAATTGAGTACGCATTCGAAAGCTCCTCGGATCGTTACCCATGTCATACAAATGAAATCTAATCAAAAAAATGATAGGAATGTCGATACATCCAGTCGGGTATCAACACTCGGTAATCAGATACTTTTCAAAAGAATCTCATGACGAGAGAATTGGACAAGAAGGGATTATCAATTTTCAAATAAGACAATTCCACAGATGATTAAATTCGATTCAAAAAATAAATGGTACGGTCACATATGTAGGTGCCCCTAACAATATGTCCCTATTTGCACTTCTTGCAGATCTCATAAAGTTTAATCTTTCACAACTTCAAGGAAAATGTAGTGTTTATTAATACTTTCATGGTGACTACTAATCAGCCTTGCTTGGTCCACTCCAAATTGTATGTAGGCGCGCAACTATATACAATTTTAGGATTAAAGATGCAATACTCAGTTCGTCAAAACTTTGTCATCATGTTTAAAATAAAAATATTTTTATGCTTAATTCTGGAATAAGAATCAAAATGAATTTACAGAGATGTTCTTTGTTGTGAAAACAATTAAGTTTTCCAAGGTGTTTCATAAACAAATTTATTTCGATAACGATTACTTATAAATCTCACTTTGAATAATCCTTATGGTGATGGAAATTCAATTTTCTCAAGGGATACTGTTTTAGCTTATAAAACAATGAGTGATCTACAAAAGAGTGATGAAAAGTTGTTCACCAAGAACTAACTACAATATGATAGGAGATGAGCTTAGGCAAATAATCATGAGGTTCTTGACCTCGATGGCACTCAAAAAGAATAATCCACAACGTAACTCAAATCGAGATGAGTACTTGTTCAATGGTTGCATCACGAATGGGAACATTAGGAACAAGCAAGAAAAGATAGATAACATCGATACATGTAGGATCTAACAGTCAAAGGTAGTCTTTTTATTAATCACAAACAAGTCAAAATTGTACCGTAACACATTACGTATCACTATGTCATACAATTCCAAGAACTCATCCTACCAACTGATATCTCAGTTAAGTTAGGGATTTTTAAAATATACCACAATGAATACTAATCTACAATAGTCACTAGGTGTTTCGCATGTCCCGGAAGATCCATCGGTCCCTATTTAGAAGAAGATTTCTTCAATTTATTTCTTGGACACTGGGCATCCTCGTCATTGGACAATGGCCTAGTAACAACTCTTCACACAAACTAACAATCATTTAAAACCTTATAATTCAATCACAGGACTTAACGACTTCCTCTTAACAATCTCATATTCCATGCGAGTTAAGTCTTACTCTATTCAAGTTTCAATCAACTTATACTCAATGTGATATCCTACCTCATTTTCCAATACTTTCAACCTTATTCTTAGACCTTAATAGGGCAATAAAAGTTCGATATGAACAACACTAAATTTTCAATCCTATAGCTTCTTACAACAATAGTTATCAAATGAGTCACTAGTATGAAATGACTCACCCATTCAATTAGACTTCTCAGAAAGATACTAGTGGCATGAGGCTTTTGGGTAATGGTTCCAATGACAGCCTCAAGTGCAACATTCACCCTTTTGATTTAAAATTTAAGAATTGGGTGACACCGAGTCAGATGACATCTTTTTAGGTGGTAAGGTTTTGTCAAACTCCACTCTATAAGGAAAGATCGTCATGATATCGACATCAGATTTAATCTCGCCAATTCTTCTTTAAGATCATAATCAACTACTATCAACATTTCTATGAATATCAACCATTTTTTTGGGATCATAAATATCCACAACTTGGTTTAGATCTGGAATAGCTAGAATTCCTACGGGAATAGCTTCGATTGATTTGCTAGGGGAGTTAGGGTTTCTTGTGACAATCTACGTCGTATAAATACCTCGTATAAGTATTAAAAAAATCATCAAACAATCATGTAATCCAATTACAACATATATATAATCCAAGTTATATATATATATTAAAATTCAGTAACTCGGGAATTCTTCGGCACCGTTATAGTCAAAAGATTTTTAAACATTTTATTCAAAATATTTATTTAAAAATATTTATGGTTAAAAGATTTTGAAATGTTTTATTCAAAACCTTGGTTTTAAAAATCTTTCGTTCTCTATAACGAGAGCTCTGGTACCAAACTGTAACACCCCCAAATATTTATACTTTATTTCAGAGGAAGAGTCGTTGGTGTTACGGGATAGCACATTACTCAAATCATAGACAACGCTTAAAGATCGCGTCGTTTAATAATAAAGCATTTTCCATTCATGAATATCAAAATTACATAGGTCCCAAGTCATAGAATTTCATACAATTTTTACAAAACGTTTGAATGGAAATTGTTATTTAAGTGCGGGCCATAAATTCTTGTTGTCTTCCCGAGAATTACCTTCAAGTACCTGAGATAAAACATGTTAAAAGAAATGGTCAGCGAAAACGCCAAGTGAATTCATAGAGTTTAATGAAATCCATTAATATATCATCGGTATAAAATTATTACCAAAAATCATTTTATACAAACCTTTGTAGTAGGCCATAAAATAAGCCAAAAACATTTCATAAAAATCTTTTTTGTAAATCATACTATAGGTGTTTGCCTTCAATACCATTATACGAACCAATGTCGTAAAAACATCATACACTACGTTTCATAACGTTGTAAAGAGTTAAATAAAAACCGTTATATGAATATGGTTATGTAAAACTAAAACACGAACATAATATCAATAATAAGACCCCGTATTGCTAGTCAGGCAATATATTGTAATTCATGCATAAAGCAGTATTTTCGTTATTGGATTATTATAAGCCGCATGATATTGCTACCTTACTATACCAAACAACGGGTAGCTAACCCGAAACTCATTTGCCCATCTAAAACAGCGTGTCGTCACAATAATCACGCTTATATAAATCTTCTCATACATAAATTCGCTTACCAATCAGTGTGGCACGACGGGGATCAACCGTCAAGGCGTGAACTGGGGTGATCGTCCCCAAATAGTACTATTATATGCATAAGCGTCTACCAAATCCCGGTAGTTTACAATTCATGCTAATGGTACTTTTAGTGACATAACCTAACTTTAATAATCCATTTCATTTCATTTATCGGGTCATATAATCATTCATCGGGTCATACAATCAATCAGGTCCAAATCAATAAGCAAACAGTCGGGACAACTGGTGTCCTATTGAATTAAAACTAACATGTTATCTCCCTCGCGGGTTTATAAAACATTTCATAAAAACATTTAAAAGAGTGCGAGGCTATGAACTCACGTTGATTGGGAAAGGCGGTTATCGGCGATTTGGATGTACGGTACGTGCTTCAATCACGGAAACCTAGACAAATAATACTCGTCTTAGACTCTTGTCCAATGACTTTATAAAAATAATGGCTATGTATATATGATGATATTATAAGTATGATGATGATCAAATGGGATTTTATCTCTTCATACACATTACAGTGTTATGTGTTCGTCAATTTTTGACTAGTTACACTAGTTTCAATCCAATTCCATATTAAGGCCCACTAAGCCCATGATAATCCCATTATATTTTATTAGTCCAATTACACTTCTAACATCAGCCCTATACTCACATTTTGGGCCCAAGTGGGTTAAGCCCAATGAATAAGTCCATTAGTGTTTAGCCAAATTAGTTGGGTTAATAGTCCAATAAGGCTAATTTGGCACGTTAATGTCCATAAGTTATAAAGCTCAGGTTTTATCGGTTTTTACTTGTTATATAAGTTTATGCATCAGTATGTGAGTTTATAAAAAGTTTACATTAGACGGGTCCGACCGTCTAAGTTTTAATTGACGAAAACGTTAATTTTACGGTTTTAGCCGAAAAGACGTAAAACTTATGTACATACTTTTTATAACTTGTAAAATGTTTGTACTTGTAAATTATATAAAATATCTCATTTTAATATCATAATATATAACTCTCATTTATAATTATTATTAGTAACTAGTGGGTTTTTATATATGTATATTTTATAAGTACATAATTTGAGTGCTTATATTATATACTTTTTATTTTACAAAATCTGATCCTAAATATTCAGTCTACTAAAACATCCATATCTAGAGTTCTATAAGGGGATAGAACCCCAAATTTTTGTAGACGAAATTACATGATATGTGCTTCATTTAACTCTTTTATAGCTACTGATGAATCAGCCTCTAAGTATTTTAATAAATTCGTCCAAAACAGTCTATGCAGATTTGTTCTCCAATATTGTTTTGATCATATCTCACTCATTATAAAGATTCTATTGAGTGGCCAACTCGCACATATATACAAGACACATACCTTACTGTATATTAATTTTACCAAGTCATTTTAACAAGTTATCATCTAGCTCTTTACTGTTTTATACAGCCTACATATTTAGCCATGATTTTAACATCCTTTCAAGTAGATTTTAATCTTTTTAATCAAATCTATCAACACCAAATCCCCACGTAATATTTTGATCATCATATACATATACATAAATGAAGAAAATACAAGATTACATATTCAAAATAACAAGATAATAGGAAGAAATAATCTCTATACCACCAAAGGGATGAAAAAATGGGGTTGATGATGAACAAGACTTAGTTCTTGTTATCACATCTTTAACTTGGCAAATGAACTCCTTGAGATCTTCATGTGCATGAATATCTTCTTGAAAATCAGCCTCTAAGCTCCATGAAAACTCCTTGCTAGTTGCTAAGATCACCTCCAATCTTCATAACTTCAACTAGGCTTCAACATATGTGAAGTATAGTTGAAGTTTATGGCTAAAACTTTGATGAATGGTGGTGGTGGTGATGTATATGGACGGCAAGGCAAGAGGGTTGAGAGAGTTTGTGTTTTTTTTTGCATGTTAGAAATGAGAATGGTGGTATGTAGTTAGTATTTTTAATGGTTAAATGGTTTTGGATGAAAACTAAGGACAAGTGTCCTTGGTTTTCATCTTACTTTGACACATCAAGAGTGTGTTGTATAGTCTTGGACGCCACATGTAGGGGGTGGGGCAAGAGTTATCTTGTCTCATCCCCATTAATTTACGAGTATTCCTCGATTCTAGTTTCCTCGATTTGTGTGCCCTCGGGTCGTTTTACGAAAAACGTTTTTATAAATTATGAATCAACGGCACAAAACGAATCTAATAAAAATTGTCTCATCAAAAACGGAGTTCAAAAACTTAAATACGTAAACCTAGGGTTTACGGTTTAGTCGTAAAGGACGTTAAATTATGCACGTAAGTCCTAATCTCTTCTCGTAAATGTTTGAGTCTATGAACCAACACAAATTAAAAATCCTAAAATAATATTAACGGATAAATTTATTTCCTGAAATGTCGGATTGTCACCAAAAACGGTGTATATAAACGTAAGCACGTAACGTAGAGTCCTCCGGTTTAGACGTAGTCGGTGCTACTTCAAGACGTAAACCCAAATTTCTTCCCATAAATGAGTGAGTTCATAATATAACATTAAAATAAAGTTTTTAAATAATACTTGAGAATAAAACATCAACCATAAATTGACGGATTGTCACAACGGGTTTTGTTGAAGTAGCAGCCACAAAAGCAATAGAGTTTACAGATCGTTCAGCCTTTTCAACCCTAAGTTCATTCACTTCATTCTGATGTTGTTTCAAGATATCAAAAAGTTTGTGATAAGATATATTCTTGATATCTTCCTTTTGTTTGACCAAAGTCACAAACCTTTGCCATTCCGGTTTGAGTTGAAGTAGAAACTGAACATTGGCATGATGATTGGAAATGGTGCACTGACTTTTTGACAAGCTCATTCATCATTTTGTAGAATCTCGAGTAATATGAGTCAATGGATTCACCATCTTCGGATGTGAATTTTCCAAACTCCCAAAGTAGATTAGTCTCGAGATCTTGAACATTGATCGACTCACCTTGCTTCAATCGATGAATTGCATTCAACATTTCCATAGCATTAGGACATGCATCAACTGTGGAATAGATATCGTTATCAATCCTAGTGAGTATGTAGTTAACAACATCAGCTTCAGCTTGGAGGAGTTTCTTTTTCTCAGCAAGACATGTGTCGAAATCCTCCATATCTCGTGTAGTTGATGAAGTACCATCTTCTTCTTGTGTGGTAATGGGTCTGAATTCAAAAACAGGAGGTGGATTCTCAAGGAAATCAAGAAGGGCGGTTCGATTCTCTTTTCCATCAAGAAATCTCAGGAAACGAGATATCCACTGAACGTAGCAAGCGGCTGTCAGCACAGGTGGATTACCGTTGCCACCTTGTTCCAAACGAATTTGATTAGAGTCGCAATGTTGATGTTGTTTTTAGACATGGTGAATACTTGTGAATCGATTAGGATCTTAGTGGATGTGTAGTGATTTGATTGTGGTTGACAATTCAGAAAAAGATTGATGAAATCCCTTAAAATTGTTCTCGAAAAACCAAAAATTCTCCAAGACCAAAAACACACAATTTTTTAAGTGTATTTTTGGAATTTTCAAAAATCCTCTAAGTGTGCAAATACTACCTCAATACCCAAAAAGTATCGCAATGATCCCAATGAGTATCCTGTCGCAATATCAAAGTACTATGTCGCAATGTCACTAAAGTTCTATCGCAATGTCACAATGGAGTGTCTATCGCAATGTCACAAAAAATTCTATCGCAATGTGACAGTAGATTCCATCGGAATACTACAAAACTGTTGGGAATAAAAAGAGCCAAGACACTCAGACGTTGACAAGAGTAAATTGGACGCTGATAGGAAGAAATCAAGCACTGACAGATCAAGCATTGACAAGACATATCCAAGCGCTGATAAGAAGAATTCTAAGCACTGATAGGAAAACTTAGTCAACACGTTTATTATTTGATGAAAAGATATACTCAATATTGTATTTTCTATATTTATCTTTTCCTAGAATAGTTAATAGGTTATCCATTATACACGACTCCTTATGTTATAAAAGGAGGTCGTAGGGTTTGTAGAATATATATTATTCAGTATTCGACTTTCATTGTACTCAAGTTTGATTATCAATTAAAAGTGAAAGTTTGGTTTATTTGTTTTACTTGTTCTTTAATCTCAGTGTTAATTCCGCATAATACTTGGATTGTTCATATAACAACAAAGTTTCTCTAAGTGTTAAACTTGATTTAATCTCGTTAACACAAAGCTAATCGATCTAAGTTTTGGATCAACAATTGGTATCAGAGCTTGTTGAGGAACTTTGATCTAGAAGAACAGTAAACCCTAAAAACACCAAAACCCTAAAACCATAAAAGATGTCTGCTACAGAATCTTCTTCCTCATCAAACCACAACCTAAAAATCCCCATGCTCGACCTTGACAACTTTGAACAATGGAAGTTCAACTTTGAACAATACCTTCAAATTCATGATCATACCCTCTGGGAAATTATTGAATATGGAAATCAATTCGATAAAGCAGCTAAGATTGCTGCTGCTATTACAGCAAGGTCTACCACTGGTTCTACTCCTAAAGAACGTAGAGAAAGACCAGAAGATGGAAGAGCTGTTTCAACTGCTGATATAACCAAAATAAAGAATGACATGAAGACCTTAAGCATTCTAAAACTTTCTCTGGGTCCAAACAATCAACATAAGTATACAAGCTTTGAGTCTTCCAAAGAACTTTGGGCGGCTCTTCAAGTCAACTATGGTGGTAATGATGATACTGCTCAAGGAAAGAAGAAGCAACTTTTGCATGAGTATGCTGTGTTTAAGGCTCTTTCCAATGAGAAATTAAGTGAGGTAAGAATCAGGCTTCTAGACATCACTAGCAAGTTGACCTTTATGGGAACAGAGTATAATGATGCTGATATCATTACTACTTTCCTTAAAAGTCTTGGTGGTGCGTGGAAAATTGAAGCTAGGTCTATCATTGCTACTAACGCCCATAAGAGTTCTACTTTTGATGACGTCTAAAATAAACCAAGGATAGTAGAGAATGAAATATTATTGGATCATGGAAGCAAGTCAACATCTGGAAACATGGCTTTCATCTCACATAGTGAAGCTCAAGTCAAGGAGAGAGAGTCATATGTACATCCTGTTACTGGATCAGCTTATGTCAGTGGTGGATCAACCTTTGTCAACGCCTCACATTTAGACGCTGTCACATACAATGTTGATGCACCAAGGCTTAAACCTGCTACTATTGATATAGATACAGTATGTTCATACATTGCTGCATTGCCCAATGGTTCCTTGATTACATATGAGGATCTTGAGCAAATTAGTGATTAGAATTAGGAAGAGATGGATATTAAATGGAACATGGCACTTGCAAGCATGAGGGCCAACAGATGGAATAGGATATTTAGAAATAAGATGACCTTCAATGCTAAAGACACTGCTGGATTTGATAAATCCAAGGTTAAGTGTTACAATTGCCATAGGATGGGTCACTTTATGAGGGAATGCAGATCTCCAAGAAGATCTGATGCTGGAAAGGCTTCAAGCCAAGTCATCAAGGTTGAAGAGACAAAGGCTATGGTTGCCATCCAAGAAATTGATGGTGTTGGATGGAACTGGAGCTTTTTGGCAAAGGATGTGGAAGAGAATAAGGCTTTGATTGCAGAGAAGGAAGAAGAAGAGCATGTTAACTTTGCTCTTATGGCACATTCCTCGTCTTCATCAGATAATGATGTATATGATGATGCGTACTATTGTAAAGGCTATCGTTTAAACACTGAAAATCTTAACAAAGAAATCTTAAAGTTAAAATCGGATGTTTTGATGAAAAATGCAAGCTATCTAATTATCAAATGGCACTTGTTCAAACTGAAAAGACTGTTGAGGAATATAGGAAAATGAAATTTGACCTAAAAGATCAAATTAATGTTTTGTCTCATGATCTTAAAGTTAGTATTGAACTTAGGGACACTCTGATGAGATCCAGAGAAGAAGCGCAACTTAAGTTAGATGAGGCCATTAAGGATAAAGAGAATGTAGGGCTTAAAATTAAAATTTTTGATAAAGCCAGCTAAACCCTAGAAAAATGTGTTAGTAAACAAAGAAACCCTAGGGATATGTCTGGGATCGGATTGAATGAATATGTTGTTGTTCCTCCACCTGCTGGGAATTTTTATGGTGTTCAGAGAAAGGATCTCTCTTGGACTGGTATTCCAGAATTCCAAGAAGAGGAATTTATTCCTCCACCAAGAGTGCTCACCCCAATTGAGGAATATCAACAAAAGGTGACTGACCTTGAGAAGTGGAAAGTAGACAACCCTTTTCTCTTTGTTAAGGGTGGAATGCTTAGTGAGAGTCCACTTGAGCCCACACCCATAACTGTGACCAACCCTACCACTAGAAAACCTGTTGACATTGGCTCATCTGTTAATAGAAAACCTAGTGTTAAATATGCTGAAATGTATAGAAAACCTAGGTCACCACAAAGCCAAGCTAGTGTTAATGGGACAGGGTTCTTTCAATCTAGACCTAAGGTTATGTCTAGAAAACCTTGTTATACATGTGGGAATTTTTCTCACATGGCCTATAAATGTGTCAGTGCCTCAAAAGTCAACGTTGACAATAGGTCAACCATGGTCAAACCCAGACCTTATGTCCAACCAAGTCCACAAGTTACTAGACAAGATCCCTTTCTTTACTAAAGGGACAAATACTCATGGACAAAGGCCCTTTCAAAAGACCAACACCTGGTCTAACAGACAATGGATTCCTGTAGTAAACCATAATTGGGTGCTGATAAGAACAAATTCAGCGCTGACAAGAATAAATTTAACGCTGTCAGGAACAATTCCAACGCTGACAGTTCTAGATATGGTATGCAAATGCCACAACAAGCTGGTGTTGGTTCTTATGTTAGACCAAGTAATAATGGGTACTTACAGCCTAAGGGAAAGGGGTCTAAAGCTTCATCTAGTTTGACTTGGAGACCTAAACAAGACCAAAACCCTAATTCTGATGAGATTCCCATGACCTGTAACAGATTTCATTATATCTCAAAGGTCATGACTAAACCAATTGGGGTAAACTGGGTGTTCATGCCACAAAGAGATGAACAAGGGGTTGTCATAAGGACTAAATCTGTTCTTGTTGAACAACCAAATGAATCCAAGTCTGCTCAGGCTTGGGTTCCAAGAGAAAACTAACTTGTTTTATTTATGTGCAGGGCATTCAAAAGCAGGTCAATGATCATGGATATTGGGAAAGTGGATGCTCTAGGCACATGACGGGGAAGGAAGATTATTTGACTAACTTTACCCCCATAAAATATGGTGACAAAGCGTACTTTGGAGGAGGATATGGTACAATTTCAGGAAAAGGCACTCTTATCACCAACAACTTACATTTTGAGAACGTATTTCTGGTAAAAGAACTTGACTATAATTTGTTTAGAGTGTCACAAGTATGTGATAACAAAAATAAGGTTATTTTCACCGATACTGAATGCTTGGTGTTGAATAAGGATTTTAAGATGCCTGATGAGAAGTTTATTGATTATAGAACCCCTAGGCATAAGGACATTTATAATGTTAATCTTAATGGAATTAGGATGAGCAACAATTTGTCATGTCTGTATGTTAAAGCTTCACTAGATGAAAGTAATCTAAGGCATAGAAGGTTAGGGCACATAAACTTTAAGAATATCAATAGACTTGTGAGACATGATTTAGTTGATGGGTTGCCCTCAAAAGCTTTCCATAATGATCATTCTTGTGTTGCATGTCTTAAAGGCAAACAACACAAAGTCTCATTTAAGTCTAAACTTGTGCATTCCAGTTCTAAACCACTTCACTTGCTACATATGGACCTGTGATAGGTTGAGAAGACTCTCTTTTCCAGAATTGGAACATCATGCTTATCCAATTTGGGAAAGAATTTATGAAGAAAGTACTATGAGGCTTCTCTCAGATGAAAGGAGAGAAGAGATTGAAGAGAATTTGCAGATCCAGAAGGCTTCAATTGCACCAAGACCAGTGAAGAAGGGAGTTCCTATTGAGTTCCCAGCCTTTGATTAATTGAATCCTAGTGAAGCAGTAATTAGAAAAAGCATTAAGCTTTCACCATTCGAGGCTTCACATGTTGTAGAAGTATTACCCTTGGATTTCAGAAACCCAATAGTTCACTATGAAGAAGATGCAAGTGGGTTCTGGATGATCACCAGATATGGCAAGAAGGTACATACTTTTACTTCTTTGATCTCATTGTTTGCAAGCCTGGATAGAGAAGACTTGGTAGATCTTTGGACATTGATGAAGGCCAAGTATGAGGCTGAAGCACCTGCTTCAGTCAATGGAATAAAGATCTAGACATCCTTCAAAAGGATGATTGAACCAGATGAAGCAGATCCAATATGGTTGGATCTGGATGATATCAGTGGACTACAATGGCGTCTACATTCAGCAGCTGGTGTTTACCATCTAAGCACTACAAAGTTTTCAGAGTATCTTCTTGTGGATGCTGAATCTCCTATGTCCAAGGAAGTTTTGAAGAAGATGGTGTCTACACAACTGGAAATGGATTATATTAGTGATGTTGGCAAAGACTTAATTAGATTTATTTATTCTCTAATTAAAAAGTAATTTGTTGTTGTAAGAATCCTCCTTGTACTTAGTTTTTATTCAAAAAACTTGATTATTAGAGAAAATGAGCCAAGACACTCAGACGCTGACAAGAGAAAATTGGACGCTGATAGGAAGAAATCAAGCGCTGACAGATTAAACATTGACAAGAGATATCTAAGCGCTGATAAGAAGAAGTACAAGCACTAATAGGAAAACTTAGTCAACACGTTTATTATTTAGATAAAAGATATACTCAATATTATATTTTCAATATTTATCTTTTCCTAGAATAGTTGATAGGTTATCCATTATACACGACTCCTTATGTTATAAAAGGAGGTCGTAGGTTTTTTGTAGAATATATATTATTCAGTATTCGACTTTCATTGTACTCAAGTTTGATTATCAATCAAAAGTGAAAGTTTGGTTTATTTATTTTACTTGTTCTTTAATCTAAGTGTTAATTCCACATAATACTTGGATTGTTCATATAACAACAAAGTTTCTCTAAGTGTTAAACTTGATTTAATCTCGTTAACACAAAGCTAATCGATCTAAGTTTGGGATCAACAATAACAACTTTTGTCGCAATATCTCTAATCAAAAGCTATCACAATACCCAACAAATTAGCTGTCGCAATATCACAACATAAAAACCACTAATCGCAATCTGGATCGCAATGATAAACCCTATGTCATGCGATGGAATACAGGAAGAATTTGTCGCAATGTGACAAACAGTATACGAATTTCCACTTTTTTTCGCATAAAACCCAACCAATTCGAGATTTTGAGCCAAAAAATTATCCAAACACCCAAAATTTTTGTGTTTTTAACCAAAGTAACAATACCAATTCACTACCACAACTATGTAGATGATTTGTATCAAGATTAAACCATAAGAAACACAAAAAAAAATTGGTGCGAATGATTTAGATCAAAATAAGCACGAAAATCAAGAACACAAACACAAATCTTTAATCACCTATCCACTATAGGCTCTGAAACCAAATATTAATCCCACTTCAATCTATAACACAAGATTTAGAGTAGAAAGAGAAGAAAGTTAGAGAGGGAAACTAGAGAGAGAAAGTAAAAATGGTGGAAGGTTTACTAGGAGAAAAGAAATGAACCAACACCCTCTTCCACACATGGAAGAGGGTATATATACCTACGAACCACATGGGCTTTCCATGGTCCGGGCTTCGCTTGTCTTGGGCTTAGAGCCCCTAACTTATACAATATTAGTTTAAAGTCCAAGCCCGATTTTCCCGACTAACCTATTACAATACAAGACCGTTAACGACTAAGATAACCTATTACATTCTTGTTCGACTATATAAATATAGGGCTAACATAAGTGTAGGGGAGACTTCTATCCAAGTAAAGTGGGCTTTTCCATGAATTGGACCTCATTTTAACCAGAAATTTAATATTTTTCGACGTTTTTCAAAATTTTTGATATATTTTAGCCTAGTAGTATTTTCCATTTATTTTATTTTATCTACTTTCCTTTTGTCATCACCATCGTATGTATATATTCCATTTCATGAATAAAGTAAAAAAGGAAATGAATAAATAAAATGGTTTTAACAAATTTAGACTTCTTTGACATATTAGGTCCGTCGTGAATATTTTGACTCAACCCGAGTTTACTTATTTGAGTTTACTCTAGCTAGTATCCTTAACCATATGGACGTTAATTGGTTTATTAGCCTAAGCATCCACGAGTCTCATTCTTTGAGATTTTAAATTATGGAGAACGAGAGATGATAGAGTTGATAATAAGTTTAAAGGTTAATTCTTCCTTTTATGAGTTTTTGTGGCTCTTTCTTCACGCTTGAATATTTAATTGCTTAATAAATGAAGTTTTTTGCGGTTTAGATTCGATATTTTATCTCTTAACCAACTCTTTTATTTCTTTGTAATTAAAGCATGAAGACATTGAGGGTGCCAGCGTTGTGGAGTTCCGACTAAGGTGGCTCATAACCACTAAGTAGGAGGTATTCAGACCATGAAATTGTGGAATTTAGCCTACTATATATATCTAACTCCCTTATAAAGCATTTTGCACTTTTATTTTTAGAATAGTTGAAATTTCAACATACAATATATAATACTATTTGTACAAGCAAGACAAGCATGCATACTAAAAGTAAAAAAACTTATAATATGTTACATTAAAACTTATAGTTAATTAAATTAAATTTATAATTAAAACACCCCTCACCTCAGTTTACAACTAAAACAACACATAGTACAAATAATAAAATATCTTATAAATGTAATTAATAGTATAATAATTAGAATAACATAAATGTAATTAAAACCTCACAATTAAAATACTATACTTACAAATATATGTGCATAATGTACAATACGTACAAACATGACTAAAACATTAAATAAATACAAAGATAATTAGTACTCATATTTAAAACACCCCATTATATGAATATCCAATCATAACTACACATGTTACAAGTATAAGAAAGCATAAAAACTCTTTTAAACATTAAAATTTTCAAACTCCATTTTTCATAAGAAACATCTTTTTAATATATTGTAACAGAATACACATTCGAAATTAAAACTACACAATTCATTATTTAAAGTTACACATATTTATATTATATGTACAATTAACCAATGCAAACCACACACTTTTTAATGTTATTCTTAAAACACATCTTAATACATTAAACAAACTAATAATACTATTTTTTTAAAAACACCCATAAAATAATAAGTACATGTAGTTATGCACATTATGTAAACTAATAACAAACACAAATAGGGGTGTCAAAAAAGCCGACCCAACCCGAGTATATTCGGGTCGGGTTACTCGGGTACAAATTCTTCGTCTTAATCGAGCCAACCCGACTAACCCAAATTAAAAATCAGTCGGGTATCGGTCAATATATTTTTGTGTAACTCGGGTTTGGGTCAACCCGATTGACCCGAGTAATAATTATTTTAAATCATATACAATTTATATTTAAAAAGGGTAAAAATAAGTTTTTATTTTACCCAACTCCGTTGACCCAAATTGACCGACCCGAGTAGACCCGACACGGATAGACACGAACCCTTGTAACCCGAGTTCAAATACGATCAGATTTGGGTAACTTATTTTCAGGCTTGACCCGAATTGGACCTGACCCGATTGACCCGAATCCGACCCGATTCCCACCCCTAGACACAAAGTTTATAAAATTATTTGTTAATTTATATAGTTTTGAAAATCATACTTAATCGGGAGGAACAAGGGTGGTCACCGGTTCGGATGTCAAATAAAATTTGTTCGAAAACGATGCAGATAAATTCATCCGAAAATTATAAAAATAAGTGAACTGGACCTGATCGACATTATTTTCAAATTGGTCAATCACAGGGTACCCGCCGCCGCATCACGTGGGTACCCTATTAGTCATAAATAAAGAAGAATAAATTAAAACATGATCTCAAGGAGCCTTCGGGTGTGGGACATGTAGCACAAGCCTTGTCATTAGAGCCTTAGGGTGTATGACATGGTAAGTGTTTAATAAAAATTGATGAATATCAATTCCCTTGTTTATGGTTCAACGAACCTTAGGGTGTGGATCATAAATAAGGAGCACTTTTACATCATAAAGAGCCTAAGGGTATATGATTTAAATTTTGTTAAACTCCACTATAAAGTCAACATGACTTTGGAGGAATAAATAATAAGTAGTACTAATGGCCAAATTTCGGATCCGGAAATTTATTCTCTAAATCGTGTTAAATTATCCTTCATGGGGGCTTTCTTTAGTGAGAACTTTTTTGAGGATGAGCTTAGGTTCTAAGTGTCGGGTTTACACCGTTTTGCCTTCATTATTAGACTAATAATTATAAAATAAGTTAAATGAGCCTACGGGTGAATGACAATCTTTAAAATCTAGAGATACAACTTAGGAATAGTGGAGAAGGAGTTTTACACAATTGTCTTATATGGGTAGTTTTAACATGACAACTTATTGTTGATAATGATCTTGTTGATCCCAAACTTAGATCGATTAGCTTTGTGTATACGAGATTAGATCAAGTATAACACGTAGAGAAACCTTTGTTGTATGCTTTGTGAATCTAAGTATTATGCGGAATTTAATACTTAAAAAAGAACACAAGATGTAAACAATACTTTCACTTTGATTATCAATGTCGAACTTGCTTACAATGAAAGATGTTTACGAATGAAAACTTAATGAAAACTTGATACTAAACATTAACCTAAAGGCTTTCTTTTATAGACTAAGAAGCCTTGTACAATAAGCTACGTATCAACTATTCTAGGTAAAGATAAACATAGAAAATACATTGTCGTTTCTATCCTTACTAGAAGTATTCTAGAACATAATAAACGTGTAGCTCACATCTTCCATCAGTGCTTGTCTTCAATCTGTCAACGCTTGACTTTAACTTGTCAACACTTAAGCTATCAGCGCTCACTTTGCTCTTGTCAACGCTTGAGTTGTTCTTGTCAGCGTTCAAGTGATCTGGCCTTAATTTATTCCCAACAATCCTCCCCTAAACTTGATATCCACTCTTATGATCAAGTTTCTGAATAAACATTAAGAACTTGGAGGAGGCTGACAAACCTTATCATATTGGTAATAAATAAATCTGATCAAATTCTTTGCCACGTCACTTGTATAGTCTATCTCCAACTGGGTGTCCTTCATCTTTTCCAAAACAGCCTTGGATATGAAATACTGAGCATCTACAAGTAAATACTCAGCAAACTTTGTAGAACTCAAATGGTATACACCAGCAGCTGAATATAACCTCCATTGAAGACCACTGAGATCATCTTCAAGATCCTTCCATATTTCAGGATCTTCTTCATTTGTCCCACACATTCTTTTGAATGTGGTCCAAAGTTTTATTCCATTGGCTGAAGTTGGTGCTTCAGCCTCATACTTGGTCTCTAGCAACCTCCAAAGGTCCACCAAGTCTTCTCTATCACAACTTGCAAATAAAGATATGAGAGTGGTAAAAGTGTGTACCTCCTTGCTAAATCTTCCAATCTTCCAGAATCCACATTCATCTTCATCATAACTCACAATTGGATTCCTGGAATCTAGTGGTAACACATGCACCATATCTGAAGCTTCTAATGGGGAGAGCTTGAGGCTCTTTCTAATAACTGCTTCACTTGGATATAGTTGATTCATATCTTTTGGAAACTCAAGTGTAAATCCCTTCTTTACTGGTCTGGGAACTATCATAGCTTTCTTGATTGCCATCTCTTCTGCAAGTTGCTCCTTTCTTTCATCTGAAAGAAGTCTGAAAGTGTTTTCTTCCTGCACTTTCACCCAAATAGGATAAGCCCTATGTTCCAACTCATCAAATGTCAAAGCCTTCAGCTTCTGATGTGTCCATCCAACTCCATGACATTTGAGCAACATAAAGTAGAGCTTCCTTCTATCCCTTTTCAACTCAGAGAGAATGTTGCTTGCCTTGTGCTTCAAAATCACCTTACAATCCTTCTGAACTCTAAGAAGAATTTCCAAACCCCATATCTGATCTGAAATGGTCAAGTCTGGATTATCCATACAGCTTTCTTCCCAAGAATTGTACATCTGAACCACCTCTGGCATATCAAAATCAATCTGCAACTTTAAATCTCTCAGCTTTTCCCTAGCAAGCTCATCACCATACTCAAGTCTTTCTGGTTCAACAATCATCACACTTGAATCTGAGCTTGCTCCATCACTTTCTTCTTCAGAAGTCACAACAAATTGTGACTTTTCCTTTTCACCTTGTTCCATCATTTGCTCAGCCAATCTTCTATCAAATTCAACCTGAGCTGCATTCTTTGGAACAATTTCTTCTACCAACTTACCCTTACCCTTATCTGATGGTGCAATGGTTGGTAAGGTAGATGGTAATACCTGAGTAGGAACATCCTTGATGATAGATGATGACTGGAATACATCACCTCCGTATGCAGATCTGTCAACGCCCAAATTTCCTCTATCAGCGCCCAAAATACTTCTATCAGCGTCCAAACTTGTCTTGTCAACGCTCAAATATTTTCCCTCAGCGCCTTGTGTAACCTCTCTCAACATATCTGTAAATGATAAACTTAAATTGGTTGGAGAGATCAAGGACGTATCAAAACCTGTTTGTTCCTTCAAAGTAGTAAGAGCTTCAGCAACATCCAATGATTGACCATCTTGACTGCTCTTATCACTCAGATTTCTTTTATCTTCCTCCCCTTTGGAAGACTCCTCCATACCTCCCTTTGCATGAGCACTCTCCAAAACAACAATCCTCTCCCTCAATTCCTTGAGTTCAAGGCCTTGGTTGCTGACAATTTGTACTAAGTCTGCATTCTGCTTTTGCAAGCTAATGCAGACAGCCGTCAATTCCAAAAGAGTCATTGGTTCCAGTCTGCCCTCTTCCAAAATGGGAATTTGACCTCCCAAGTTAGGTTCATTGGGCATGGATGAGGACTTAATTATGGTGGGACTGCCTTGGCCAGCTTCTAAGCCAGAACCAATAGTCCCAGCCTCATCCAGGTCACCAGCCACACTTGTGGTGGTGGTTCTCTCTGCTTCATGGCTAGGACCACCAGAGGAGAATACTCCAGCAGTCCTTTGGCGTTTAATCAACCTATATTCAGGTGGTGTGGAAGATGGTGTAGAAGAATGGGTAGATGTGGGTTGGTTAAGGGGTGTTTGGGATTGTGATGGTTGGGTGTCAGCGATGGAAATAGGCACATCAACGCCCACATTATATGTGTCAGCGTCAAAGGGTTCTGAGTCTATTTGCATTTGGTCAGGTGAGGGTAAAGGTTCAGGGATAGGTTCAAGTTGTGGGTGAGGGTCAATATGAGGTTGAGGGTCTGGTTGGGGTTGTGCTGCTGCAATAACAGCAAGCATGGCTGGGGTTAAAGGTAAGTCTCTATGAGGTGGTGAATTCATCTTGGTAAAAATAGCTTTCTTTTGTTCAGGGATTTTATAAAAATCATTGTGATCCCTTGAACAATATCTTTGATCATCAAAAATCATTTGCAGAAAACGGGGATAAGCTAAAGTCATTTTTGTCCCCTTGTTTTTACACATTCCTTCAAAAATCATTTTAGACCAGTTATATTTTTGCCCTGTTGCAATACACACAATAGCAGTTGCAATGGATCTATTGATCTCATTATGTGCAGTACATTTGGGACTCAAACATTGAAGGAGAATGTGAATGAGGTACTTCCAGGCTGGGGGAAATTCCTGCTTATGGTACTTATTAAGAGTACCTTCATCAGGAATAGGGTATCCCAAAGCCCTAAGCCCTTGTTCTATTTCATTTATGGGAAGAATGGTTATACCATCAACATCATCAAGATGCAAGGCCTGGCGTACCAAGGCCTCAGTAACCACCCAAGATCTCCCATAAACAATAGAAGTTAATGTGGTCACTCCATTAACTTTTGAGGAACTTACAGTGTTCCAAAACTGTTAAATGTGTGTGACTGGAATGAGTGGTGCATGAGAAAGAGCATACCTTAATGGGGATGCGTTCAAATACGCCACCATTTGTGTGTATTGAGGGAACAAAGTATTATCAGCAACAAGATAAGCAATCATGTTGTGTTGAGACTTGAACCCCAAATCCAATTCTGCTGAGTTAAATCTTGGTGCCATTGATGAAAGCTGTTAATTTGAAGTATAGAAGATGAAGGTTGATAAGAGAAAAGTGTTAGACAAGAATTATAGATACCCTGTTTAAAAATAGGAGCCAAATTTATAGGAGTGGATGAATGCATGTGATTGGCCCAAAAATAGGCAAAGATTTTCAAAAACTAATCATGAAAATATTGAAAAAGTTATAAGTTATCGCATGCATTTAATGAAAGTAACAACTCCTAAAATTACGGCTTGAAAATATGTCAAAAAGTAACAACTGGGTAGGTCCCATTGATTGTCAACGGTCAAATATAACCCATCAACGCCCAACGGCTATAATCTTGTCAACGTTCGCCTAAAGCCATGTCAGCGTCCAATTTGGTCACAACAACGCTTGGAAAAATTTTGTCAGCGTCCAAAAATAAAATTGTTTTAAAAAGTGAAAAATGACCTTAACAAGTAATTTATCCTAGAGAAGATAACCAAAAGCTGATAATTATCATAGGGCGGCAAGCACTGTCCAGTTATGCACACTTGCATAAGCAAGATAGACATAACAGTCCTCTAGTGTCCCTTGCTAACCAAAATTCTTAACAACCAAGTTACCTTATAAAATCCTTGTTACTCCCAGGTAAAACCCATAACAAAGTGATTCCCAAGTCTCCCAACAGACCACAACCAATTCTAGGCCAAAAATGTCTTGGCAGCATGCAAAGTTGATATACTATGCATGCTACAGTGCCTCATGGTTTAGTAAAACTAACCCATACTCACCTGTGGACACAATCTAGAATTGTGATAAGAGTATCATATGGATACCCAAAAATCCTAAAGGTTCCTAAAACCTCCCCTTAAACAAAGATACAAAGAGTTTGCCAAAAATATGCATGAACATAAAAAAAATTTATGTCAAGATAGGAATGAAACATTCCAACCATCATCCATAAACAAAAACATGTCCAAATGCTTCTCCTTTGATCCATAAGCAACTCTGTATCCAATGGTATGCTGCTAACACCATCTGCACATTTAGATTGAAAACCACAAAACTAACATTGTTGCTGACAACGCCCCGATAACACATAACAGTGTTGAAGGAAGCTTTGTCAGCGTTAGACAATTATATTGCTGACAACGTTGCAAAAACACTTATCAGTGTTCAAACAACCTTTGTCAGTGTTAGAAAAATATAGTGGAAAATCTAAATTATCAATAAGACCAATAATAATAATGCATCATCCTGTACATACTTTTACAAAAAGAATCCAAAACACATACTTAAGTGAGATTAACCATTCCAATACTTGTTACCAAGTACTGAAATCTTCCAGTATCAAAAGGTTTAGTTAATAAATCTGACACATTTTCCTCAGTGTCAACCCTATCTGGATGTATTAAACCTTTCTCAAAGCAATCTCTTATAAAATGGTGTCTAATTTCTATGTGTTTAGTTTTAGAATGATGCACAGGATTCTTAATGATGCATAAAGTACTATTATTGTCAACAAATATCTTAGTATGCATGAAGTTATACCCATAATCCAACAGCTGGTTCTGAATCCACAACACTTGACCACAACATGCTGCTGCAGCCACATATTCTGCTTCAGTTGTAGAGTTAGCCACCACTGTTTGTTTCTTGCATTGCCAAGATATTAATCTGCTCCCAAGAAATTGACATCCACCAGTTGTGGATTTCCTATCAAACTTGTCACCACCATAATCACTATCTGAATATGCAATCAGCTCCAATGGTGAATCCTTTGGGTACCACAAACCAAGAGTAGGAAAACATCTTAGGTACCTAAAGATCCTCTTCACAGCATAAAGGTGACATTCTTTGGGAGTCACTTGATGGCGTGCACATGCACACACAGCAAACATGATATCAGGTCTGGAAGCAGTAAGATACATCAAGGATCCAATCATGGATCTATAATGCCTGACATCAACATCTTTCCCATCTCCAATCTTTCCCCAAGGGTGTTCTCTATCCATAGGAGTAGAAGCCCTCTTTTCATGTGGAGAAAAGCCAAACTTCTTGAAGATTTCAACAACATATTTGTCTTGGGAGATGAAGATACCATCTTCTTTCTGCTGAACTTGTAAACCAAGAAAGAAGTTCATCTCCCCCATAGCACTCATCTTGAATTTGTCTGTCATGAGCTTGGAGAAATCCTCACTCATCTTTGGATCAGTAGACCCAAAAATGATATCATCAACATAGACCTGCACAAGCAACACATCTTTGCCTTTCTTCTTTGTAAATAGTGTCTGATCTATGGTGCCCCTCTTGAATCCATTGTCCACCAAATAGGTAAACAAAGTACCATACCATGCTCTAGGGGCTTGATGAAGGCCATACATAGCCTTTTTGACTCTATACACTTTGTTTGGATGCTCAGGATCCTCAAAACCAGGAGGTTGCATGACATAAACTTCTTCAACAATGGTGCCATACAAGAATGCACTCTTTACATCTATTTGATAGACTGTAAAGCCCATGCAAGATGCATAGGCTAGAAAAATCCTAATAGCTTCAATCCTTGCAACTGGTGCAAAGACTTCTTCATAGTCTATCCCCTCCTCTTGTGTATAACCTTGAGCCACTAACCTTGCCTTGTTTCTGACCACAATACCTCTTTCATCTCTTTTGTTCCTGAGAACCCATCTTGTCCCAATTGGTCTGACATATCTAGGACAATCAACCAGCTCCCAAACATCCTGAATAGCAAATTGGTGAAGCTCATCCTGCATTGCTTCCACCCAACTTGGTTCTTTGAGAGCATCAAATATCTTCTTGGGTTCTTCTTGTGACAGAAAACATGCAAACAAACATGCTTGTACAAGAGGGGTATCAACCTTCTTGTGTATATTGGCAATAAATCCACCAAGACTTTGATGGGATCTTCTTGTCTGAACTGGAGTCATAACATCACCAATGATCTGAGATGGGGGGTGATTCTTCATTGTGGAAGTGAGAACTCCTCCTTCAAAAAGTCTGGTGTCCTCAACTTCACGCTCCATGTTGCCAATATCTTCTTCATCAGACTCTCTTTGATCAACAGGGATCTCTTCATGGACATTGGAAGGTCCACCTTGTTCAAAATTGGAAGAGAAAAGATGTGCAAAGGTGTTGTCAACGTCTGAACCTTGTTTGTCAGCGCTTGGGCTAACAACGCTTGAACTGTTGTTGTCAACGTCTGAGCCATCAACGTCTGAATTGCTCTTGTCGGCGCTTGATTTGCCTTTGTCAGCGCCTGAAGAACCATGCATGTTTGTATCTGGTGGTATTTGGAAACCACCATTATCTTGTCCAGCAGCAGCAGCAGCAGCAAAAGCATCAGTCCAAATGGGAATTGTGACATATTCAAATGTAGGAGATGCCTTTTCTGCTTGTGATCCAACCCTTTCATCAACCTGAGTACCTGAAACATGAACAACTTGTTCCTCCACAACATTTGAAGTTACCTTCACAATGTCTGGATTAGTGACAGGCAAATAATTTAAAGTTCTAGATAAGGGTTCCAAATCAAACAACCAATTAGGACCACTTTCAGGATCACTAGGTTTATTCTCTAAGAACCTAACATGTACTCTTTCAACAATACGTTTGTCCTCCTTAAGATAAACCCTATAACCCTTGCTCTGCACTGAATACCCCATGAAGTAACCTTCATCACCTTTTGCACTAAATTTCCCTAAGGCATCACTAGTGTCTAAGACTACTACATGACATCCAAAAGGTCTGAGAAAACCAATATTAGGTTTTCTTCCCCAAAGTAACTCATAAGGTGTCTTGTTCTGAATTTTGTTAACCAATGCTCTATTTTGCACATAACATGCTGTATTAACAGCCTCAGCCCAAAAGGCTATGGGAAAGTGAGCATCAGCCAACATTGTTCTGGCTGCTTCAATTAGGGTTCTATTCTTCCTTTCAGCAACCCCATTTTGTTGTGGTGTTCTAGCAATACTAAACTGTCTAGTAATTCCCTTCCTTGCACAAAAATCATCTAGCTTCTTGTTCCTAAATTCTCCACCATTATCACTCCTAAGCATCTTAACCTCATTGCCAGACCTTTTCTCAATTTGAGTGATAAATTCAATAAGAACATCAGCTGTGTCACTCTTCATAGCTAGAAAGAATGTCCAAGTAAACCTAGAAAAGTCATCAGTGACAACAAAACAATATGACTTGCCATTCAAACTTTCTATATTAGTTGGACCAAAGAGGTCCATGTGAAGCATATGAAGAGGTCTGGAACTAGTATGCACCTGCTTGGACTTGAATGAGACCTTGTGCTGCTTGCCTTTAAGACATGCAACACAAGAGTGGTCATTGTGGAAGGCCTTCTCAGGCAAACCATCAACTAAACCAAGCCTCACAAGTCTATTTATATTTTTAAAGTTTATGTGCCCTAGTCTCCTGTGCCACAAATTACTTTCATCTACTGAGGCCTTAGCATAAAAACAAGACATATTTGTATTCACTTTAATCCCATTTAAATTCACATTGTATATGTCCTTATGCCTAGGTGTTCTATACTCAATATACTTCTCATCAGGGATCTTAAAATCCTTGCTTAACACCAAACACTCAGTATCAGTGAAAAGAACCTTATTTTTGTTATCACACACTTGTGATACACTAAACAGATTATAGTCCAGTTCTTTTACCAGGAAGACATTCTCGAAACGTAGATTATTGGTGAGAAGGGTTCCTTTGCCTGTGATGGTGCCGTAGCCCCCTCCAAAGTATACCTTATCACCATCTTTAATTGGAGAGAAGTTCGTCAGATAGTCTTCCTTTCCTGTCATGTGCCTTGAGCATCCACTATCCCAATATCCATAATCATTGATCTTCTTTTGAATGCCCTGCACATAAAGAAAACAAATTAGTTTTCTTTGGGAACCCAAGTCTCAGAAGACTTGGATTCATCTGGTTGTTCAATAAGAACAGACTTAGTTCTCACAACAACCCCATTCTCATCCCTTTTAGGATGAAATACCCAGTTAACCCCAATTGGTTTTGTAATGACTTTTGAAATATAGTTAAACCTGTTGCAAGTCATTGAAATTCCATTATTATTAGGGTTTTGATCTTTCTGGGTCTCCATGTTAAGCTTGAAGAAGCTTTAGACCCCTTACCTTGTGGCTGCAAATACTTAGGTCTGGTCACGTTTCTGTCAGCGTTGGATTTTGTCCTGTCAACGCTGAATTTACCCTTATCAGCGTTGAACCTAGGGTTTGCTACAGGAACCCATTGCCTATTTGACCAGGTATTTGTCTTTTGAAAAGGTCTTTGTCCATGAGTGTTAGACCTTCTAGTAAAGAATGGGGCTGGTCTAATCACTTGTGGACTTTGCTGCACACAAGGTCTGGGTCTGACAACGTTTGACTTCCTAACAACGTTGACTTTCTTCCTATCAGCGCTGAAATTGTTCCTATCAGCGCTGACTTTAGGAGCGTTGACACACTTGTATGCCAAATGTGAAAAGCTACCACAAGTATAACAGGCTTTCTTAGACACATTCTTAGGTCTAGAAGCAAAGAAACCTGTTCCATGATTGTTAACTTGGCTCTTGGGTGACCTATTATTTCTATACATTTCTGCATATTTAATGGTAGGTCTTCTAACAGTGTTGGAGCCTAGGTCAACAGCTTTGCCAGTAACTGGGTGAGTAACCTTAATGGGTGGGGATTCAATGGGACTTTCACACAGCAAACCTCCCTTAACAAATAAGGTAGGGTTAGCTTTCTTCCACTCATTTAGGTCAGTCAGTTTTTGTTGATACTCTTCTACTGGGGTGACAACTCTTGGTGGAGGAATAAATTCCTCTTCTTGGCATTCTGGAATACCAGTCCAAGATAAATCCTTTCTAAGGACACCATAGAAGTCACCAGCTGGTGGTGGAACCAGAGAGTAATCATTCTCATTCATCCCAAGCCCAGTCATATCCTTAGGATCTCTTTGTTTAGCTACACAGTCTCCTAGGGCTTGGGTGGCTCTATCAAACCTTTGAATCTTGAGGTCAACATTATCTTTATTCTTAATGGCCTCATCTAACTTAGCCTGTAGGTCTTTATTGACCTTTGACATGATATTTCTAATATCCATACTACCCTCTAGCTCATGTTTTAAGATATTTATCTTATCTTTTAAATCAAATTCCATTTTCTTGTATTCAGAAACGGTTTTCTCAGTTTCAGTAAGAGCTAGTTGGTAATTGGATAATTTACACCTTTCAGTGCTCATATCCTCTTTTAGTTTTAACACTTCTTTGTTAAGTCTGTCAGTGTTTAACCTACAACCTTTGCTACAAAAAGCATCATCATATACCTCATTATCAGATGAAGAGGAGGAGTGTGCCATGAGAGCATATTCAACATGCTCTTCTTCTTCAATGTCAGCAATCAAAGCTTTGTCCTCTTCAGCATCCTTGGCCAGATAGCTCCAATCCCATCCAGTACCATCAATTCCTTGAACTGCAACCATGGCTTTGGAGTCTTGAGCTTTAACAACCTGACTTGAGGGTTTGCCAGCATCAGATCTTCTAGGAGATCTGCACTCCCTCATGAAGTGCCCCATGCGATGACAGTTGTAGCACTCAACTTTGGATTTATCAAATCCAGCAGTGTCTTTAGCATTGAAGGTCATCTTCTTCTTGAACCTCCTATTCCACCTATTTGCTCTTATACTAGCAAGAGCCAGGTTCCACTTGATGTCCATCTCTTCCAAGTGTTCATCACTTATCTGCTCAAGGTCCTCATATGTAATCACTGAACCATTGGGCAAAGAAGCAATGTAAGAACAAACAGTATCCAAATCCAAACCAGCAGGTTTAACTCTTGGTGAGTCATTCATGAATGTGTCAGCGTCTGAAAAGGAGACGTTGACAGGACTTGTTCCAGCGCTGACAAATGGTGATCCAGTAACTGGATGCATAAAAGAGTCCTGCTGATTGAATTGACCTTCACTATGAGAAAAGAAGGCCATGTTGCTGGTGCTAGCTTTGCTTGAAAGAGTTTCATCTTCCAACAGTCTTAGTTTGTTGTAGATGTCATCAAACGAAGAGCTCTTGTGAGTATTATTGGCAAGAATCGATCTTGCCTCAATCTTCCATTTCTCACCAAGACTTTTCGAAAAGTAGCATTGGTGTCAATATCACCAACTTGTGTCCCCATGAAGGACAATTTGCTTGTGATGTCAAGCAATCTGCTTCTCACACTGCTCAGTTTCTCATTGGGTTGAGCTTTGAAGACAGCATAATCATGCAGAAGTTGCTTTTTCTTTTCTTCCTTAGTTTCTGCATTACCACCATATGCAACTTCAATTGCTTCCCAAAGATCCTTAGCAGATTCATAGCTTCTATATTTGTGCTGATTTTCTTGTCCCATAGACACTTTCAGAATATTTAGGGCTTTCATGTCAGCCCTTTTCTTTGCAATATCTTCAGCACTTACAGCTCTACCATCTCCAGGTTTTTCTTTCTTATCTTCATCAGGACATCCTTCAACAGCTGTTCTTGTCGCAATGGCATTCAGAATCTTTTGAGCTTTATTGAATGAGTTTCCATATTCAATGATGTCCCAGAGTGTGTAGTCAAAGATCCCCAGATATTGTTCAAAGTTGAACCTCCATAAGTCAAAGTTGGTTGCATCAAGCATGGGAATCTTGATGTTTGGTAAGGATGAAGAGGAGGACATGATGTTTGCTTCAGACATGATGTTTTTAGGGTTTTGAGAAAATTAGGGTTTTGGTGTTCGTATATCGTTCTGGTGTTCTTCAAAGATCAAAAGTTCCTCAACAAGCTCTGATACCACTTGTTGATCCCAAACTTAGATCGATTAGCTTTGTGTATACGAGATTAGATCAAGTATAACACGTAGAGAAACCTTTGTTGTATGCTTTGTGAATCTAAGTATTATGCGGAATTTAATACTTAAACAAGAACACAAGATGTAAACAATACTTTCACTTTGATTATCAATGTCGAACTTGCTTACAATGAAAGATGTTTACGAATGAAAACTTAATGAAAACTTGATACTAAACATTAACCTAAAGGCCTTCTTTTATAGACTAAGAAGCCTTGTACAATAAGCTACGTATCAACTATTCTAGGTAAAGATAAACATAGAAAATACATTGTCGTTTCTATCCTTACTAGAAGTATTCTAGAACATAATAAACGTGTAGCTCACATCTTCCATCAGTGCTTGTCTTCAATCTGTCAACGCTTGACTTTAACTTGTCAACGCTTAAGCTATCAGCGCTCACTTTGCTCTTGTCAACGCTTGAGTTGTTCTTGTCAGCGTTCAAGTGATCTGGCCTTAATTTATTCCCAACAGATCTTGTTTTTATGTTTGGTATGGGGAATGTGAAACTTTAGGGTGATAAATATTCATGACACCAAAAGTGCTAATTTAAGTCTTAGATTTCTTTACGAGTTTCTTCCATCAAATAATTTCAATGTAAATAAATTAATTGGAAATTGTTATATCTTTATATAGTTTCAATCTTTTATCTTTTTGGTTTTATAAGTTCCCATTAGTTTAGTATCATGTCGTAATATTTATATTAAGAATAAAGGCCAAGATGGGTTAATTATGATGAAAAATGTAAATTTGTGTTTTAAAATCTTGCATTGCATGGGGTCATTGCAATGGTCAAGTGTAGAAGCGTTTGATAAGTGTGTAAACACTTACCCTTTTACCACTTAAAACAATGAAAATTGAGACCAAAACGTGCATTTAATATCGTAAATATCGGAATTATGCGTGGTTTGTGTTTTTGTTGTGAAATAGGTACAAAAGACCAAAAAGGAAGAAAACATGGGATTTCACGGACATTTATCAAAGAAAAAGTCAAAGATAAAGTCAAAAGACCAAAAGTGCCAAAGGACAAAGCCATGATTGTACTTCAACGGGTTTTCTACAAGTTTTCTTCTCAAGATACCATTTTACCCTCACACTTTCACTAAATACCAAAAATACCCCTCAACAATCCCATAATTACCAAACAGCCCTTAAAGTTTATCACCTTTACATTTTAAGTCCATTTGGATTTAAAAACCTTCACTTTAAACAAAAGGGCCAGCTTGTAATTTCTCTAAACTAGGGGCCAAAACTATAACTTTTACATTGGTCATTAAACCCAGATACTGAAATTGCCAAACTCCAAACTCTAAATAAAGCTCAACCATTTTATTAACCTTACCCCCCTAAAGCCTAAAACTAAATCCAACTCCCCAGCCCATACCCGAGTCAACCAAGTCAAACAACTAAATTAAATGGGCGCCAAAAATTACTGTTTACCCATCCCTCCCAAACGTGTTTTACCAGACTCAAATTGGGTGTTTTACCAAGGCTAGGTGAAAACCCAATTAATTCATTAGAAATCACTCCCAATCAACCAATGAGGGGATCCCAACTGTCAAGTCACCAATCGGTCCCCTCAAGCTACCACGCTAGCGATCCACACATGGAAAGAAAAGAAACACACTTTTTTGGGAAATTTGCACTAAATCCCATGTAAAAGAAATACACTTGCTTTTAATTCTTCTCCAACGCTGTTAATCTGTGTCAGGACAGAGAAAACAAGAGAAGAATCAAACGGCTCAGATTTAGCTTTCTTTGCAAGCAAAAGATCAAAGGATGTGATTAAAACCCTTGGAGAGAGAAAATGGCCTAACAAAGTGGATCTTCTACCTCAGCTCCCTCTATAAATATTGTAGGATTTCTCTTAGTTGGTGTGTAATTTTCCTTAGTTAAATTTATGTTATTTTATTTTCATATAATGTTTTTACTTTAATGTAATGATTTTCATTTAATAAAACTTTTTATTCCAGTCTCAAGTTATGTTATCTAATTCCTGCCTTTAATTTTCGTATCTATTTCAATTTTTGTTTTAATTCGTCAATAAGCTTTAAGTTGTTTATAAGCCATTTTCAAACTCATCATTAGCCTCTCATAAGCTTGTAGAAGCCTATGTGAGGTTTTGTTTTTCAAATAATAAGGAAAGGTTACTGCTCAAAAATTCATCATAAAAAATTAGCTTAAGGATTTGAAGGCTGCCTTATCCAAGGGGGGGTGAACAGTGGGTTCATATAAGCTTGTAATAAGTTATATATTAGTTGAATAGTGGTTTGAAGACATAGGCCTTTTGAGAAAGGCTTTCATTGGATAAGAGCTATTGCAAAGGTCTATGAACTTGTTTACTTTTCCTCTTAATGTCTAATTTTAATATATAGTGTTAATGCAATAATGACTAAAAACGTTACTTGCATTTTTCGGTCTCGCTTAGTTTTGATTACGACAATATGTAAAAACAAGCATTTACGAAAACAACGAAAAACAAATTCTTGAGTTCAAGTATTTTTCATTTTACCCATTTTCACTTAAGGTATGGATAAACAAGTACTAACCTTAATCAAGTGATCAAGTGATTTAATCTTTTCTTAAAACTCACTTTTTATTAAATGTGACAAGTTTTTATTAAACTTTATTTTTAAGAAAATGTTTTATTAAATTAATTGAAATTTAAAAATGGCATATTCTTATTCTGTTAAGAATATCCTTTCAGGATATTTTTTATACCCAGATAAGACCTCCACCACTAAAGGACAAAAAGGAGCGGAGTCTAGTCCGACGGTACCTTAGCGCCTAGGCGGTACCTTATCGATAAGGTACCGCGGGCTGTGCTAAGGTACCGCGGGCAGATATAGTCGTTGGCTCCTTTATCCTTTAAATAGTGGACCATTCTCAGCTTTTCACCTCACCTCTTTTGCACATTTATTTCCAGATTCAAACCCCTTCTTTAATCACTCAAATCTTTGATCATTTGTTTGATTATTACTTGTTTAAGAAGTGAATCTTGTTCTTCCATCCCTTCCTCTCCAAGTGCAAAGAGAAGAACACTATCCTAGTGAAGTGTTGAGTCCACCACCAAAGATCCATTGAAGATCAAATTTTATATACTTGTAGTTGTGTCATAGTTGTGAAGATCCAAGTAGTTGTGTCTATTTGGAAGTTGTGTATGTACTAAGTATAGTTGTGTAGATTGGTCCTAGCTACGATTAGGGCTCGACTTTTAGCTTAGAGTCGGAAATTGGTTAAGCGACGTGTACGGTTTTCTCCACCATAAGGAGCTTGTTGTGTAGTGAACTCTCGAGTAAGGAGTACTCGAGGAGTGGAGTAGGAACGAGGAGTGAGCTTCGTTGCCGAACCACTATAAATCCTTGGTGATCGGTTTGATCTTTCTTTACCCTTAACTCTTTACATTCCTTATTATTTTTGCATATACATGTGTTAGTATTAGATTAGCTACACTATCTTTCTTTATTCTTTGTGGATATATTTTTGTTAGTATTAGTTTAGCTACACTATCATTCTTTATTCTTTGTAGATATATTTTTGTTAGTATTAGTTTTGCTACACTATCATTGTTCATATTGTGCATAAGAAGATTTCACATATTTCCTCAAGCCTAAGTTTTAAAAAAAGGATTTTTGGAAACCATATTTTAACAAGTAAATTGTAGAAACTATTCAACCCCCCCTTCTAGTTTCTACAATTGGTATCAGAGCGGGTTGCTCAAGAATTTTTAAAGTATATTGTATTTTAAAACTTGAATCGATCTATGGATTCCAACAAGTACCTAGAAGGGCAATCTATGCAAAGACCACCACTTTTTGAAACCGATAGTTTTATTTATTGGAAAAATAGATTTGAAACTTATGTGAAATCAAAAGATTTAGATCTTTGGCATGTTATTACCAATGGTGATTTTTTACCCTTTCAATTTAATGAAGTTTCTAAAACAAAAGAATTAGTCACTTTTGACAAAGCTAATGATGATACTAAAAAGAAACTTTCAAAAAATAATGAGGCTAAAATGGTGATTTATAATGCTTTGCCTAAGAAAGAGTATGAAAGAATTTTTATGTGTGAAACCGCTAAAGATATTTGGAACACTCTTTTAGTAAACCACCAAGGTAATAGCCAAGTCAAAGAAAGTAAAATCGATCTTCTTGTCCAACAATATGAACAATTTGTCATCTTAGAAGATGAAACCATTGATAGTGCATTTGCTAGGTTTAACACCATTATTACTAGTCTAAAAGCACTTGATGAAGGTTTTTCTAGCAAGAACAATGTTAGGAAGTTTCTAAGGGCCTTACATCCAAAGTGGAGAGCAAAAGTCACGGCTATTGAAGAATCGAAAGATCTCTCAACTTTATCACTCGATGAACTGATAGGAAACTTGAAGGTTCATGAGATGATAATTTTGAAGGACTCGGAATTAGTAAAAACCAAGAGTGAAAGGAAATCTCTTGCACTTAAAGCCAAGAAGGCACAAAGTGACCATGATAGTTCCTCGGAAAGTGATGACGAGGAGTATGCATTGGCGATGAGAGATTTCAAGAAGTTCTTCAAGAGACGAGGTCAACACGTTAGGCAACCAAACTATGACAAGAAACCATTGTCAAAGAATCGGTTTGTCAAGAACGAAAAAGGTGATAGGAATTGCTTTAGATGTGGTGATCCAAATCACTTCATTGGTGATTGTCCAAAGCCCGCTCGTGATAAGAACCACACGGCATTCGTAAGCGGCGCTTGGAGCGATAGCGGTGAAGATGATGATGACAACCCCAAAGAGGAGAAATGTCTTATGGCTCACACTTCTAAAGAGGTACATTCCGAAACCGAATATTATAGCAATGATAGTTCCACTTTAGATGATATTGAATTTGAAGGCAAATATGATAGCTTACATAAACTTAGTCTTAAATTCATAGAAAAGAATAAAACCTTAAAATCAACCAAAACTAAGCTTGAAAATGAGATCAATGAACTTAGGGAGAAATTGGCTAAACTTGAGAAAAACAAAGAAGTTGATTTAGGTTGCTTAAGTTGTGAGAAACTTAGATTAGAGAATGATGATCTCAAGAGCACCTCCATTAAATTGGAAAAGTTCATGAAAGGTACTAGTGCTCTTGATGATATGTTAAACAAACAAGTTCATTCTAAGGAAAAACTTGGTCTAGGTTTTAACTCAAATGAAGCCTCAACTAGTGAACCAAAACAAGTCATATTTTCACAGAAAACACCCTCTGGACGCGGTTCCACATTGTATGGCGCGGTTCCTTATCACTATGGAACCGCGGCCATAGATAAGGTACCGCGGCCAGAAGTTGAGTTTTGTGAAAATTCTGAACTTTCTGAAAAATCTAAGTTAAATGAAAAACCAAAGCATCTTACTGTTAATAAGGTTCAATTACCCATACTTGACGACAATACTATTGGTAAGTTCTATAAGCCGTTAAGTAAACCTCTCATGGGAAATAGAAGTTTATCTAGACTATCTTCTACTCCACCTAGAGTACGGAATGAGTCTAAGCCTAGAAGTAGAACGACAACGCCTACAAGAGATAATCAAAACAACTCACGACCTAGAAGTAAAACTCCAACACCTAGAAGGAATAATAATAACTCTAAACCTAGATCAAACACACCTAGGAGAAGTAATGAACAACAAAATGGTTACATGAATTACTACCCTCCTCCATTTTGTTCTCCATGGGGAATTCCCTCCTCATTCATGCATCCCAACCAAATGCAAGGGATGTTTGGAACTAACAATTTTGGACCCATGAGATATTGGGGACCAAATGTTTGATCTTGTGTGTTGTTACCTAGATATGCTTGGGAATTGATTTGGAGCCCGATGAGTGGATTAAGGATAGTGGATGTTCTAAACACATGACGGGTAATCGAAGTTTGTTCTCGCATTACAAAGCATATGATGAAGGTAACGTCACATTTGCTAGTAGTCTACGTGGTAATATCATTGGCAAAGGTACGGTTTCTCTTGACTCCATGACCATTGAAAATGTTGAGCACGTAGATAACTTAGGTTTTAACCTTTTAAGTATAGGTCAAATTTGTGATAATAAGTGTAAGGTCATCTTTTCGGAACATGACAGTGAAATCGTAAAAGATGGAAAAGTCATTGGAAAAGGTGTTAGAAAGCATGGGCTTTATGTCATGAAGGTTAATAAGAAGTCAAAAGACAACATATGTCTTGCGACTATAGATGATAGTTCTACTCTTTGGCATTGAAGATTAGGTCACGCTAATATACGTTTAATTCAATCTTTAGTCTCTAAGGAGTTGGTAAGACACCTCCCCAAGATTAAGTTTGATAGTCAATTTTGTGATGCTTGCAAAGTTGGAAAGCAAGTTCACTCAAGTCACAAAGCCAAGAATTTGGTTTCGACCTCTCGGTGCTTAGAGCTCCTACATATGGATCTCTTTGGAACTTCCGCCATACGGAGTTATGGAGGTAACCTTTATACCCTAGTTATAGTTGATGACTATTCTAGATTCACTTGGACTAGATTTTTGGCATCTAAGAATGAAGCTTTCGATCACTTCGAAATCTTTAGTCGAAGAATTCAAAATCAACTAGGATGTTCAATTGTTTCTATTAGGACGGATCATGGTAGGGAATTTGATAATGAAGTGCAATTTGGTGCCTTTGTGAAGCTCATGGTATTACCCATAACTTCTCGGCTCCTCGCACTCCACAATCAGATGGGGTAGTTGAAAGGAAGAATAGGACTCTCCAAGAGATGAGTAGGACGATGTTAAACGAGCAATCCTTGCCTCAAAAGTTTTAGTGAAATGTCGTGGATACATCGACTTATATTCTCAACCAAATTCTTATTCGACCTTTCCTAGGAAAGACCCCCTATGAGATTCTTAAAGGTAAGAAACCCTCATTAGAATACTTTAGGGTGTTTGGAAGCAAGTGCTTTATCCTCAACACCAAAGACTACCTTACCAAGTTTGACCCAAAGTCTTACGAAGGTATCCTCTTAGGTTATTCCCAAACTAGTAAGGCCTACATAGTCCTAAATAGAACCTTAGGGGTTATTGAAGAATCACTCAACATAACCTTTGATGAAACCCCTCCTTCACCCAAGACACCACCATTGGTTGATGATGACTTGGATGAATTAGAAGTAGTTAAAGCCAAAGAGGTTAGAAAAATAGGAGTTGAAGACCTTAGTGTTGAAAAGGAAGTAAACATTAAGGAGTCTAGGGATCATACTCTCAATAATGTCATTGGTAACTTAAATCAAAGGACCCTAAGATCTCAAGTCCAAAACCAAAGCAACTTCTTTTGTTTTGTCTTCTTGATTGAACCAAAGAATGTTAAAGAAGCTTTGACGGATGAGAGTTGGGTCATTGTGATGCAATAAGAATTGAATCAATTCGTTGCCAATGATGTTTGGGAACTTGTTCCTCCCCCTAGAAGTTCTACCATTATAGGAACCAAATGGGTATTTAGGAATAAGCTAGATGAGAATGGTGTTGTGTCTCGTAACAAGCCTAGACTTGTAGCTCAAGGCTATAATCAACAAAAAGGGATTGATTATGACGAGACATATGCACCGGTAGCTAGATTAGAATCAATTAGAATCCTTTTAGCCTACGCTTATGCCTTAGATATTAAGCTTCAACAAATGGATGTAAAGAGTGCATTTCTTAACGGTTTGATCAATGAGGAGGTATATGTGGCTCAACCTCCCGGCTTCATTGATTTTGAGAAACCGGACCATGTTTACAAGCTTAAGAAAGCACTTTATGGACTCAAACAAGCACCCAAAGCTTGGTATGATAGACTTAAAGCGTTTCTTGTTAAACATGAGTATACCATGGGAATGGTAGACAATACACTCTTTACAAAGAAGAAAGGTCCTCACCTCATAATCGTACAAATATATGTTGATGACATTATATTTGGCTCAACTTGTCAAGAATTGTGTGATGACTTTGCCAAAATCATGCATGATGAGTTTGAAATGAGTATGATGGGAGAACTTAACTTCTTTTTAGGACTCCAAACTAAACAAATGGACGATGGTATTTTCTTTAGTAAATCTAAGTACGCTAAAGAAATGCTAAAGAAATTTAGATTAGAAGAATCTAGACCAATGAAGACCCCTATGGCCTCGGATACTAAACTCACCGTAGATGATGATTGTGAGTCGGTAGACAACACCAAATATTGAGGTATGATTGGTAGTTTGTTGTACCTAACGACAAGTCGACCGGATATCATGTTTAGTGTTTGCCTTTGTGCTCGCTTCCAAGAGGCTCCCAAAACCTCTCACCTTGAAGCGGTTAAGCGTATCTTTCGATACATTAAAGGCACTATACATTTAGGATTATGGTATCCTAAAGGGACCGGCGTAGAAACCATTGTCTACGCGGACTCGGATCATGCGGGAGACTATGTGGACCAGAAAAGCACTAGTGGAGTTTGTACCTTCATGGGTTGTTGTTTAACTTCTTGGTTCTCCAAGAAACAAACCGCTCTTGCAATATCCACCACGGAAGCCGAGTATGTGAGTGCCGGAAAAGCATGCCAACAAGCTCTATGGAGGAAGCAAGCGCTTGTTGATTACGGGATTTCTCTTGATGATGTTCCCATCATGTGCGATAATAAAGGCGCTATAGACCTAAGCAAGAATCCCGTGCAACATTCGCGAACCAAACACATAGAAATTAGACACCATTTCCTTAGGGATAATGTTCAAAAGGGGAACATTACTATTGAAAAGGTGCCCTCCGAGGACAACTTAGCCGATATCTTCACTAAGCCACTTAAGAGGGAACCTTTTAATTACTTGCGTCTAGGTCTAGGATTAATAGAACATCTTCCTTAAATTCTTTTCTTCTTGTGTGTCTTCTATTACCACTTTGAGTCCTTGAGTCTTTTAAAATTATTTTGAAAAATATTCTCCTCTCCTTTTCAAAACTCTCGAAGTCTCTTTCGAAAATGGTTGAGAAATTCGTTTGACATTGTTAATTCAATCTAAAAACGATTTTTCATAGATTCTCGCTATTAATGTAGAGCTTACATAATTCATATGTATGATTCTCTCAAACATAGCAAGAACAAGATTTAATCATGGAGGATCATTGTGTCATGACTTAAGGTCTTGTCTTACACACCTCCTACATTGATTGTTTATCCATGTATTTTGGTCAAATCTCTACTTGGTAAGTTTGCATATGTTTTCTTTGTCTATCTTTGCTTTTAAGCACATCCCTATGATAAGTTAGACTAGAAAAATAAGCTTTGCTGAAAAATCTTTCTCCAAACACCAAACCCTGCTTCTGCAAGAGGTTCCATATGTGAACCGCGGTACCTTATTGATAAGGTACCGCCAACATAGATAAGGAACCGCCTACAGTGGCCTTCCTTTTCGGGTTTTTGTCTGAAACTCCAGATTTGCTCCAACTTTTTTGAGAATCTTTGTTTCAAACCCTTTGACCACCCCAAAAATACCCTAAGTCTTCCCTATTTAAACCATAAGCATTTTGCATTCCTTCACATCCAAAATGTCTTATTCTCCCAATGAAAGCCTTGAATCTCCTCCATTTTCTCCAATTGCTTTCAATCCAAACCCACCCAAGAACACTCTTAATCACATTTCTCCTACCAAGAATGATGATTGTGGAACTTCCTTTCTTCCACCACCACCCTTTAGTGTTCTTCCTCCTTCTCATGATAATTTCATGCACCATGGAACATATTGTCATTGTTGTCAATATCAACATCTTGCTATGGCACACATCTATGAGGAGTTGAGCTACATCAAGAGTCTCTTAATCAAGCCTCCTCTTCACTTTGATTATGAGATCTCCAACAAGCCACCACCACCACCCTCCGCTATTACCTTGTCTTTCATATAAGCATTGATTGCTTATCCTCAAGACACCAAATTCAAGCAAATCTTAGAATTCTAGAATAACTAGGATTAGATTTATGCTTTTGGCTTGTTTCTTTTTCCATACTTCTTTGTATGATGTTCCTTTAGTAACCTATCTTGGATCTTTGTCTTTGTGTTTTCTTCTCTTTTATTTTTCTTTATGTGACCTATTGCTATATATTGTTGGTTGTTTCTTTTGTTCAACTAACCCTTCTATGTAGCTTGTCACCATATCTCGATTCCCCGGTGCCCCAAGCTAGGGGGAGTAAGCACCAAGGGGGAGTCTTTGCAAAGTCCGTTTCTTCAACACCGGCTTACGCAACCTTTTTGCTTCGACAAAGGGGGAGAAATGAATAAACTCGTCTTCGAAAATCTTGTTTTTGTGTGATTGAGTTTATGTATTGTCGGAATAAAAAACGGGGAGATTGTTAATGCAATAATGACTAAAAATGTTACTTGCATTTTTCGGTCTCGCTTAGTTTTGATTACGACAATATGTAAAAACAAGCATTTACGAAAACAACGAAAAACGAATTCTTGAGTTCAAGTATTTTTCACTTTACCCATTTTCACTTAAGGTATGGATAAACAAGTACTAACCTTAATCAAGTGATCAAGTGATTTAATCTTTTCTTAAAACTCACTTTTTATTAAATGTGACAAGTTTTTATTAAACTTCATTTTTAAGAAAATGCTTTATTAAATTAATTATTTGAAATTTGAAAATGGCATATTCTTATTCTGTTAAGAATATCCTTTCAGGATATTTTTTATACCCAGATAAGACCTCCACCACTAAAGGACAAAAAGGAGTGGAGTCTAGTCCGGCGGTACCTTAGCGCCTAGGCGGTACCTTATCGATAAGGTACCGCGGGCTGTGATAAGGTACTGCGGGCAGATATAGCCGTTGGCTCCTTTATCCTTTAAATAGTGGACCATTCTCAGCTTTTCACCTCACCTCTTTTGCACATTTATTTCCAGATTCAAACCCCTTCTTTAATCACTCAAATCTTTGATCATTTGTTTGATTATTACTTGTTTAAGAAGTGAATCTTGTTCTTCCATCCCTTCCTCTCCAAGTGCAAAGAGAAGAACACTATCCTAGTGAAGTGTTGAGTCCACCACCAAAGATCCATTGAAGATCAAATTTTATATACTTGTAGTTGTGTCATAGTTGTGAAGATCCAAGTAGTTGCGTCTATTTGGAAGTTGTGTATGTACTAAGTATAGTTGTGTAGATTGGTCCTAGCTACGATTAGGGCTCGACTTTTAGCTTAGAGTCGGAAATTGGTTAAGCGACGTGTACGGGTTTCTCCACCATAAGGAGCTTGTTGTGTAGTGAACTCTCGAGTAAGGAGTACTCGAGGAGTGGAGTAGGAACGAGGAGTGAGCTTTGCTGCCGAACCACTATAAATCCTTGGTGCTCGGTTTGATCTTTCTTTACCCTTAACTCTTTACATTCCTTATTATTTTTGCATATACATGTGTTAGTATTAGATTAGCTACACTATCATTCTTTATTCTATGTGGATATATTTTTGTTAGTATTAGTTTAGCTACACTATCATTCTTTATTCTTTGTGGATATATTTTTGTTAGTATTAGTTTAGCTACACTATCATTGTTCATATTGTGCATAAGAAGATTTCATATATTTCCTCAAGCCTAAGTTTTTGAAAAAGGATTTTTGGAAACCATATTTTAACAAGTAAATTGTAGAAACTATTCAACCCCCCCCCCCCTTCTAGTTTCTACATATAGCTTATCATATCTCCTTATCTGTGGCTTATTTTATTATTATGTGTGACACTTATTGTTCTTAATTGTTTATGAGTTTATTTTGTAGCTTAATCTCTTATTTCAAATTATGTCATTTAAACATAAAAAAACAAAAATAATTTAGTCATTTATCTTAGTTGTTTTTCTCTCGGCTTGAATTATTTTTAAACCAACTTTATAAGTCTAAATTTAGTTTTTCAGCTATGAAAAGTTCATCATAAGTCTTTTGATAACAGAATCATAAGCTTAAGCCTTGAATCTATCTGATAAGGTGTGTTTGGATTAGAGGAATCTGGTTTCATTGTTATAGCTAGGAGTTAGTGTCTATAGAGGATACATTTGTTAGAGTAATTCATCATATAATCAACTCAATAAAGTCAGCTTAAAAGGTCAAAAAGGCAAATGGTCACAAAATAGTACGGGTTAAGCTTTTTGTCTGAACAACCTACTTCATCATATATTTTCTTTCTGCTTATTAGGAATTAGGTTAAGTGCTTTAGCATTTTGAATAGCTCATATTGGTGGCTTGAAGTTTCTTGTTGTAAGTTTTTCTTCTAGCTTATTAGATAAGCAGTTAATCAGCCTAGAAGTCAACTGAATAATCACTTTAGGTACTGCTAGTTTATTAGGTTTTAATAAGTAGCTTATTTAGCCATTATCTAGCTTAATTCCTTTTGAAAACTTTCTTAGAAATAGCTGAATATCAAATCTTGTGAGTTTGGAGCTTTTTGGTGAAAGTCAAATAGTCAACGAACTTAATAATAAGTTGTTTTAGGATTTTTTTTCCCAGCTTATTTAGTGTAAGATTTTTAAAACCAACAAACATTTCGTCACTTTTGTTAGCTTAATATGAATTCTGGTAAGTTTAAGCTTTTAGAATAAGCTAAATAAGCTAAAATCAACTTTTGTGCTTAAGTGAAAATCCGATCTAAAGATATAGCTTATCTTAGAAGCTCAAAATAAGTTTGGCTGGCTAAAATCTGATTTAAAACGTTTTGCAATTTATTTGAGCTTATTTGGTTGAGATTTGAGCTTATTCCAGCTTATTTGTCAATGTGCCTGTTTTTATTTTAATAAATTAAGTTAATTGTAGTTAGGTCCTTGAGCTTTCTGGTTTATTTTATTTCTTCATGTTTAGCTAATTGCACCTTAGTCCTTTTACTTTCGTTTTTATTTTTAACTGGCCTAGGTAGCAACTGAGCTGGGCTTGCAGTTGGGCTAGTATTAGTATATTGGATTGTTAGGTTTGGATTCCAATTCGTGGGGTGGGCTCATTTGTTTTTAAACCTGGTTTATTATAATTACAATTTCAAATTTTCAAATTACTTTCTAATTAAATAAAAATAGTTTTAAATAAATAAAAAATATTAAAAAATTCTAAAAATAATAAAAAATATTTTTAATCTTTTGCCATTTTACATTTTATATTTGGGGTATTTTATATTTTGCATTTTATTAGCTTTGTATTTGCATTTAATTTTCATTTACGTGCTTTATTTACTTGTACTTTTCGTTTAAATTGTGGTACGTGCAATTTGTTTTTGCCAATAATAAGTATATTTACTTAGATAATTTTTTTACATTTTTACATGCTTTTTGCAATTAGAAATAAATACCAAACAATTCTTATTAGCCAAAAACGATAAATCTTGTGATTAACTGGAAATCAATTCGACTCGAGTTGAGGAGAAAACGAACATTAATCTCTTATCATTAAAATTTCCTACATTAGTAGGATATCTTTAAATAGTTGTTCATAGGTATTTTTGGGTAAGTTTATAGATATAGGTAGTAGTGCATTATGAGGGTAAGTTGATGGAAAATTTTGGTGTCGAGGTGTAAAATATATCTCTTCATTATATGCTCGTATAACTTGCATATAGGGGTCATCATCAAAAGGTAAAACGGCTTTTGGAATTTTCTAATCTTTGGGTGAATTTTCTGAAGTATCTAATAATCCATATAATACGTCTAGAAGTCGTCAGGAATACTTATAGAAAACTTATCTTGAGAATTCGATAGGATGATAATAGTAGGAAGATAGGAATACATATTTCTGGAGACGTCGATAAATAACATATCTTATTTATATTATATTATGTACATTTAAACATAATATCATTTATGTCTAAACATGATATCTCTTATGCATAGGCATGATATAAATTAATCATAAACTTACACATAATCATGGAGAATAGCAGTATAGTCATCTACATCATTCTTGTAGCAGCACTGGCTTTGGCACGTAAGACTTTCTTGAAATTATTTTAGAGTAGTTATAGTCATGATTTTAATTCTTTTTCTCTATAACCATAGCTCTGAGTACCAATCTGTAACACCCCCATTTTACCTTTACGTAGAGGATCATTGAACTGGGGTATTACTTCATAGAACACAAGGCATAATAATAGAAAACAACTCAAAATATTGACAAAATCAACTTTCTTTGTATGTCATTGAAAAATCATAGAATTACAATATGAGGTTCCTAAAATCTAGAATAATAATTTCAGTCTTGTGCCTCTTCATGCCATCCTCATGCTGCTCCATTCTAACAATCTTTAGAACCTGAGATATATTCTTAAAATCAACACAATGGTTGAGTGAATTCATAGGTTGAAAATCATTTTGAATACAAGATCCTTTTCTTGAGCTACGTTATTATTTGCCCGTAAAATTTATTAATCAATGCACTAAGCTTATGATACCGCGGCTAGACATATCAGAAACCCACAATTGCCATTACGAGGAAGTCTGCCAAACTATCCTACTTAGTAAAATAAAGTATGCCTGTTTGACCACTAAGGTGCTAGCAAGTGCGACTTGCCAAACAGGGGATGTCAGTCCCTAAATAGTACTATTTATAATATTAGCGCTCATTTCCAGGAAATGATTAACGGTTCATAATTAAAAATGGACTTTCAAGGCAGCAGTAAACATAGTGTCAATAATCATATTTGGGAAGCATACCAAAAACACTTGTATTCCAGTTTAACATATATCCCCTCACGGATTTTCAAATCATTTAATAATCAGCGCTAGTGAGGCTATAAACTCGCCTAGGATCCATAGAGTCCGAGCTATAACAGATTTATTTCTTTCACAAATAAACAGCTTGATCACATAAAACATAACTTGGTCTTATAAACAACAGCTTGATCTCAAATAAACCTAGGTTAACACATTTTGTATAGGATCAAGTTTTTAATCTTTAGTTCCATATTTCTAAGTATTGGTTATATTTTTTATTTAACATTTGTTTGTACTTCTAGTACCATTTTCCGGGCCTTCATACTTAGAAGCCATTCTATAAACGTTTGAGGAGCGAGGGCAATATTAATCCTAAACCCGACCACTCAATCAGAACGTAATATCGAGATGTAAATTCTTTGTACAAAGCTCCCGGCTAACATGATACCTTTGATGAGGTATAGTCCCTAGTCGGGCTGGATAGTCTGACTCACGGGTACTACCCGTATCCATCAGGAATGGATTAATACTTATGAGATGTGCGCACAGCCCAGGAGGCCTGGTAAGTCGTTGTCGCACATACGGTACATTGCTTAGACCGTGTCCTCGTCGCAGTGCGACAGGATCAGACATAATATAATCTATCTTCTGATTATATTTGCCTAAGGGAAGAAGATATACACTTACCTCGGTTGCGCGATAAGGATCAATCTATTTTGAATCATTATCTCTTCCTTAGGCCGCAAGAACAGGGAGCCCAGCCTGGACTCTCTCGGGTATAAAAGGAACCCCCATGGTTCCATAAAGGTACGATAAACACAATACCCTAAACCCTAATACACTGAAATCGATTAATTACTCTCACGGTGGAGTCTAATCGTGGGTCACAAACCCACGATAAGCCTAACGGTGTTTGTTTAGTTTGTAGGGTCCTTGGTGCAAGAGCCGGAGTCCACAAGACCCCGAATTAAGCCTAATTCGGGTCAAGCTCGATCCATCCAACTTTTTTATCAACAAGTTAGCGCCATCCGTGGGACCCTACACTAAAGCTCTAAGCAATGACGAAAAACGGTATGAATGAAGGCCATCGAAGGTCCTCAACGGTAGATGGTCATATCACATCCGCGAATGTTACTCCTGGATCTGCCAGTGAGGCAACCACTCGAGATGTAACAAATCCACCTATTAGAGGAACATGTGTACTATTCCCAACTCCCCTACTTACAGTGGAGGAAAGAAATGCAGAGCGAGACTCAACTCAGCCTCATCCTAATAAACAGAAAAGAAGGATACTCCACGAAGAAAGCGTCAAGTTTTTGCTACGGAGGCGCGCGCAATGGAGGAATATGTAGCCAATAATCTACAAGCCCTCATCCGCTGGTTGCCAAACACAGAAAGAACCAGAAGGGAACAAAAGAAAAGGAGCGCGCAGAACACGGTGATCCTCTAAAAGCAATCTGTCAAGATCGAGTGATAACCACCCTACAAAACGCATGCGTGATTGTTATTCCTCGGATGACCAAGGCTTCTCACAACCTTGGATAAGAGCCAGGAAACATGCTTTCACGAGGCGCTTACAGTATTACGTGGATACGAGAAAGCGCCGCATGCCAGCAAACATAAAAACGTATGATGGCACCTCAGATCCAGAAGACCACTTAAAGGTCTTCGAATCCCAAGCGGGTATTGAGTAGTGGCCAGAACCTGTATGATGCAATATGTTCAATTCTACACTCGTAGGAAACGCGCGGATCTAGTTTGACAAACTTCCGCCACGAACAATTAATGGATATGAAGTGTTGCCGAAAGCATTCAAAAGAAACTATGTGCAACAGAAAATACATGATAGGAGTGCTGTATCACTTGCTAGAATCAAGTAGAACCAGGGCGAGTACCTGGAGGATTTTTTAGAATGTTTCAAGAGCGAGTGTATTCAAATAAAATAATGCCCAGTGATCTTGAAAGTATCTTGCTTCATGGCAAGTATACACAACACTGATTTAATAAAAAATTTGAATGAAAGAACACCAGAAACCTTTGATGGAGTACTACGGCGGGTAAGATCTTTTATACAGGGGGAATCCGCTGTCTCAGAAGTCACACAAAACGCCCATGGTTATAGATCTTGCGAAGAGCCTAATAAAGGATTTATCAGGCAAAGCAGGCCTGGAGGTCTCGATTACCAGGGAAATAAAAGAGAGGGGCGAGCCAGTAATTTCAGGTTTACTCCCCTTAAGTTAACTCCGAGAGAAATCCTTATATCAGAAGGTGCGAACTTCCCAAGACCATTGCCAATGACTACCCCGGTAGAAAGGGGCATTGGCAACAGATATTGTGAATATCATGATGAGAAGGGGCACGCTACGAACGAATGTATTTAGCTGCAGAAACATATCGAGAATATGGTAAAAGAAGGGAAGCTAAAACACCTTGTCAAAGGAACCGTGGAGGTCGAGAAACCAAAAACCGCTAACGCACATGTTTACATGGTGGAAGCATGGCAGCGAAGGACAAAGCAAAAGGTGAGCCAAAAATTCTCGAAAGGAAGAAACATCTCCTTCCCCCCATAGCGCGAGGAATGTGGCAGAAGGCCCGTTAATTATAGAAATAAACATTGGTAAACACAATATACATCGTATGTATGATGATGGAGGCTCATCAGCTAAAATAATGTATGAGCACTGTTTCCTAAAACTCATTGCAAAAGTAAGGAGCCAAATGGTGCCTACAACCTCCCCGCTCATTGGATTAAGTGGGGAAGCGGTGTGGCCTTTAGGCCAACTGAAGCTAGTAGTAAAGGTGGGAAACGATGAACATTCAACAAAAGTCTCCATGAACTTTTTAATCATACGGTCGCCATCACAGTATAACGGAATTATTGGGCGACTTGCCATACTAGCAATGCGAGCAGTACCCTCTACGGCTCATGGCATGATAAAGTTCCCAGTGGAGGGAGGAATCATAACGATCTTCAACACGGCGACAACACTCCCGGAGTGCAACACGATCACGGAACCCCCTCGGGAAACAATGGAACCCAAGGTAAACTCGCCGCCGAACCTAAAAGTGGCAGTCCATCCAAAATATCCAGATCAAGAGATAACGATCAGGGGGGACATTGTCTGACAAAGGAAAGGTTGACATGTGTCTCGTCTTAAAAGATAACCTAGACGTCTTCACTTGGGAACCTAAAGACATGACGGGGGTACCAAGGTCAATAGCTGAACACAAGCTTCAAATCCGCGAAGGATACCCCCCAGTTAGGAAAAAGAAAAGAGGACATACCCCAGAACGCAACAAGGTGATACTTGAGGAAGTAAAGCAACTGGTAGACGCAGGAATCATGAGGGAAGTTTACTACCATGATTGGCTCGCTAACCCAATATGGTTAAAAAACATGATGGCAGCTGGCGCATGTGTGTTGACTTCACAGACCTTATTAACGCTTGCCCACAAGATTGTTATCCACTCTTGGAGATAGATTGGAAAGTAGAATCGTTGTGTGGATATCCTTTTAAGTGTTTCCTGGACGCATACAAAGGATACCACCAGATACAAATGGCAGAGCAAGATGAAGAAAAAACAGCATTCCACACAAGCCAGGGCGTGTATTGCTACACAAAAATGCCATTCGGACTTAAGAACGCAGGGGCCACGTACCAATGGTTGGTTGATAAAGCGTTCGAAGGTGAAATAGGGAGAAATTTGGAGGTGTATGTTGATGACCTGGTAATAAAAAGTCACACATAGAGTAAACTTATCCGGGATATAGAGGAAACATTCTCAACACTTAGGAGAATAAACATGAAGTTGAATTCAAAGAAATGCACTTTTGGGGCCACATAAGGCATGTTCCTAGGATACATGATTGACCCTAATGGCATCAAACCCTGCCTGGAAAAGACAGACGCGGTCATTCAGCTTCAAAGCCCAAATACGAAAAAGGAAGTACAGTCGTTAAATGGGAAGCTCGCAGGGTTGAATAGATTCCTGTCCAAGTCTGCGGAGAAGTCGCTCCCTTTATTTAAACACTCAAGAAGTGCATCAAGAAAGGTGACTTCAATTGGACAAAGGAAGCCGAGAAAGCCTTCGAGGAACTGAAAACACATTTAGCTTCACTCCCTATGTTAGTCGCGCCACGCCCTAAAGAAGAACTGATAATGTATTTGTCTGCTACACACGGAGCGATCAGTGCGGTGCTAATGACGGATAGGGAAAATGTACAAACACCAGTATACTTCATAAGCAGAGCATTACAGAGCTTGGAACTAAATTATTCTCCAATGGAGAAATTGGTACTCGCACTAGTATTTCCAGCAAAAAGGTTGCGCAGATACTTCAAAGCACATCCCATAGTGGTGATAACAGATCAACCCATAAAAAGATAATATCAAAACCGGACGTCGCAGGTAGATTACAAAAGTGGAGTGTTCTGCTGGGGGAACACAACATTACCTACAGACCGCGCAATGGTGTAAAAGGACAAATTCTGGCAGATTTCATCATCGAAAAACCAGAAGAGGACGTTCGGAAGCTAGAACAAAGGGAAGAAGACCAAGACTCATGTATCTTATTCACTGATGGGTCCTCTTGCACTGATGTATCTGGCGCAGGGCTCATACTCACCAATCTTGAAGGAATGGAATTTACATACGCACTACGTTTTGAGTTCACAGCCACAAATAACGAGGCAGAATACGAGGCGCCAATAGCAGGACTAAGAATTGCAGCACGAATGGGTGTGCGCAACCTCGAGGCAAACGTAGATTCTCGCCTGGTATCAAACCACATACTTGGCGAATATGAGGCGAAAGAAGAAAACATGGTACAATACTTGCAAAAAGCCAAGACATTGAATGAAGGATTCGATAAGTTTCTAATACGCCAAGTACCTAGGGGGGAGAACAAGAAAGCAGACGCACTTAGCAAAATAGCGTCCACCAGCTTTGCAGACCTATCAAAACAGGTCCTGGTAGAGATCCTTAAAGACAAATCAATAAAAGAGCAGGAAGTCACATCGGTAGTAGAGGAAGAAGCTCCTACATGTATAACACCGATTCTGGACTATTTGACGAAGGATTCGCTCCCGTATGACGAAATCGAAGCGCGATGAATACGAAGACGCTCGAGGTAATTCGAAGTCAGAGACGGGATTATATACAAACGATCATTCCTTCAACCATGGATAAGATACGTGGGGCCGCGGCAAGGGCAGTATGTCATTAGTGAAATACACGAGGGATCCTGCGGCATGCACGCAGGACCAAGGTATGTGGTGGCAACAGCGTTGCGCAGTGTGTATTACTGGCCAACCATGCACGCGGATGCACGAACGCTCATCAACAAATGCAATGACTGCCAGGTACACAGGCCGATACCACGACAACACCAACAGGAACTGACACCCATCACTTCCCCTTGGCCATTCTTCAAATGGGGAATAGACATCGCAACAATCACGGGGAACCAAGTAAAAAGGTTCGTGTGGGACAATATAGTATGTCGCTTCGGACTACCAGGGGAGATAGTCTTTGATAATGGAAAACAATTCGCGGAGAACCCATTTAAAGATTGGTGCGCGAAAAATAACATAAACTAAAGGTTCGCATCGGTAGACCATCTGCAAACAAATGGACTTATGGAGAGTGAATAGGAGTCTGGGAGATGTCATAAAAGCTCGATTAGGGGAACACAATAAAAAATGGGTCGATGAGTTATCACATGTCTTGTGGGCACATCGCATAATGATAAAAACAGCTACGGGTAATACCCCTTTCGCCCTAAAATACGGCACAGAGGCAGTTATCCCAGCCGAGATTGGATTACAAACACTCCGCACAGTAGAAGGTGGACATGGTCACAACTGACGATGAATTATGATTGAACCTAGACATAATAGAGGAGCGGAGAGAGTTGGCAGCTATCCACGAAGCCAAGTCAAAAGAAAAAATGAAGAGTTACTACGATGCTAAGGTAGTAAAGACTTCCTTTAGGCCAGGTGATTTCGTGTATCGCTCAAACGCGGCCAGTCGCGCTAAAAATACAGGAAAACTTGGGCCTAAGTGGGAGGTACCTTACATGGTGACATCTGCATTGGGGAATGGCGCATATCGACTACGCGACATGGATGGTCACGACCTACAGAGGCCTTAGAACATATACCACCTAAAGAAGTGCTACCTTTAGCGACGGACTTCTGGAACCAATGTATTATTTTTTCTTTTACTTTATGTGGTAAAAATCTTGCAAGTGTTAATAAAACTATCGTGGTCCCTATCTAGTTCCACGGCACATTCTGAAAACACTTATTCTTGTCATGCATATACTTTTTATATGTTATATGTTGCCTCCTGGCGCACGCGTGCACAACGTTTCCAGGAGAAATAAGAGGAATGAGCCTACCCTACTAATTAGACTCGTCGAGTAAGAGGGATGCAACCCCATCGACCATGGATCATGTATCCTTGTTAGGCCCCTTGCTATTAATGACGTCGTAGCAAGTTATGCAGCCAGTAGATTCTGAGACTGTTAAGACACAATCGTGCACACCTAACATTGGTCAGACTCACCTGGCCGCCCTTATGGTAGTAGCGGTGTTAATCCCAATTAATTTATAACACAAGATTTAGAAGAGATATTAAGAAAGAGAAAGAGAAGTAAGGTAGAGAGAGAAACAAGAGAGAATTTGGAAGGTTAAACACTTTAGAGAGAGAAAGTAAAATGGTAACCAACACCCTCTTCCACACATAGAAGAGGGTTTATATACCCTTGGCATATGGGCCGTGGGTTTAGTATCCTTGGGCCGGGCTTGGCTTTGCTTGGGCTTACGCCCCTAACTTATACAATATTAGCTTAAAGTCCAAGCCCGGTTAACCCGACTAACCTATTACAATACAAGACCATTAACGAGTAAGATGACCTGACCTATTACATTCTTGTTCACTATATAAAATATAGGGCTAATAATCTCCCCCAATGTATCGGTCATCTTAAAAAGCTTAAAAAGCATAAGATGATTGAGTGAATACATTCTTGTAGAGGAGATCTTCCTGCTTTGGTCTTGTATCTTGGTCTTGATCTTGTTTGTAACAGCTTTGTTCCTTCATGCTTTCGTGATATTTATCTTGAGCCTTTGACATTTGACTTTGAGTGCTTGAGATCTTCATCTGTGCTCCTTGTGACTAAGATGACCTATTACATTCTTACATTCTTAGGTATCTAGATTATCGCCATCTTGTGCTCTTGTGACTTCTAAATCGACATGTTCATACTTTGTTGATTTTGAAAGGCTAACAATCTCCCATACGAACATAGTTGTAGTTAATCCTTCAAGTATTCGTCAGAGTTACGGAAGACTTTAACTTTCAGTACGAACATGTGAAGACGACTTCGGTTAGTACACTGCTACGCCACCATCCTGATATACAGCAACATATATAGACACGGACAAAATGGCTTTGAACATTTCATCCTAACTCGTTAGCGTTTTACCTCCGGTCGGTGAAGACCGTTAGACGGTATTAGATACCGTACCTGTGATCGGGTAGATTCAATTAAGAATCTCCTTGACAGGGTTTCCCGGCGGTAGTAGCCAGTTCTCTTTACTCGACCGTCTCAAAGCAGACTGCGAACGTAAAGTGTGAATCATAAGGATAAATTATCCGTCTGATTAGGGTCGTCAATTCAGAATTCCTGGAACAAGTTTGATTCAAAATAAGAATCGCACTATTGTTGCTTTCCAGTTGTCACAAGCTCGATTCTTAGAGAATCTTGCATGTCACCTACCGCAGTGCTGTTTGAGGTTGACACTGGAAGGATTTCCATTCGTCACTGTAAACACTAAAGAGTGTCACTCTGAATGTTCTGGCAAGATCACACGGATTTTGCGAAGAAACCTGGAATCAAGTTTGAATCAATTAAGAATCCAAACTTAGTTGCATTCCAGTTTTCATAAGTTTGATTCATGTAGAATCGCACAAGTTACCTACCATGAGCTTGTTTGATGCTGGCTCAAGCAGGATTTCCATCTTCATTGTGAATTGTATCACTCAGATGTTCTGGCAATATCACAAGGATAATGCGTAGGACTCGATTGTGTCCTAATGAGATGATAGATTAATCTCTTTTGGCTCTAAACTCAATAGTGCGGTTTGGTAATCGGAGGCTGGAGCAGACTGCCACCTTTTCAATATTAACTGACTCGGAGTGAGAAAGTCAATAGATACATGTTGATCTCCGTGACAATGAGACAAGTTTCTTTTGAGAGAAACTCGAATGGCTGGGGAAGGGTTGTGTATCGCATCACTGGGTCCATGACACTTGTCTTCAAAAGATGTGTTAACCCGGTTTCTACCTAAGTTGCATAGAATATTCAACTCCTTCAATGCTTACCAATACGTCATCATTAGCACCTTGTTGTGATTATTCTAGTGCTAACTTATGTAATTGGTCCGCATTCAGCTTCATTCTACTCCATCTTTCCTAAGGACAACTATTTCTAGCTATGGAATGTCCTTGGGTAGATCCCTCCGGTTCTGGTTGGATCATAGGACTTAGTTTCCTATCCTAAACCACCTTTTGACTCCATCGTTCCGTCGTGTATAGTAGGTTGTTTTGGGTAAAGATCGAAACCATAAAACCATTGAAAACCATTCAAAGTGCTTGATAAAACTCAAAACTTTTAACACTTTGAAAGTTTTATATTTTCGAAAAGCTCCCCCTACACACATGCATCGATATACGAAATAGTTTAGCATGTGAAGGAAAGAGTTTCACTTGAGTCTTTAAGATCACATGTTACGATATATTGCATTTTAATCACATTTTCTCCCCCTATCTCTAATATAAAAACATAATATTAGAGATACCAATTGATTAAAATATGACATTTTCTAATAACCGATTGGGAGAGAAACATGTGTGCACGCATGAATCATGGAACTTTTGTGGTCGGGTGGCTCCCCCTCAACAATATATGTGTGTCATGAAACAAAATTTGACAAAATTTTGGAAAAACGACACCACAAAATATGTTGAGGTACGGAGTTGAGATGCCTTTACTGATAATATATATGACAGATTTAATATCATTTTCAGAATGTGTTGGATACATAAAATATGACAATTTTTGAGATGTACCCAACAACATTAAAAGGATTGATTTTAAAACGCTCATCCTCAAAAATTGATCAAAATAACATATGACATTTTGAGATATAAAAACCTATTATGAGGAAGGGAGTGTTGAACACACAATTTTGAAAGATTTAGAAAAACCTTTTGAGAAATTCTTGAAATATTATGTTCAATGGTTTTGAAATAAGTTTCGATTTACATGAGCTCAAAACTTTGAATGTTTGTGACTAGCTCATGACAAAAATTAATTTCCCGTTATGAAGGATAAGTTATCATCCGTGATAAACTTTCCTTAAGTGGAAGTACGAGTTCTAAGCTGACATTTACTTAGAAGCCGTTTTTCATGAAATTAAAAACTTTGAATGTTTTTATAGGAAGGTCATGACCGAGAAATATTAATTTCTCGTTGAGAAGGATAAGTAATCATCCGTGATAAACTTTCCTTATTTGAGGTCCGAGTCCTAAGCTGTGATGTGCTTAGAAGTCATTATGAGAGAAAAATCAAGCAGCTTCATTTGCCAAAACCTCCATGTCTTCTGGAGTCATATACTTCATACCAAGACGGCCAACGAGATACTAAAACCTATTTTGAGATAGGGATTTTGTAAACAAGTCAGCTATCTGGTACTCATTTCTGACAAAGTATAATTCCACGATACCACGTTCCACTTGTTCCTTGATGAAGTGATATCTGACTGCGATGTGCTTGGTACGGGAGTGTTGAACCGGATTGCAAGAGATGGCTATGACCGACTTTGAGTCACAATACATAGGTATTTTATCAAAGTGGAAGCCATAATCCGTGAGTTGAGTTCTCATCTAGAGGACTTGAGCACAACACGCGGATAGAGCCACATATTCTACTTCAACCGATGAGAGCGAAGTGCAATCCTACTTCTTTGACGACCAACTCACAAGCTTGTCTTCCCCTAGAAATTGTATGCTACCAGAAGTGCTTTTTTGACTATCAAGGCAACTTGCGTGATCAAAATCTGAAAAAGCTGTTAGATGAAAACCGGTTTCCTTCGGATACCAGAGTCCCATGTGAATGGTATTCTTAAGGTACCGAAAGATCCGTTTAACCTCTTTGAGGTGCTTTTGAATAGGTCTGGCTTGATATCATGCACAATAGCATGTGGCATGATGAATATCAGGCCTACTGGCTATAAGGTACATAAGTGACCCGATCATACTGCGATATCGCGTTTGATCTACGGGATTTGAGTACAAGTCAGCATCTAGGGATTTGGTCGACAATGGTGTACCAACGCGAGCACGTGAGTACATACCATGCTTTTTAAGTATCTCTTGAGCATACTTAGCTTGGTTAATGAAGATACCACGTGGGGATTGATGAATCTGGAAGCCTAAAAAGAATTTTAGCTCCCCCATCATTGACATTTCAAATCTGTTGTGCATTAATTTTTCAAAATGTTTTGAAAGTTTTGGGTTCGTAGAACCAAAAATAATGTCATCAACATAAACTTGCACCAGCAGTATGTCATCCCCATATTAATTAGTAAAGAGAGTAGGATCAACAGAACCTTTGGAAAATCCTTTGGAAACCAAGAAGTTTGATAGTTCTTCGTACCATGCCCTTGGATCTTGTTTAAGTCCATATACGGCCTTCTTGAGACGATAGACTTTGTCAGGATGATGAGGATCGATGAATCGTTCCGGCTGATTAACATACACTTCTTCCTTCAAATGACCGTTGAGAAAAGCAGTTTTAACGTCCATCTGAAAAACTGTGAAGCCCATATGTGCAGCATAAGTAAGGAATATCCTGACAGCTTCCAAACAAGCAACTGGAGCGAATGATTCATCGTAGTCTATGCCTTCTTGTTGACGGTATCCCTTAACCACAAGACGATATTTATTTTTGATGATGGTTTGTTCTTCATCCAGTTTGTTTTTCCAGATCCATTTGAAATCTAAAATTGACATTCCATAGGGTCTGTCAACAAGTTCCCAAACATTTAGGCGTTCAAACTGATGAATTTCGTCATGCATTGGTTCAATCAACGCATGATCAGTCATGGCTTGTTTGATGTTTGTAGGTACAGTTGAACTCACGGTGAGTGCACACATACACACATCACCATCGGTGTCGAGTTGTTTGCGTGTTCGAACCGGTTGTGAAGGATTTCCAATGACTTGCTCCAATGGATGATCACGTGTCCAATGGTGAGTGGATGGATATCGTTGGTAGAATGTATGCATGTTGGACGGATCAACATGTTGAGTAGAAGACTCTCCGACTTCGCGTACCGGTGTACCGAACGGGTTAATAAATTCTTCTTCGTCAGGTTGTGCATTGACTGCTTGATTGTTGTTTCCTCCTTCAACATTGACGGTTGGTGATGTTGGTTGTATGACAGTTTCTTGAGTTTGTTGAGTATCAGATGGAATTGTCTCTTGAGCAACGGTTGCGGAAGTAGATGCAGTTGTGTCTTGTTGATTTTGTTCCGGTGCATCAGCAGCATTGACAGCGGAAGGCTTTGACACAACTTGATTGTTTCCATAGTAGTATTCATCAAACATTGGATCATATAAATCAACCAACTCATTCATTTGTGTCGTATCCGTCGAGTCTGCTGTAGGAGTACTTTGTTGACATTCTTGCACGGGACATACACTGTTTTGTATAGGTGCCATTACTGGACATTGAGGAGCAGGACTTGAGCTGTTGTGTTCAAGTACCATTTGTGGTAATTCGTCAAAGTTCACATGAATTGTTTCGAGAATAATCTTTGTTCTCTTGTTATAGACCCGATATCCTTTTGACACTGTAGCATACCCCACAAAAATACATGCATCACCTTTTTCTTTCATCTTGTCGAGATTCTCATCGCCTTTGAGAATGTAGCATAAAGATCCAAATACGTGAAAGAATTTGACAGTAGGTTTCATGTCCTTAATGATGTGGTAAGGTGTCTTTTCATCTCTAGGGATGATGAGAGAACGATTTTGAGTATAACAGGCAGTTGCAATTGCTTCAGCCCAGAAGAATAGTGGTAATTTTGAAGCAGAAAGCATTGTTCGAGCTGCCTCAACCAAAGTGCGGTTCTGTCTTTCGACAACGCCGTTTTGTTCAGGAGTTCGAGCAATAGACGTTTGATGTTCGATGCCTTCTTCTTGAAAGTAAGACTGCAAGTTCTTGTTCAAAAATTCAGTACCCCTATCCGTTCTTATGGTTAAGACTTGAGCTTGAACATTGCGTTGTATCATCTTGAGAAAGTTTTTGAGAACCTCTGGTGTTTCATCTTTGGACCTTAAGAAGAAAGTCCATGTGTATCTAGAGTAATCATCAACAATCACGAGAATATACTTTTTTCCGTTAATACTCTCTACACGCATGGGACCACATAAATCCATGTGTAGAAGTTCTAATCGTCCTTTTGAGCTAGGGGTAGTCTTTGTTTTGAAAGACTTTTGTTTTGTTTTCCCCAACTCACAAGAAGAACAAAGATGGTCTTTGACGAATTTTAACTTAGGAAGACCGGTCACAATATCATTCTTCGAAAGCAAGTTGATGGTGTCAAAGTTGAGATGTGACAATCGTTGATGCCATAACCATGCTTGAGAGGATGAAGCTTTTGCCATTAAGCAAATTGGATTTGTTGAAGATGTGTCTTGAAAAGTTACTGTGTAGAGATCAGAACCACGAGAACCTGTAAGAAGGTCATTCTTATCGTAGCTCTAACATAGCAAGTAGTTTTCTGAAACGCCACTTCCAAATCCGCATAACAAAATTGACCAACGGAGAATAAATTGTGATTCAGTCCTTCGACGTAATAAACCCGTTTTATAGTGATATTCCCTTGAACCAAATCTCCATATCCGAGTATCGGTGCAAACTGATCATTTCCAAACCGTACCGTACCCAGAAACTTCTCCACGAAGTTAATTAGAAGCTTGATATTGCCCGTCATGTGCTTGGTGCACTCAGAGTCCATTATGAAGAGAATGATCTCGATGAGCTACATAAGAATTAGGAGACAATGTAGATTTTGACAAATGGGAGCCCTTGATAGCAGTTGGTTCCAAAATATTAGTAGACCTAGATGTAGATTCGATAGACAAACTAACATTCATAGTCCCAATTAATATAGTGTCTGTCTTAGGTACCCATTTGTATCTGGGTGGTGTAAATTTCGAGTACCGCCGTGTACATGTCCTAATCATGTTCACATAAAGCTTCTTTAACCTGTTTTGTTTACGTAGAGTAGTGGATTCAAACACACTTAGTTTTTTAAGTGGTTGGACAGTGGATTGGTTCATGGTTCTTGTGGGTTTTCTAGTACTAGTGGGCATAAGAGTAGGCTTCCTAGTTCTAGCATTCACGCCATTATGATTAACAGCACAAGCAGCATGATTAAAAGTACGAGCACATTTTCCACATTTAACACAGACAAATTTAGCATTCGAAGTCTTAATATTAAAACTGTCATTACATGCAGTTACAGATGTTTTATTCTTAGAAAACTTAAAATTCCTACGGTGATCTTCTACTTCCTTCTTCTTCCCTTGACTATTGTTAGGCATGACTCTATCTTCAATTCTAGTGCTCTTAAGCTGTGGTCCGCTAACGCTAGTAGTGGGAGTTACTCCTGTAGAAGAAGACACACGTTGATTAGTTTTCCTAGTATTCTGAGCTAACTGCAATGTTCCAGTTTGAGTGGACCTAGTGTTCATCTTATACATTCCAGGTGCTATCACATTTTTGCTCTTATCGGTTCCTAACTTAGGCAAAGTCTGTGGGGGCTTGCCCAAAATAGATGATTTAGGGCATTTAACCGCATTCGGTTGACGAACAGCGGATGGTTTACCCAAATCAGACTTTCCTTTCAGTTTCGTAATGAGCTTTTGTAACTCACTGATTGCCATGTCTCTTTCTTATAGTTGAGCTTTCAAATCATTTATTGCAAAATCTTTTTCATTTAAAGTACGAAACGAAGATGCTGCCATTTCGTGACATTTTTTATGATTATGAGATTGATCATCACTTTGTGAAGCAAGTTCAAGGGTGTGAAAACTTTTCTCAAGATTAAAAAATCTTTTCTCAAGTTCTTTGAATGAATCACCCTTTTTTGAAAGCTCAACCTCAAGATTGTGACATTTATCAACAACTAAAACATTCGGATGATCTATACGATAGAATTCCCGCGAAAGGCGATCAGTTTCGTTAGATAGTTGGGTTTCTTGTGTCTTTAATTTAGTTTGAAGAGAATCAACTTCATCTTCAAGAGATTTGACATATCCTAAATCAGTTGTCATTTCTTCAGTGAGAGCATTATAAAACATTTCCACATTGTTTGAAAGGTCATCGATGGTTGGGACAATACATTGTTGAATGACGACTTCTACTTGTGGGTGAGGTTTAATATTCCAAACGGTATCTCTAGAAACTTTTTCATAATCGACAACACCTTTGTATAAATTTAAAACCCCTTATTTTATAAACTCAAATTGCTGAACACTTTTACATTTTTCATCCCATTTACGTTTTTCATCCAAAATTCGCTTTTCTAACAAAATTGACTTCTTTTTGAAACCCCTTTTTAAAGAAATTTTCGTTTTCGTGTAATTATCCGTTGGTGGAATATTTGGAAAATAGTCTTGTTCATGTGAACGCTCTTTCTGAGGGACAAAGTTAATGACGTGTTTCTCATTCCACGCGGTATCATCATAAGGTGCGATGAAGTCATTTAGGTTGGATTGACGTTCTGCATCACGACGAAGGATTTCTTCGGAGTCGGGGGAAAGCATAAGGGCAAGATTATCATTATAGCAACCGATATCATAAAGACCAGGCCTTATTGTTTGAACGTTCTTGAGATATTCAGGCTTAACAAAACTCGTTTTCATATTTCTATTGAGCATATTAATAGTTTGAATAGACTGACCCGTTTTGTAGAAAATGTTGTTTAACGTTTCGACTCTCTTTTCCAAATCAAGAATTTTTTCAATGTCCTTTTCTTCACGAGTTTTATAAAGCTTAGTTTGTTCTTTGTTAACCGACTCTAACTCAGTAATCTGGAGTTTATGTAGCAGCAGTTGTTCTTCAAGTTCCGATATCTTTTGTTTTGACATATGAATTTTGTGTGTTACTTCAGAACAATATTGTTCGTTGAGCACCTTACGTTCATATACCAAACCATTAGCTATTGCAACTCGTCGATCATCTTCTTTTACATAATCACACTCTTTAAGCCTGTCTATCTCCTCGGCTAAGGATGTGTTTGCTTGTTTTAGACGTTTATTAGGCTCTTTATTTTCATTAATTTCATGTTTTAAAGAATCAATAATAGACGCAAGCAAATCATGGTCCTCTTCCGAGTCAGTATCCTGAGTAGCATTTCCGTCATCATTACACATATGTTGTGAATCCGTAGAGATATTGCCATCCTCCGTGTCCATTACATATGTGTCATTGATGCTTTCGGGTTGCTCAGGATGCCGTCGTTCATTAGCAAACACATTATAGTTATCATTTAATGGTACCTTTTCAATTGGCTCAGTGTCGAAGATTGGTCCAGAGTTTTCAGCAATCTCTGGAATCACTTCTTGAATCTTTGCCATGTACACATAATGTGCCGCTAACTCTTGATCATCGGCTTCATCACCAGTGTCATCACGCCAGTCAACTTCATCTGCTGTGAGAGGAATCCCTACTTCTTCTTTCTTACACAGTAGCATCTTTTCCTTGTGATATCCCGAATCCTTAACCCGTTTTGGCTTCTTGCATTCCCTAGCCATGTGCCCAAATCCCTTGCAGTTGAAGCATTGAATCCTAGTCTTCTGCACAACCGGAGTGCCTATAGTATCTCTAGCCCCAACTTGATTCGGCATCCTCTGATTATCATACCTAGCATCACGATCATACCGAGGTGCATGATCAACTTCCTTATATCTAGCATTGGATGATGATCTGAGGTTGTTGTTTGTAGGTTTGTAGATCTTCTTATAAGTTGTGGTGAGTAAAGACATGAGCTCTTCTATCTTCTTGTCCCTTAAAGTTTGTTCATCATCACTATCTCCATCTGACTCGGTGTCATACTTTGGAGGTGGAGTGGGGAAAATTGCTTTTGCTTTGTTTCTAGCAGTAGCTAGAGGTTTGGTGGATGAGCTTGATGACCTTGAGGAATGTGTAGGTGGTTGTTGACGGGGAACGGGTTTTGTTGAAGTAGCAGTCACAAAAGCAATAGAGTTTGCAGATCGTTCTGCCTTTTCAGCCCTAAGTTCATTCACTTCATTTTGATGTTGTTTCAATATATCATAAAGTTTGTGGTAAGATATAGTCTTGATATCCTCCCTTTGTTTGACTAAAGTCACAAACCTTTGCCATTCCGGTTTGAGTTGAAGTAGAAACTGAACATTGGCATGATGATTGGAAATGGTGCACTGATTTCTGACAAGCTCATTCATCATTTTGTAGAATCTCGAGTAATATGAGTCAATGGATTCACCATCTTCAGAGGTGAATTTTCCAAACTCCCAAAGTAGATTAGTCTCAAGATCTTGAACATTTATCGACTCACCTTGCTTCAATCGATGAATTGCATTCCACATTTCCATAGCATTTGGGCATGCATCAACCGTGGAATAGATATCGTTATCAATCCCAGTTAGTATGTAGTTAACAACATCAACTTTAGCTTGGAGGAGTTTCTTTTTCTCAGCAGAACATGTGTCGAAATCCTCCATAGCTCGTATAGTTGATGAAGTACCATCCTCTGCTTGTGTGGTAATTGGTCTGAATTCAAAAACTGGAGGTGGATTCTCAAGGCAGTGACGAAGAGCAGTTCGGTTTTCTTTTCCGTCGAGAAATCTGAGAAAACGAGATCTCCATTGAACGTAGCAACCGGCAGTGAGCACAGGTGGATTACCATTGCCACCTTGTTCCAAACGAATTTGATTAGCAGTCGCAATGTTGATGTTGTTGTTAGACATGGTGGATACTTGTGAATGAATTACAGATCTTAGTAGATTTGTTGTGATGAAGTGTGGTTAAAAATTCGTAGCGTTCCGAGAATCTTCAGTCCGACAATAAATTCCTCAGTCTGACTAAACGGTAAGCCAAAAAATTTTGTATCGCCAAATTTTGAAATTGAGTTAGAAATAGCCAAAACTAGTAGGGAAAAAATTTGAATTTACTTGATAGTGGCTAAGTCTAAAATTACTCAAACAAAATTTATATGTCCATCGGAATGTCACCCATCGCAATACCCATCGGAATGTCACACTTATCGCAATATTCCTTGTATCGCAATATCCTTCAATCGCAATATGTCCTCTATCGCAATGTCAAGTCTATCGCAATATTGCTTCTATTGCAATGTTACCTATCGGAATGATCACTTATCGCAATATATCTTCTGTCGGAATGTCTATCGCAATATACTTCTATCGCAATATGGCTGTCGCAATTTTGGCAGAGTAACGTCGCAATATGCCTTAAATTCCGTCACAATCCACGATCGCAAAGTACGATCGCAATCCACGGTCAGAATAAGGGACTGTCGCAATGTATGATCGCAAAGTAAAACCCTAAGGTTATTGCGATCGGACTACTTGTCGGAATGATGTATCGCAATGTAGCACTTTTCTTGGACAAAACACCACAAATTCAATATTTTTAGCCTAAAAATGATCCAAGCACCCAAAAATTTGTGTTTTTAACCAAAGTAACAATAATCACTACCAATAGTATGTAGATGATTTGTATCAAGAATAAACCATAAAAACACAAAAAAAAAATTGGGACGTGAGATATAGATCAAAATAGCCACGAAAAATCAAGAACACAACACATGAATCTTCAATCACCTATCTACTATAGGCTCTTGATACCAAATGTTAATCCCACTTAATCCATAACACAAGATTTAGAAGAGATATTAAGAGAGAGAAAGAGAAGTAAGGTAGAGAGAGAAACAAGAGAGAATTTGGAAGGTTAAACACTTTAGAGAGAGAAAGTAAAATGGTAACCAACACCCTCTTCCACACATGGAAGAGGGTTTATATACCTTTGGCATATGGGCCGCGGGTTTAGTATCCTTGGGCTGGGCTTGGCTTTGCTTGGGCTTACGCCCCTAACTTATACAATATTAGCTTAAAGTCCAAGCCCAGTTAACCTGACTAACCTATTACAATACAAGACCATTAACGACTAAGATAACCTATTAGCGGCTAGGCGCAAACGATAGCGCACCAGCCATCGCTTCTCAGCTACCTCCTTCATCAACCACGGATATAGGTCTTTGTCCAGCTCAATGCTCAACCTCGTTAGTTGGCTGCTAAGATCACCCACATCCTCTTTCACCCTTGCGCCCAACACATCTACATCCTCCACAAACTTATTCTTTCCATCCTCAAAGGCCTCCATGGCAACCTGATTGGAGGCCTTTAGCTGATTGAGTTGGGCGCGCTCATCTTCAAGAACGGAGGTTAGCTTGTTCTTCTCTTCTGTTATGGAGTGGATGAGGGCAGCATCTTGTCGTCCTTTCTTGACCTCTTGGTTGATTTTTTCTTGCATTTCCCCAAGGACGAGAGACTTCTCCTTAATGATTTGCCCAAGTCTCTCTTCCATAGTCTAAACTTGGGAGGACAACTCTAAAAATCTCTTCTTGATGCGCAACATCAATGTCACGTTCTGTGACGAAAAATAGCTGACTTCGTCTGCTAGAACCACATCACTCATCCCCTCTAATATCGCAGCTTGGCCAGGGGCACGATGTTGTCCAAAAAGCTAGAGCAGTCGAACGCACCAGTCAACTCTGAAGACACGGGAAATTCCCAATCAGGAGCAAAGACAGGATCTTGAGGGAACTCGCTTCCCCCCACTGTTGATGTCTCTTTTTGGGGGGAAGGTGTAGTATCAGCCTTAGCAGAAGACTGCTCCTGGTCATTGCTGATACATGAAAAACAATAGTTAGATAGATATAAGGGGTGTATGGATAATAGCTATCATATAAGAAAATGTGTTTACTTTAAGTTAATGGTGACAGGAGGAGTACGTGGAGGAGTCCTCGCAAGGTTCTCCTCGAATTATTCCTTGATCGTGCGCGGCTCGGTCCATGAGGGGCCGACCCCCATACGAGCAGCTTTGCGCGACGATACTGGGGGATCCTTTGTCTCTTCCCCAGTGCAGAGTTCTCCTCTTCTTCAAATTCCTCCGCGGCCTTCTCAGCGTCCTAGGTAAGATTAACCAACGACAACGAGGAGCTGAGAAAGGGCGGTGGCTGCTGTTGTGCTGGTGGTTGTTGTTGTGGTTGTTGTACTGGTGGTGGTGGTGGCTTGTCTACACCAGTATCCTCATGTTCTTGTATGACGGAAGCCTCCCTAACTTCCAAATCCATGGTATTCTTCTACGCACGTTCCTGGATCGACTCCTCATTCTCCATCTCAACACGGGAGTACACTATCAGATCTTCAGGGAACGTACCTCGAACGAGGTTGAGAATATCCATAGCTGCACAAAAAACAAATAGACAAACAGGAGAATGTATTTTAGTTTTTGGCACAAGGTGGTACTTACAGAATGCTACGATGAACGCGGGAAGAACCACTACCCCTGGCCACTCTGGGTACGGAAGATGGGTATCTGCTGCGCGCCGCAGATGACTGCGCGACTTAGGTCAAGCTTAACTAACAAGGCCTTCGGGTACGGTTGCACGGGAATGCGGTTGTTGTTCAAGGCCTCCGCGTCCTCAGAGTTGTAGGAGTTAGGGCCAGGCAATGGATCCTTCTCTACCGTTCCAGGGGTCAAAAAAGGGAAGTAAAAAGGAAAGGCGGCTTCGTCAACCCAAAAGAACCTATCATTCTAGTCCTTCAAGGAGTCTATTTTCCCATCATAATATTACATTCCGCCCTTTCGCTTAGCGAAGTAAATCCAACCATTGGCTAGTTGCCGTTGGTAGAAGACACGGAATAGGTCTACGGTGGGCTCTATATCTAGGGTACGGCAATTAATTTCGAAATTCGAAATTTTGGCCACCCCTATGCAATGCAATTAGGATACGTGGGTCTCATAATGCATCAGTGCACTAAAAAGAAAATGCGGCATGGGTATGCGCTGATTTGCGTAGTAAAAAAACCGGGTGTACACTCCTATCTTTCTTACTGGAGCCTGGCTTATATTATGTCGAGGGTTGGGAATTTCTGGGTGTAGATAATTTGGTATGAAGTAATCCATCGTGAATTGGTCTAGCTCCCCTATGGTCAGGACCAATGTGACATCGGATAATTGTCTCACCATGATGGCGTGTATAGACTGAGGTGGTCGCAAAGGTTACCTTAGCAGAAGTCTGGTGACGGTAGTGTGTTTTTAAAGACGATAATGGAAGCTTGAGAGTTTGACAGTGAATAAACAGTCAAAAGGAGGCGTAGAGGGTATATATATAGCCCTCTTGAGTTACTGTTCCCGCCTAGATGTGTGCCACGTGTTACCTAGTTGCTAAATCCAACGGTAGTATGTGAAGAGGTAACTATGACGTGGCAGACGCTTTTCCCGGGTTTCGAGGATGTTAGGTGACAGGGGGATGAATGTCTTCTTAGCGGAAGTGTTTGAATTCATTGCTCATGTCTGGTTTATGCGCGTCTTGGTTTTTTGAGAACTTCGACGATTGTAGTCTACTAGCCGCGGTTAGCACCTACGACCACTAGACTAGGGGGACATGATGACGTATAGTCCCTAGTCGGGCTGGATAGTCCGACTCACGGGTACTACCCGTATCCATCAGGAATGGACTAATGCTTATGTGATATGCGCACAGCCCAGGAGGCCCGGCAAGTCGCTGTCGCACATACGGTTCATTGCTTAGACCGTGTCCTCGTCGTACTACGACAGGATTAGACAGAATATAATCTATCTTATGATTATATTTGCCTAAGGGAAGAAGATATACACTTACCTCGGTTGCGCGATAAGGATCAATCTATTTTGAATCATTATCTCTTCCTTAGGCCGCAAGAACAGGGAGCCTAACCTGGACTTTCTCGGGTATAAAAGGAACCCCCATGGTTCCACAAAGGTACAATACACACAATACCCTAAACCCTAATACACTCAAATCGATTACTTACTCTCACGCTGGAGTCTAATCGTGGGTCAAAAACCCACGGTAAGCCTAACGGTGTCTGTTTAGTGTGCAGGGTCCTCAAAGCAAGTTTCATTTGGTGCAAGAGCCGGAGTCCACAAGACCCCGAAATAATCCTAATTCGGGTCAAGCTCGGTCCATCCAACTTTTGTATCAACAACCTTCATTACTTCCTCATAATTATAATTAATCTTCATTAGTTTTAAAATTGGCAAAAATAGCCCTTTTAGTTATACTTTGGTATAATTACACTTTTAACCCCTAAAGAATAAAGTTTTAGTATTTGCATTTTAAACCCTCAATATTTAACCTTAGGGTCTCAAACATTCCAACATATTCTATTATAGCTTTAACTTTCATAAAATGACACTTTTGGCCTAAAATATTAAATAATTTTAAAAATGACAGTTTTAGTCCCTATACTTGTAAAAATCACATAACAACCTCAAAAATGGACCAAATGATCTAGGATTTTAAAAAGAAGGTTTCAAACATGTTTATAATCATAATAAAAACATTTCTTCAGAATTATAGCTCTTAAAATGTGTTTTTGCTTATTATTTCATGTAAAATACAAAACTAGGATTTTAAGACATCTTTAACTTATAACTTTCATTTAAATTGATGAAATGACTTAGTTCTTTTTATATTATATTTCTAACATAAGCAAGTCTAATATATCATTATAACCAAATCAAAGCATAGCTAACATAGAAATTACCTAAGTACCTCCAAAATGGCTTCCTATGAGCATAACTTGATATCAAAGCTTCAAGAGCTTCATTGACTTCCTTCTATACCTGGGTTTTGGTCTTATGGGAGAAGTGCAAATGGAGAATGGGTAGGAGATTAAAAGAAAACAGTGTGCAAGTTCTAACTATGTACATTTGGCCCTATTTATAGCTTTTCCAACACTTAGGCTTGAAGTTAAGGCCTAGGACGTGTCACAAGGGTATAGTACTGACTAAGTAAGGCTATTGAAGGTCTATGCAAGTTCCTAGAGTCTAGGATGAAAATATCAAGGTCTTGTGGCTAGGAAGAAGTCATTGCAACATTAAGATAGGAATGGAGATGTGTAGCTTCAAGTAGGTGATGCACTTACCTGTAATCACATGGAAAATATCTTACAACAGCCTTTATATCTTATTTTCAAACTTATAATGGGAGGGAATGGTTGAAATGGGTTTTTGGAGGGAAATCATAAAACCGAGTCTAAATTAGGGCTTGTAACTTTATACTTTGTGATTTTGGTGATTAAGGGATTAAGAATGTTATTAGTGATGGATTTGGGTTTAATTAGGGATGATGTTTGGGTCTTTGGTTTGAAGTTTAACAAAGGTTTGACGTGAAAATGGGAAGAAAACTTAGGCGGGTTAGGGTTTCTAATGATGTATGGTTAAGTCTTAGTAAAAGTGATTATCCTTCAATTAGATACTGATGTAAACTCAATTTATACATCCTACATTGTCCTTGATGTGTTCATGAAGTCCATATATTGGTTTACTAAGTTATTCTAAGTAAACATGTCTAAAGGGTGAAAATACTCATTTTGATCTAATTTACAAGTCATACATTGAAATCTTGTACCTTGTGCATTAGGGTACTTTTAAATTGTCTTAATATAATCTTATAACCTTAATGAAGTGCTACTGGTGTTTGTAGACTTGTCCTAAAAGACTAGGTAGTGATTCTATGTAGATTTCTTAATATAAGGGGTTTTAGGTCATTAATCCTAATGACTTTCTATTTTGGGTAATTAGGGTTTATATCCTTATGTACACTTATTCCAGGGCTTATATAGTATGTTTATGACTTCTATGGTTTCTACATTCTTGGTTTAAGGTTTATATAGGTTTACCATATTCTAGGGATAATTTTGGGAGCTTAAGATCCTATGCTTTGATAACTTGTACCTTATGCTTTATTAACTTGTAACTTAACTTGAAATAAATGTATAACCTTAATATGATACTTAGTTGAGTTTTATAATTAGTGGCAAAATATTAGACTCTAATTCATTATAGAATGGATTTTATATGCTAATCATGGTTATAGGTAATTTACTTGTAATTAGCTTTGGATTAGTGAATATTAGTGTTTTGTGATTATTTACCTTTCGTTTATATTGTAGATTATAATTAGTATAGTGTATTTGATAATAGTACATAAATATTATGTAGTCATATTGCTTGAAACATTGTTTACTAAGGGTTTCTAGGTGATGATCTAGACTATTATGTACATTTATTTGTACTTAGCTTTGTATGGTTTGTTCTTATCATTATTAGGCATCATTATGTCTTCAAAGTATAGTTTTTAACTTGTTTATAATACTTAATGACTTATTCATATGTACTTTCCATTCGTAGTTTATCATTCTTGAGTATATAACTCATTTTTAGAGATTCTAGGGTTTCTAAGGTAATTTAGGGCATCCTAGTTATATTTGAGAGATGTCATTATTAATATTGAACTTATAAGATTACTTTAGATCTTAGACTTGACATATACATTGTGTTTACACCATATAAGAATATGTTGTAGCGGCAGTTCTGGTTGTGAGAAGCAGTTCATCTTGACGCCGATGGACTCTTTCTTTATAAGACTCCCAACGATCATACCAATTGCTTGAGGACCGAGTTCTCTTGAAACTCGATTGGTCCAAAGATAACCATTCCAAACCCTTCAGGAAAACCGTTGCTTTCGTTGAAAGTAGCGAAAATTCCAAAATCATGGAAAAGATGGACGCGGTCACATCTAAATTCGACTCGCAATTCAAAATTATCAAAGTTGAAATGAAAGAAATGTGAGGAGAATGTACTCTTTGTGGAGGACCACACATATCTACGAAGTGTGATGACACACCAATAAGGGAACCACCACAAGAATCAAAATACGCCCAAGGAGGATACCGAGGAGGTGGTTATCGAGGTAACTACTATGGTAGAAACTCCGGCATTTGGCGTGAGTACCCCAAAAACGAAAATCATAACTCACAACCTCGTGAGAACGATAATTCCGTTCCATCAAACGAAAAGAAACTCGAAGAATCAAGCCTAGAGAAAATGTTGCTAGCTTTCATAGAATCTCAAAAAGCAACAAACACGTTCATTAAGAATCAATTCTTCGATCTTAAAACCAACGTTGAAAGAGGACAAAGACACCACACCGCCTCTATATATTATCTTGAAACCAAGTTTGGTCGAATCTCCGACCAACTAGCCAATCGACCGAGTGGTTCGCTGCCAAGCAACACTCAAACAAACCTAAAACCATCCATGGATAAACCATACCGCCCACCCTCCTCCCGTAATGAACACGTGAATGCCGTATTCACAAGGAGTGGGTTGAGTTATGATACACCACCAAACCCAAATGCCAATACTTCCACTTTCGCTGATGAAAGTGAAGATGAAGCCGATGAGCTCGAGAAGGAAGAAGCCATTTCTCCTTCCAAACCCAAACAAAAACAAACCACACCTATGCCAACACCAACACCAAAGGCGCATACACCTAAAAATCCATATCCTCAACGCCTAAGAAAAGAAAAGATGGAGGATCGTAATAACAAATTCTTAAAGATGATCAAAGAAGTTAAGATCAATGTTCCCTTTGTTGATATCTTAACCGACATGCCTAACTATGGGAAGTTCCTCAAAGATCTTGTGAGCGATCATAGCAAAATGGAGCAAATCTCTGCTGCATTTCTAAATGAAGAATGTTTTGCAGACTTGCAAAGCAAACTTCCACCAAAGCTCGGAGATCCGCGAATCTTTCTCATACCATGCACGCTAGCCGAAAATGTTGAATATCACGCCTTGGCCGATCTAGGCGCAAGTATTAATCTTATGTCATACTCATTATACAAGAATCATTCAAATAATACATTAAAACCTACAAGTATGAGTATACGCTTGGCTAACCATACATATCAATATCCTATTGGGATATCCGAGAACATGCTTGTTCAAGTTGGAAAATTCATATATCCTGCCGACTTCGTAATCCCTGAAATGGAGGAAGACTGTCAAGTCCCTCTCATTTTAGGACGACCATTCTTGCACACCGCCGATGCTATCATTCGTGTGAAGAATAAAGAACTCAACCTTGGAGTTGACGACGATCGAGTCACATTCTTAGTCGACAAAGCTATGCAAAATTCCCATTCTAATGATAACACATGCTTCCACGTGGATATTATCGACGAAGTAACGGAAGAAGAATTAGATGCATTGCTTGATGACGACGCACCATTCCAAACAACTTCAGAAGTGATTAGTGATACCGATCGTGATCGTGAATTTGAGGAATTCATAGCCCTTGATGCTGAAGTAACTCTCGAACAAGAGGAAGATACGAACAAAACCTTCGAAGTTTTGCCTTCGAAATCGATATTTGTAGTCACCAAATCTATTCAAGACCCACCGACGGATCTTGAATTGAAACCTCTTCCCGAACATCTCGAGTACGCTTATCTGGAGAAGGATTCACTCCTTCCATTGATTATCTCAGCCTCACTCGAGGAAGATGACAAGAAACGCCTCGTTTATATGCTCAAAAACCACAAAGAAGCATTTTCTTGGAAAACATCCGATATACCGGGCATTAGCCCGAATTTTTGCAAACACAAAGTCAATCTTGAAGACGATGCCAAGCCCGTTATTGAGAGGCAACATCGACTTAACCCAAATATGAAGGAGGTTGTAAAAACCGCAATACTCAAACTTCTTGAAGATAGTCCTTGGGTTAGTCCTATCCATTGCGTTCCTAAGAAAGGAGGAATGACTGTTGTGACCAACGAACATAACGAACTTGTTCCTACAAGAACCGTTACCGGTTGGCGTGTGTGTATTGATTACCACAAATTGAATGATGCCACACGAAAAGATCATTTTCCTCTACCTTTCATGGACCAAATGTTAGAAAGACTTGCGAGGAACAAATTTGTTTGATTTCTCGATGGCTTTTCTGGATATTTCCAAATACATATCGAACCATCCGATCAAGACAAGACCATCTTTACATGTCCTTTTGGATTGTTTGCTATAGACGTATGCCATTTTGGTCTTTGCAATGCACCTGCGACTTTTCAACGGTGTATGATCGCAATCTTTCAAGACATGCTTGAAGTATCCATGGAAGTTTTCATGGCTGATTTCTTGTTCTTCGGAAACTCATTCGAGTCTTACCATTTAATCTAGGGCACATGCTCATCCGATGCAAACAAGCTCATCTCCTGCTCAATTAGGAGAAATGTCACTTCATGGTGACTAAAGAATTGTGTTTGGACACAAAGTCTCCAGAGCCGGATTGGAGGTAGACAAGGCCAAGATCGTAGTGATATCCAAATTACCACCACCCACTAACGTTAAAGCCGTTAGAAGTTTTCTAGGTCATGCAGGATTCTACAGCAGATTTATAAAAGACTTTTCCAAAATCGCTAGACCGATAACTGAACTCCTTGAAAAAGACATAGTCTTTGATATCCGACGAAGAATGCATAAAGGCATTCGACAAGCTTAAAGATAAGTTAACAAATGAAGTGATCATGGTTTCACCGGATTGGTCGTGACCGTTTGAACTTCTGTGTGATGTAAGCAATTTCGCTGTTGGAGCCATATTAGGACAACGTGAAGGAAGACATTTCCGTCCTATACACTTTGCGAGCAAAAATCTAAATAGCACGCAACTCAACTACACAATCACTGAGAAATAACTACTTGTCGTAGTTTTTGATTGTTAGCCTTAAAATATAAGCGTCATTTACGGAATTACATTAGATTCATATAGGCAAAACACGGAGGGAGTACTATTGCTTAGTTGTCAAAGTCACTCCTTGTCGAGCTTATATATACCCCTCCACACTTCCATGGAGGGGTGAGGATTCCCATTTGTTTGTTTCACTTTCTCTCTCTTAAAGTAAACACACTCTTTCTTCTTGGTATTTTCTCTCTCTAAAAATATCTAAACATCACTTGTATCCTCCCCGACCTCTGGATCACCCTCTTGTTAGCTTGAATCTTATATATTAACAATTGGTATCAGACCACAACAACTTGCATTAAAACTTATTTCTTGAAATAGTATTTAAAAATTTCGGGAGAAAAATGTGTCATACTTGCATGAATTATTGGAACATTTTATGTAGTGTCGAGCACACAATTTTTGAAAGATTTTGAATAATAATTGAAAAACTCTTGAAAAATTGTACTCGAACACTACATGTTCATGAACACATAAAAGATTGTCGTTGAAGAGTGTGCTCACGAACATCAAAGCTTTTTCATGTGAATAATACCAAATGATACTTACACACAATTTGATGGATACATAAAAAATTGTCTTGACTTAATATATATACATAAAAAATCGATTCGCGTATTAGTTGGGCATATGACTAACGTTGGACCGAAACGACAAGTTATCTAGACAAATTATCTTTTATCGACAATTCATCATTTGTTCTAGTTAACGACATTCACAAACACAACACCAAAGCAAACAAAACACTTAACGCTAAAAGCGATCTGATATAAGATTCACTTAAACGGCAACGGCTAGTTTTGATTCTACAAAGACAAGTGATCACGAAGTGGATTTGGTATTCCTTATTTGAAGTTGAAGTGGGATTTCACGAAGGCGTCTACTTATTTTATCATCGAGCCTTCCTCCCATTTTCTACCCCTTTTCTTTAAACCTAGTCTATCGATTGATGACTTGCTTGGGCGATAATATTTATGATTGAGACCTGGATTATCTAGTTTCTAGTGTCAAGGGTGGATGGTCGATGATGTTCGTTTGCAAGTCTTAATTTTTTATTCAAGATATTACCACACAAATGACTAGAAACATAAACACGGACAAGTATACCCTTTCGTGTATAGCATAGCTTAATGGTAAGTCCAGTTCGTTCCACGGGATTGTTGTTATCACAATATCAAAACAATTACCTCTAGAGTGTCACAAGCTCTAAAGATATACTTAACAATTGGTATTATAGGGTGCGTTTGGCTAAGGTCATAACCATATGATAGATAGGTAGCAATGATGAAATATAAGCACATAAACAATGTAAGAGAACATACTGATTACTAGTCGTACATGCAACATCTAATTGATATGACAAGAATCCGACTAAAGACTTTGTTATACCAACAACATTAAGATAGGTTTATGCTTGATTTCGATAACTAAGGTAGCACATGAGATTAAGCAAAAGTTGGTATATGTTTTAATCCACTAATCGTGACAAAAGTGATTAACAAGATTCATTTACTAGATGACATGAAACTCATCCATTCACATGAGTCCTAGTCAATAATCATGGATGAATCCAACATATAACAATGGTCTTACATAGTAATATATAATACATGAGCATCCAAATCACACTTATATTCAAGAACCCAGGGAAAAAGTACGCCACACAAAACTAATTGTGCGCCGCACTTTGCCCCAGCAAAGCTAATAATCACATCTAATCATAAGGGTATTAAACCTTAACCAAGTTTACATCACACTACTCCATAATAATAGTAAACAAGATCATTTCAACCATATGTAAATCAAAGTAAAAGATTGACATAATTGAAATAAGAATTATACCACAAGGTTATTTCAATAATTGCTCCAAAGGATTTATAAGTTTTTGAACTTATTACAAATGGCTAGCAACACTTCTGAGTTTCTTGTTCTAGTACCAACACCATAAACTAACTATGGTTTACTAACTTTAGTGACTATGATCAAGGATTTGGAGAAATCCTTGATTATTAGTTTCTCCTAAACAATGGAGAAAAGTGAGGAATGATATGAATTGTGCCTGGCCTATGGGTCTATTTATACTTGAATTTTCGTAGGTTAGAAACCCTGGAAGTATATCAAAGGTTCCCCATAATAGCCATGCATAATTGCACTTAATTATGTAACTACGGCAAAATGTGCGCTGCACTTTTCCAGATGTGCGCCGCACTTCTTTGGGTGTAAATGTGCGCCTCACTTTTTAGTTTGTGCGTCGCACTTCTTGTAATTCTCCAAATTCGGGGAACTTTGAATGTGCGCCGCACTTTTCCATTTGTGCGCCGCACTTTGGCTCTTTTTCAGCATAATTCCATCTTTAACCCCTTTATTCTTTATTTATTCATTCTTTTCCTTCATGGTTTCTTTCTTAGCTACAATACAAACAATATCTTTTATTAGCATCAATTCAACACATAATTTATTTATTTACATAGCAAACAAGGACAAATGCATCATTACAAACATGTATAAATGAGGCGTTATCACATTCTCCCATACTTAACTTCTTGCTTGTCCTCAAGTAAGGTAAAAATATATTTTTAATAAGTGTCGAAAGAATAGATAAAGCCAATAATTCAAAAACAAAGATAACACCACAAAACACCTTACGAAGTAGATATTTTTATTTTACACACTCTCCTTATTATTTTTTTTGGTAATGGGTTACCCCGGTAAATATATTAACCAAAAAAGCGTTTAAGTACAAAGGAATGTGGCTGAGATACCACATTAACCTCAAGCTACATGCAGCTTGTTAACAAAGACTATGAAACAACAAAAGCCCTAATCGAATCTAGAAGAAAAAAAGTAAACTAGATAAAAACCAAGATGTGAACATGAAACCGCGCACACTCTTCAACATCCAACACCACCATGAGAGGAGCAGGATGAAACCAAATGAGTCTTCCTCCTTAAAAAACCTTACCAAAGGAAACCCAATGGGAAAAACCTTGGACAAGGAAAAAAGAGTACAACACTCACCCGGCACACCTATCATGGAAGAAATCTTGAGCTCGGAACCCTCAATTTGTCAAGCAGCAAACTTGACCTGGTAGATAATTTCTTGAAATGGAAAGAAATCAACTTCAAACGAATAGTATCACATAGAATCTGAAATAACTGATCAACAGACATCCGCTTCTTCTTGAATAGTCTTGAATTTCGTTCCATCCAAATAAAATAAGCAGTAGCAGCCAACACAAGACGAGCAAGAATACTAACACATGATTTCCCATTCGAAATTAGAATAACATGCGCTAATATATCATCAATACGAGGGGGAACATTATCCATACCACACAAGGTCCGAACCTTAGACCAAACATGCATAGAATAAGAACATTAAAAAAAAGATGGTCATGGGAGTCCTGCACCAAACTACATAAAGGACACCGAAGAAGGCTTAAATCCACCAACGGGCCAACATCCCATTGCTTAAGCCTATCCTGCGTCTTCAATTTCCTTCTAACCACCAGCCACAAATTAATAGAGTGACGAGGAATACAATGAGAAAACCAGACAGCTTTATACCAATTTACTTCCATAGCCCGATCACGTATGGAATCCCAAGCTAACGCCACAGAAAACGGCCGAGAAACACCACTAATATCCCTCCATAGCAACTCATCTTCTTTGTCATCATTAATAATAGGCACAGGTATAGAAACAATATTAGGAATCTAGTATTCTAATCCTGCGGCCACTGCCAAGCACCATCAACAATAAGATCCCTCACCTTATTAGATAAAGAGAACCCCGATCTATTGATATTACGGACCATGAGGATGTCCCATAGAGGACATAAATCTGCCCAATTATCAAACCACATAGAAGCAACTCTACCATCATTAATATTATACCATACAAACATACGAACACGTGGTCTAATTTGGAGAAGTTTTCTCCAGCCCCAACTCATGTCACCAATACAAGGAACATCCCAAAAGCTTCTATCCTTTAACTTGTAAGAATAGATCCATTTGACCCATAAAGAATCTTTACGAGTCAAAATACACCAAATATGAGAAACCATTAAAGCAGCATTAAAGTCAGCAAGCTTACGAATACCAAGGCCACCTTCACAAAATGGAGTACAGACAGAGTCCCAAGCAACTTTAGCCTTACCCTTCTTCATTTCACCTTGACACCATAAGAAGCCTCTCATAAGCTGTTCCAAATCATGAATAATCCGCACAGGTAAAATAAAGACTAACGCCCAGTAAATATGCATAGAAGATAGGACTGAACGAACTAACCGGAGTCTTCCTGCCAAAGAAAGAAATTTATTGCGCCAATCATTAACTCTACTCTCAAGCTTTTCTACAAGGACCTTACAGTCCCTATACAGAAGCCTGGAAGAGATTAGAGGAACACCAAGGTATCGGACAGGTAACTCGCCTTCAGCAAAGGGCATTATATGTAAAATAGTGCTTTTAACAGCAGTGGGAACATTGCAGAAGAAAACAGTGCTCTTAGGGATACTTGGAACCAAACCAGAAGCAATTTTAAATTCCTCCAATGCATCCATAATAACTTGCACATAACCCAAATGACCCCTGGCAAACAAGAAAAGATCATCTGCAAAGCAAAGGTTAATAATTCATTGCTGCTCACACCGGTGATGGAAATAAAAGTCATCAGCATCAAGAACCCTTCGCTTCATCATAAGAGAAAGAACTTCCATAACCAAAGTGAAAAGATACAGAGATAACGGATCACCTTGTCGAAGACCTCTCTTACCTTGAAACCAACCATATAAATTACCATTGATACAAATTGAATACGACGTAGTAGAAACACATGTCATAATCTAATCAACCATTATATGATCAAAACCAAACCCAATCAGAGTGTGACGGAGAAACTGCCAATCCACTGTATCATAAGCCTTTTGAATATCAACTTTAAAAGCACATCTTGGCTGACCAGAATTTCTGTGATAATTTCTCATCAATTCCTGCGTCAATAATATATTATCCGAGATCCTACGGCCCGGAACAAAAGCTGATTGATTAATATTAACCAGAACCCCCAAATCCCCTTTAATACGGTTAGCAATAATCTTGCTAATGCATTTAAAGATAACATTACAACAAGAGATAGGGCGATAATCAGTAATCTTGTCAAGAACAGTAACCTTGGGGATAAGAGCAATAATGGTATGATTAACCTCTTTAAGTAGTTTTCCATTAGAGAAAAACTCCCGAATAGCACAAGTAAAATCAGCACCCACAATATCCCAAGACTTCTTAAAGAAAGTAGCAGTAAAACCATCCGGCCCAAGGGCTTTGTCATCACTCAAAGAAAATATAGCACTTTTAATCTCAGAATCAGAGATAGCACGAACCATATGGGCAGCATTTTAGGGACCAAGCTTGCGAACAAATAAGTTAGAAGTATTAAATTCACCTAAAGCACTTGATTGACCAAGAAATTGCTCATAATGAGCAACAAAAGAACCAGGCACAGCACCTCCCTCATAAAGCACATTAAGAGAATCGCGAACCATTTCAATGTGATTACGAGCAACCCTACTCTTTACCGAATTATGAAAGTAAGCAGTGTTAGAGTCACCTGCATCAAGCCATTCAATTTTAGATTTCTTCCGGAGAAAACGTTCCTCATCAAGCACAACTTCTTTGAAAGCCACTAAATGATGAGCATGATCTTCTTTCAGCAAATCATTTGATGGGTCCAAATCAAGTGCTTGCTGTGCAGCATCTAATTCTACACGAATCTTGTTGACACGATCATGAAGATTACCTTGTTCAAACAGTAACTTACGTAACGGGGCCTTTAACCCTTTTAACCTTTTAACAAGCTTGAACATAGCACAACCATTAAACTCAGCCATCCATCCGTTAGCAACAACATCTTGAAAACCCTCCTTATGCACAAGAAAGTTAAAGAATTTAAAAGGTTTAGGCTTGGGCCTGCTAGCAGAAGGAATCCGTAACACACAGGGAGAATGGTCAGAAATCCTGTAAGGTTGGAAAATAGCAAAACATCCTGGAAACTCGTCAAGAAACTTAATATTAGACATAATGCGGTCAATCTTTTTAAGAATACCATCATCTCCTTAGGGTTTCTCATTCCAAGTGAAATGAAGACCAGTAGCATTAACATCCATAACTTCCATAAGATTAACACACTCCTTAAATTCCCGCATGGCAATATTAGGAGAATAACCACCATTTGAGTGATCTTCAAGATTAAGAGCAACATTGAAATCACCCAAAACAACCCACGGTTTATCACGCATAAAATTAGCATGAAAGATCAAATTAGTCCAAAGAACACGCCGATCAATATAGTAGTTATCTGCATAAACAAAAGAGCAAAACAAAGTACGGTTATCCACACGAGTATTGATCTGACAATGCATAACTTAACTTGTTTGGGACAACACCATAATATCCACATTATCATCATTCCAGCCAAGAATAATACGTGTCCCTTTAGAACACAAACCACCATTAGAAGTCCACTTCCATCTACTAAAAATCTTACGACACATATCATAAACACCTGAGGCATCAACATGGGACTCCAAGATAGCACACACACTCAGATTGTTTTCATTAACAACCTGACGAACCTCTTTTCGTTTAGGGGATTGGTTCAAACCCCGTATGTTCCACGAGGCTATTCTAAACATTAAAAACAGTCGCATCAGGAGTGCTTGCCCCTGTTTGATAATTGAGAAGATTAATAGTTTCACCATCAATATTTTCAACCTCCTGATCATCATCATCTTCAACCTGATCACCTGTTTCATCTGGAAGATTCTCAAAAGAATTGGAAGTAGAAACATTCACAACAGATTTACCTCTATTAGAACTACCAGGGATAGAAACATTTTCAGAATCACCACTGTTTTTATCACGGTTAGGATTAGGATTCGTACCAGATTTGGGTGGATTATCAGCATTGATTGTCTTTGGAACAAAGTGAAAAGGATTACCAACCTGGAAGCCCTTGCTCAAAGGAACTCCTCTCGGAATCTGACTTCCTTGCTTACCTTTATTATTACGCTTTCTACTCCTGACTTGTTGAAATCCATCATCTTGTTCCTGTACAACAGTAGGTGCCACTTTGGGAATAACACGTTTTGGACAAGTTTCAGCCGTATGACCAAAAATACTACATGTAGGGCATCTAGGAGGCTTCCACTCATATTCAACTTTAACAGTTTCTTTAGTAAACCCATCCCCATCCAAATCAGGAACACCATTAGTAATTGTCTCATGCAAAGCACAATCATATTTAATTTCAATTAAAACACGAGCAAAACTACTACGACCCCATGACTCTTTACACATAGTGCTAGTAATAGAATCAAGCATAATAGGCCTACCAAGATGTGTAGCAATCAAACTAATACCTTCTTCCTCAAACACTTGAATAGGCACATCGTGAAGTTTAACCCACACAGGAATACGCGTAAATTCTTCTTTTCGAAGACTAGTTTTCATAGTATACTGTTTAAGAATGATAGGAGAATTGCGAATCATCCATGTGCCACCTTCCAACACACTTTCATAACCAGATCCGCTCAATAGCACGGTCATGAAAAGTAAATTACCATAGGCTTGTGCAAGGAACTAAACTAAACCAAATTTGGCGTAAGCACCAAGTAGAATATCAAAAGAGGTCTTTTTCAAACACTTTTATTACCATCGCATGTTTTAAAGAATAATACATCATCTTTTTCATGTTGTTGCTTTGCGAATAACTCAAAACTTCTTAGGCTTCCTTTTACCTTTTATTTTTTATTTTTATTTTATTTTTATTTTATTTTTTTTGGGAGAACATGCTTTCCCCCATACTTATGATACACTATCATTTCGCAATATGGTTTCCAACAATATAATCATCTTAAAACATCGGCAAAACTTTCAATTTTTTCTCTTTTATTTTATTTTGCCTCTTTATCATTTAAAATACCTTTTATCATACAAGTATGATTCCACTATGGTCTCGTAAAGATTACCAAGCACAAGTTCTAGAATTAAACTAATCATCAACACACACAATTTGAAATGTAAGAATGCTTACGGAAAAGATCCTCACAATTATGAATAAAGTATTGTGTAAATAACGTTATCAATTCCGAGTCAAAATAGCTTTACAATTATAAGAATTATCAATCCTTCGACAAAAACTTCTTTTTTTTAAACTGTGCAAAAAATTTTAAATTCGCCCAGAAAGTGCGGCACAGTTTTTGAAATGTGCGGCGTCCTTCTGGGTACAGAAAAATCAGAAAACTAAACAAGCTTTTATTCGATCTTATTTTCACTCAATCACCCCCCATACTTATTATGAGCATTGTTCCTAATGCTAAACATAAGGAAAAATTAAAAATTAGAGGAAAATAAGAATAATACTCCTCTTTTATTCCAAGTCGTGAGCGAAGCCGAGATCTTCAATCTTCTCCTAATTTCGCCTTGACTCGCTTATTTTCTGTAAATTAACACAAATAATATATACAAACATATTTCACATACCAAATTAAAAATAAAAATCCACACACAAAGTATTAAGTTGTCCTAAATGCCAACAAAGGCATATTACAAAGCCCACATAAATTGTTTTCAAATTGTTTTCAAATGTGACTAACACAAAAGTCACACATATACGAGGCTTCACATATCCTCTTCAGTTTCATCATTCCTTGGAGCTTGAGATGGGTAAAAATGTGGTGGATAGGGTGGTGGTTGTTGGGTGTAGTAGAATGGCTCGTGGTGATATCCGGGTGGTCCATAAGGTCCACTCATTAGAACATGATATTGTTCCGCCCTCCTCTTAAAAACTGGAGCGTATCGATCCATACTATGACATTAGCGCTCCATCCTAAACCCAAGTTGGTCTTGCCTAACCTCCATCCTTCCCATTCTATCACAAACATCTTGGAGTGATGCACGAGGAGCTCGCGCCATACCTACACGAGGTGCTCTAACAGGCGTGTCTTCTCGGATCAACCTTCCATTCGCTCCAATCAAATCTCTCAAGGTAATTCGGTCAATGGTATCACAAACAATCGATGGACTAAGACTACTCACAACTTGATCACTTAAGAGCCCCATTCTTCGAGCTAACCTAGTCACAAATTGTCCACGCACAATCATACTACCCGCTTGACTCCCATGACCTTTTCTTTTCATCCATTTTTCCTATCACCCAAGCCACATTAGCGTATTGCTCACGGTTCTTGTCCCTAAACATGCTCAATAACTATAAATCTTTCTTTTATATTTTATCATACACCGTGGTTCTTTGGCAAACGGCATAAGCAATCATCTTTTGAAGCACTCTCAAAAGTGGACTAGAAATTCTAGTGGCCGAGCTCCTAGATAAGCTCAATGGATCCTCATCCGGGCAAATTGATGCCCAAAATTCATTAGCATTGAAAGTTCCGTGATCACGTTCCCCTCCTTGGAAATATACCTCAAAGTATCATTCATGTCTTAGTGATCAAAATCATATTATCTCATAAGAATTTAGTTCATCACTAAATTCTCAGGTTTAGTTTTCCTTCAATTTCTGTTAAAAGTTTAATTACATAACTGTAGAAGGCAAGCGAGCAACAAGCTGCGCCGCAAGCCCTTTTTGAATTGCAAAGCTAATTCTAGTAAAAACCAAAATATGAAAAGGATTATGATAATCACTGAGTTCTTTGGAAAATTTAAGTCAATAAGTCACATCTTAATTCAAAATCTTGAATTGATTATCACATTTTCAAAATCAATTTAGGTAATTGATAGAGAAAAGATCCTTTCCAACTAGATATTATTTAATATGGTGTAGTTTCTCATTTACAATGAGAATTTCTTTAACAAAATAATCTCTTGGATTATCTTAAATCACAATTTTAATCCAGCAGATACCTAATTATCACAAATTAATGTTTTACGAAGCTCCATTCTAATATAATCTTCCCAATAGTTTCATGAACTACTTTGAGTATCGTAAGTTGAAAATCTCCAACTTAAACCAAACAAATACATAAATGGCACTTCTTTCGATAGAGTGCTTCAAGTAGTATTGCGTTAATTCTAGCTTGACAGCTATTGTTATACGGGAAATTTTACCTATGATAAGTGTCCTTCCAAAATTTATAACACATACATGGAGTATGTAGTTTAGTATAACACATACGGGAAATTTGGATAGTTCTTCCACTTAACACATTAGTATACTTATTGTAAGACCTTTACACACGAACCAAGAAGCACGAAAATAAAAGATCTTTATGTGACGTATGAAGTGGGACGAAATGGATGATAGTACGATTATGGTGATGGTGAAGAACTAACAAAGATGATAAAATAGATGAAGATGAAAGAGAAAGATACAAGGAGTGTGTTCCTAGTGAGAGAAAACTAAGGATAGTTTCTCTCTCTAACAACAAGAAGGAAGGAAAAACTATGAGAGACACCCACACAAATGAGGTTGGATTGGCCTTTTATACTAAGGCTTACAAGTTTGGGAGGCGTTTCTCATTTGTGTGTTCGGGACTAATTCTCGTTACATACATAACAATAACATAGAACTCTCAACACCATTACGTAGCCTTTTCCACGAGCTTCGCAACGGTATATTATATGACCATCACTTTAAATACTTCTAACAATCTCCCCCTAAGGGGTGGTCATATAATATGTGATTTCACTTCTTTGACCATCACTTTAAATACTTTTAACAATCTCCCCCTAAGTGATGGTCATGTAATATGTGACTTCACTTCATTGTTGTTATTGACTTTGAAGCTCGTTGTCTTGAGAGTTCTTTCATAATTCCTTTCATGACTTGTGATCTTGGATCTCTGATCTTTGCCTTGACTTGATCTTTAAACTTTGCCATCTTGTGATCTTGTGTCTTTCCCCACATACTCATTCTAGGCAGTATTGATGAAAGCTGACTAACAAACTCTCTTGATCATCAGAGTAGCGGAAGTCTTTGTCTTTAGATGTTCTTGAGATTTCTTCCTTTACTTGAGTATGTGGTCTTGAATAACGACTCTTGAGATTACGCCACCGTTTACATTCCTCCGGTTTCCCGTTATATAGTACAAGTAATGTACATGTGATTAGGTAAGTTCAACGAACTTCCTTGACAGGGTTTCTGGCTGTGGTAGCCGTTCTCAATACTTGAATATATCAAAAGATAATTCATAGTAAGGAGTGAATCATGCAGTTCCATTCTGCTGATTAAGTCGTCAATTCAATTTCCTGGAACAAGTTTGAATCAATTAAGAGTCAAACCATTGTTGCTTTCCAGTTGACACAAGTTTGATTCATATAGAATCTCACAAGTTACCTACCGCAGTGTTGTTTGATGATGACACTAGAAGGATTTCCATTCATCACTGTAAATACTAATAAGTATTACTATGAATGTTCTGGCAAGATCATAAAGATATTGCATAGAGACCTGGAACGAGTTTGAATCAAAACAAAATTAAATCACTGTTGCTTTCCAGTTAGCATATGTTTAATTCAAGTGAATCTTACATATGACCTACCGCATTGCTGTTTGATGATAACACTAGAAGGATTTCCATTCATCACTGTGAATACTAGAGAGTATCACTCTTAATGTTCTAGCAATACCACAAGGATAGAGAGTAGGACTCTGTGAATGATCGCTTGTGTTCTAATGACGAACAACAATTGATATATGGAATAAGTGTCCTAATGAGATTTTTGATGAATCTCGTTGGCTCTAGACTCTATAAGTGCACGTTTATTTGGTGATCGGAGGCTGTAGCAGACTGCCACCTTTACAATATCTACTATCTCGGAGTGAGAAAGTTGATAGAAATGAGTTGAACTACGTGACAATAACACAAACTTCTTTTGAGAGAAGCTTGACTAGGCTGGGAAGGGTTGTGCTTTGCATCATTGGGTCCATGATGCTTTGTCTTCAATACCAGAAATCATCAACGTGATTCTAATAGTATATGTATTGACCCGGTTTCTGCCTAAGTTGTATGGAGGGCTAATTTCTTTACACCCTTTATCCTTACATTTCTTTTTCATTCTTCATCCCCTTCAATGCTTATCAAGGTGTTGATGAAATCAATGTTTACACCTTGAAAGGTTTCTATATCACCAAAACGCTCCCCCTACATATGTGCATCATAAAAGGAAATATGTTTGCACATATTAGGAAGAGAAAGCACTTATATCAAAGATCTTATCCAAGATGAAACATTCTGAAAACATTTTATCACTATTCTCCCCCTCAAAAATTGCATGTGATTGATATTTTTGTGAAACTAGTGATGAAACATGGAGAGAATAATGTTCATGAAATCTGTATACTCCCCCTCAAAAAGAAAATCTAATTAAAATAGGGGAGTATATCAGCACACAGTTTTGAAATGCCTTGAAGAATTGTGCTCAAAACCGAGAAAACTGAATTTCTCGTTGTTGAGGAAAAATGTACATAAATGAACATTTTCCTTGAGTTCATGAGCTTAAAAACTTTGAGTGTTTTAATATAAGCCCATGACCGAGAAAAATTAATTTCCCGTTGTTGAGGATAAGTCATAGACTTTATTTTCTTTGGGGACCGGGTTATAGTCTGTCATGTGACTATAAGCCATTATGTTGAGCTCAAAACTTTGAATGTTTTGTGACAAGCTCAACCCGAGATAGATTGCTCTACCCGTTATTAGGATAAGTTATCTTTAAAGATACACTCTCCTTTATTTGAAGTTCGAGTTACAGTCTGACACTTAACTGTAAGTCGTTTACATGAGCTTAAAAACTTGGAAAGTTTTTAATGAGAGCTCATGACCGAGAAAATTTATGTTCCCGTTGTTTAGGATAAGTTATCAAACGTGATCAACTTTCCTTTTTTGAAGTACGATTCACAATCTGAGGTAATTGTAAATCATTTGAAGAAAAACAGAAATGACATGTTTTGAAAACAATTGAACTTTCATTCGAGCTTTATGTACACACCCGTGTCGTTATTAAGCGACATTTCTAGGCGCGTTTATATTATCGATACTGAAAGACATGTCGAGAAGAATATTTTTGGTATGTTTGAAAGATTTTTTTTTAATTTTTTTTTAATTTTGTATTTTGTTTTTATATGGATATTTACAGTTTAAGATATTTTTAATTTTATCAAGTTTTTTAAAAATAATCAAAAATAGACTTTTGTACAGCAGAAGAAGGTGAAATCGAATGCACAGAGTTGGAACCCTTTAATGAAGAAGTGAGTTCAGAGTCCACTGAAGTACATGCAATGACAGAAGATGAGTTGGCACAAATACTAGTGTTAGGATTAACAAATGCATTTTCTACATTCAGAACACTCGCATTAGTGTTGGAGCAGGTGTCATCGCTCTTCTCGATGGGAATCCACTTAAGACCAATTTCCTTGAAGATCCTACCCGTTGGTTTCCACTGAAGACTAGATCTAGGAGTAGTGTTCTCTTGTACAATGGAAGACTTCTTTAGAGAGAAACTAGATCCTACTTTGATCCGCCTTGAAGATTTCTTGTCATTGCTTTTCTTTGTGACGGGTGTGAATCCCCGTGTTGTCTTATAGGATTCTCCATTCTTTCTCTGTGAGAAGGCACGAGAGCTTATCTCATAGAGGTATTGCAGAATGCAATGAGCATGGTTGCCATTGTGAATAGCCTTTTTGCACGTGGGGCATACAGGGATTTTGAGATTCTCGAAAGTCCTTGTGTACCTAGGTTTTGCTGACCGTTCAGGCACCTTGTTCGATACACGACTACTCATTGGTGGTTGCCAATTCCTAGGTTGCTGGTAAGGGATCCTAGGTTTTAGTTGACTATCATTAAGAGTGTGTTGAACTCTAGAAGTTGTTGGTTGACTAGGTTTTGAATACACATGGTTTACTTTCTGAATGTTCCCTTTTGGCTTACCATCCCTTAGGTTGTTGGTTTGACCAACGTCATTTGAACCTTTAGATTCCTTTGTGGGCGTAAGAATCACACAGTTGGGAGTACTCTTAGGAGTAGTGCAAGGTGCATTCACAGGGTTGTGTTTAGCAAAAGTGGGTTTTCGGAATGGAGGAACATAGGGTGATGTGGCTGGTTTTGGAACAGTCGGTGGCACATCGGTATTAGGAGGTAACCTAGAAACATTAGAAGGCGGTTTTCCTAAGATAGATGGATTTGGTACTTTGTACGCATTTGGTTGACGAACAATAGGTTTCACACTAATTGCGATGTCTTTGTCTTACAACTGAGCTTTCAAATCAGAAATGTCCTTACTCTTTTCATTCAATTCACGAAATGATTCAGAGAGTTTGACTTGCAAAGTACCATCATTTGGAAATTTTCCAACCTTGTTTTGCAAAGCGAGTTCAAGAGAGTGGCAATGTTTTTGAAGCAAATCATATCGGTGTTGAAGAATCGTGAACTCTTTTTGATTAACATTTATTGACGGCCCACTGTCACGACATTCACCTCCTAACTGAGCTTGCAATAGTTCGATTGTTTGTTGCATTTCACTGTAACTTTATCATATGAAAGTTTGTCATCCTTACATTCATCACATTTTTTGACATATTTATTCCAAAGATCGGTGAATTCGTTATCCTTTTTGATGACATAGGACTCCATTTTCTCTTTCGTACGATCAAGCTCATTTTGGAGGGTTGCATTATCCGACACAGAGATGTTTACCACAACGGGGTTAGTCTCATCACAATCACCACTGTTATTTGCTTTCAATAGACGTTCAAGATCACTTTCCAAAACTTTAATTCTATCAAGAGATGCATCAGCCTCCTTCGCCAAAGATTTAAAGTCTTCAACAAAGTTGGCTAGTTCTTTAAGAAAAGCATTTTCTAGATTGATTATCCTAGCATCAACTTGATTAACAATCGGATTAATATTGTTTCGAAGAATTTTGTTAACCTCAATCTGAACGGGTGATGTAAAATTTCCGCCAGTGATTTTGTGATTAACAACACGTTGAAGAATTACAAAATTATCTTTGAGCTCGTTCAGATACCTTCGTGCAACACTCGGTTTAGGAGGGTCATCCGACAATTCCTCACTTGGTATCAAAAGCATTTCAGTACTCGTTTTAGACCGATCAAAAACTGTTGGAGGATTAACTTTTGGATAATAAACAGGTGTCACTTCTTTATTAAGCTTTTGCATTTTTAAACGAGTCTCTACAGCAACTTTAGTAGTTTCCTCAAAATCATGCACACTAGGAGGATCATGCTCATCAGACAAGAACACTACCATTATATAGAGTTTGATTTGTGGCCTGAACTTGCTTAAGATATTCGAGATTGGGAGGAAGAGAACAACCTAAAGCCATTTTGTAACGGGTGTAATTATCTCATTCACTTTAGGTGCGAGCATATTTATCGTCTGCATAGATTGGCTACGTTTTACCAAAAGGTTGTCTAATTCCCTAATCCTATCCCGAGCCTTGCAAAAATCCTCAAGAAGCACATCTTCTCGAATTTTGAAATCTTGTTTCAGCTTATTCCTTTCTTCTTTTAAATCAGAAACAATAGATTTTTCAGTTGAAAACTGTTTATTAAGAGAGGTGATTTTATCATTCAATTCGCTTATCTTTTTAGCACTACTTAAGTGTAAGGCATTTAATTTATTAGTGGTGCATTTGTCTTGATAAACCGATGTAGCATGAGCTTGTTCAAGTTCTTTAATTTTTGCATGATGAATTTCAAAGCTTTTCTCCTTTTCCTTATAACCCGCAAGCTCAGTGGTCAATTTGGCATTAGTTTCTCTAAACATATTATCAACCACATTCGCATGAGCAACATCCTTGGCAAGCTTATCAAATAATGATTTATAATATGCATGCGTCTCGTCAGGAAGGGTTGTAGGTTGGGCTACTTGATCTCCACTAAGGTCCACACTGGGCGCATTAGAAATGATATTGCTATTATTCGTTTGATCCCCGTGTGTCTCAGTGGAAGGTTCAAGTGACTCAGTATACTCTTCCTCCTGATTAGACATATTATATAACTCATTATCATTGAGACGTGGGTGTACCTCAGATGAACCGTCTGAATCATACACAGGAGCTCTGTCAGCCTGAATTACTAATGTTGATGCTTGCTGCGAATTAGCCATCAAGATGGAGTTGGTAGTCGCCTCTTCTTCCTCATGATAAGCTGCTACAGATGCCATGAAGTCAAACTCTTCAGCTAGAAGTGGAATTCCTGCTTCTTCCTTTTGAGCTATATGAAGCTGAGTCTAGAGATAGGCAACATCCCTCTTCTTTTTTACAGTACAATCACGATTCTCAATACCCGCAGCATGAATGTCTTGTTGAGACGTCATCGTAGAAGGCATGTGTAAATCAGGATCTCAATTCGTAGAAAGGGCGTTTCGGATTCTCAAAAAAATCAAATTTTGCCGAAATTTTCCAGTCCGACAAAAAAATACCTCAGCCCGATATAAAATAAACCGGAAAATTTTGCGAATTGCCAAATTTTGAAATCGAGTTATAAATAGTCAAAAACTAGTAGGGAAAAATTTGAAAATTGAAAAATTTTGACAAAAATTAAAACCGAAAAAAAATTTGAGTTTTGGGTCGAAAAAATTTTCGTTTCGCCAAAATTTGAAATCGAAGCTTAAATGGCCTAAAAATGGTCTATGAAAAATTTAATTTAATTTTTTTTGGAAATGATGCAACGAACCTAGTCTAGATAGTGGCTAAGTCTAAAAATACGTCGATCACAAAATAATTATGATTCCGAAATGTCCCAAAAAGTATGATCCCGCGATATGAAATGAGTAGGATCCCACAATGCTAAAATTTCGCAAAAATGCCACAATTCCGCAATATTGTCACAATTCCGCAAAACTTGTCACAATTCCGCCAAACTTGTCACAATTCCGCAATATTGTTATAATTCCGCAAAAGAGTCGCAATTTCGCAAAGAAGTAATGATTCCGCAAAATGGGAAACAATGATTCCGCAATGGCTCTGAGGGTTCAATTCCGCAATATTTCAAGAAGACACAATTCCGCAATAAAGGACACAATTCCGCAAAGACACAATTCCGCAATAAAGTGAGTATAATTCCGCAAAATGGGTTATGATTTCGCAATACACAAAGAGGTCACAATTCTGCAATATTCAAAATATTGCGAAATTGATGCAGTTTTCCTAGAAAGGTGGAACTCGAAAAAGGACGAATTTTTGGCACTTTGGTTCGCAACTTTTAAGGGTTTTAAGCCAACAAAAACCACCAAAACGCTAACCACGAATCCCTTGGCGAATGATACCACTTGTAGGACCTTTACACACGAACCAAGAATCACGAAAATAAAAGATCTTTATGTGACGTGATGAAGTGGGACGAAATGGATGATAGTACGATTATGGTGATGGTGAAGAACTAACAAAGATAATAAAATAGATGAAGATGAAAGAGAAAGATACAAGGAGTGTGTTCCTAGTGAGAGAAAACTAAGGATAGTTTCTCTCTGTAACAACAAGAAGGAAGGAAAAAACTATGAGAGACACCCACACAAATGAGGTTGGATTGGCCTTTTATACTAAGGCTTACAAGTTTGGGAGGCCTTCCTCATTTGTGTGTTCGGGACTAATTCCCGTTACATACATAACAATAACATAGAACTCTCGACACCATTACGTAGCCTTTTCCACGAGCTTCGCAACGGTATATTATATGACCATCACTATAAATACTTCTAACAATCTCCCCCTAAGGGGTGGTCATATAATATGTGACTTCACTTCTTTGACCATTACTTTAAATACTTTTAACACTTACTTAAGTATAACATATCAATATTGAAACATTCGTCACGATCTTAGATGATAGATATTGATACTCTATGTCGACATATTATTTCACATATAACCTTGTTAGAGTGTCCATATTATCGATTTCCTATATACGAATAAATCATGCAGTTCTAGTAAGATAACTAACAATGATCCGGATGGCATCATGTCTACTTGAAGTAAAAAAATCCTTATTGTTCTTTCCTATTTCCATGGAGGAAATTCAGGTTGAACTAGTAAGTCGGATGACTTAGTATTCTGCTTAAAAGCATAATATAAGGTTTTCAAAGTTTCTTCGAGTTGAATGGAATACTTTAACTTCCAAGTATTTATAAATTCAAAATTTAATATGATTATTGACGTATCTTCCAATATACTATATGGTAATATACATAATATCTCACTTAGTAATCTAACGTTTTATTAGGTCTATACTTGTCTTATATCGAATATTCTTAAGTCCATTTATAAACTCTTACTAACATAAAGATGTGTCCAACTTTATATAAGGAAGAAATCATAAATTTTGTGGTTTAGATTTATTTATTTGATAGAAGAAGCGTCCAAATTCAATCAAATAAACAGAATGTAAATAATTGACTTAGAAACTTCCATCATAACATAAATATAGACAAATATTCTAGTATTTAATATATTTATTATTCCCTTAAATTTCCTTCTTACGTCGGCGTATGTATGACGTTCTGTATATAATATTTAAGAATACGGTTTTCTAGAGACATACAATGTTAAAATAGAAGACGATAATTTATTCCTTACAATCATGTTTATAAGATACACGGTAATTCTATCGAACATATATCTTATAAGGCCACTTGCCTTTAGAATTTCAAATCCAGTGACCTACTATGTTGAAAATCCGACACCAGATGGTGCAAAGTCTTATGTGATGCAGAGTGCATTTCTTACATAGAAGAAGATTTCCATCATATTCACAGTAGGTTGGCTTTATAAACATAAGTTCCAGTTTACTACTCCCTCCGTCCCACATTAGGTATCCACAAACCAAAAACACAAAGTTTTAGGTTTAGTATATTCTTCCCACTATTAGTTAACCAAATAACAAGAATAACCTCATTTATTGCAAAAAGACAAAAAAGAAGAAAAATCAACTTTAATATGGACCTGTTAGCCTCAAAATATTGAGTCAAACAAGAATGTTCGGTCATATGTTTATTATGTATCGTATTTAAGAACGTTGTAATAGGTAGTAGGCTAGTCGTGTTTTACGGGCTTAACTTTAAGCTAAGTTCATTCATAAGTAACTAAAGCCTAAAAGGAAAGCCCGGACCAAACATATAGTCCATTATCAAGCCCACATGTAGGGGGACTATAAATACCCTTCCTAGCATGTTAGGAAGGGTGCTGGTTCATTTGTATCTTTTTCTCACAATCTAATATTCACCTAGTTCCAACCATTCTCTCTCTTTTCTCTCTCTCTAGAAATCATCTATCTTTTATCTACCTTTCTTGTTTAATCATCACATATTATATGGGACAACAATTGGTATCAATCGCCAGGGGGTAGAATTGTGATTGGTTGTTGTGATTTTATATTTGATTCGTATGATTTGATCTATATATCATCTCTCGAATTCAAATCTTTTTGCGTTTTTCCTGCTCTAAATCTTGGTATACATATCCTACATTATTGTGGTAGGGATTTGTTTGTTTTGGTTTGGTTATAATCACAGATTTCTTGTAAAAAATCTCATGTTTTTGTGATATCAAGTTTCAGACCAATATCACGTATTGCGACAGACTCCATCACAAAGCTCCAAGGTTCTCATATTCCGATCGCGTATTCCGATCGTATATTCCGATCGCGTATTCCGATCGTATATTCCGATCGCGTATTCCGATCGTGTATCTCGATCCGGATTCCGACGAGCATTGCGATCGCATTCCGATCTACTTTGCGATTGCATTCCGATCACTTTGCGACAGCATTCCGATCAGCATTCTGATAGCTTCCGATAGCATTGCGATTGCATTCCGATAGCATTCCGATAGCATTCTGATCTACATTGCGATCCGTATTCTGATGGGTGATATTGCGATGGGTATTCCGATGGATTAAATATTGGCATTGCGATACAGTGACAAGTATTTCAATCGTGTGATTTTTTGGTCTTGAAGATATTTTTGGTTTTTCAAGAACATTTTTAAGGTATTTCAACACTTTTTCTCTTCAACAACAATCACTATAACATCTACTTAAGATCCATATTCACTTCATCATTTTAGAGAATACTGAGATGGATTCTACTACAGAATATCGTGTGACGAACAACAACATAATGGTGGCGGGTAACAAAGAGAGACCACCAATGCTTGTGTCAGGACGATATGACCAATGGCAATCCCGTTTTTACGTTATCTTGACATAAAACCTAACGGTGATGCTTTAAGGCAATGTATTTTTGATGGACCCTATAAATTCTCAAGGATAAAAGTTCCTGTAGTACCAGCCACAGACACAACTGATGAACAACCAGCTTATGAACGTGATGAAAAGAGAAATGACCTCACTCCAGAGAACCGTGCTTGGTTTGATGCAGAGAAGGAAGCAATCTACTTAATTCTCAGTGGCATTGGAGATGACATTTATTCCACGGTTTATGCATGCCCTACTGCTAAAGAAATGTGGACGACTATTGAAAGATTGCAACAAGGTGAATCACTTAACAAACAAGACATGAAAACTAAGATGTTTTGGAACTTTGGCAAGTTTACATCAAAGGATGGGGAATCAATTGATTCTTATTACTCCTGATTCTACAAAATGATGAATGACATGACCCGAAACAACTTGCAAGTTTCCACCATGCAAGTCAATCTCCAATTTCTACAGCAACTTCAACCAGAGTGGACACGGTTTGTAACCTTGGTGAAACAACAACAAAAGTTAGAAGAAGTTTCATATCACACGCTCTTTGACATTTTGAAACAATTTCAAAATGAGGCAAATGAACTTCGAGCTGAACGTGCTGCAAAGGTTTCAAATCCACTTTCTTTGGTGTCTACCACTCAACATTACCCAGATTATCGCTCTCGTGCTCCAAAGACCTACTCTACTCAATCATCATCACCACGATCATCCACTGTCTCTAAGTCACATGCTCCAACAAGATCCCGAGGCAAAGAAGTTGCAAGAGCACCATCATCCACACCTGAGCAATCATCCGAAGAAGACAGTGATGAAGAAATAACTCAAAAGGATAGGGAATTCAAGCAACAAATGGCTTTCATTATGAAGCAATACAGAAAAATCTACAAACCCACCAATAACAACCTCAGAACATCATCTAACACGAGGAACAACTATGCTCAGAGTCCTCCAAGGAATGACACACGAAGGCGTGCTGAGAGTCCTCCAAAGTATGATCGACAACCCGCGAAGTATGATAATCAGAGGGTTGCTACTGTTGTTGGGAATAGGGAAACTGTTGGTACTCAAGTTGTGCAACAAAGTGGGATTCAGTGTTTCAACTGCCGAGGTTATGGGCATTTGGCTAGGGAATGCAGGCAGCCAAAGAGCGTTAAAGATTATGGTTATCATAAGGAAAAGATGGTTCTATGCAATAAAATGGAAGCTGGGATCAAGTTATCAGCTGAGGAAGGAGAAATGCTTGACGACACAGATGATGAATTCTCCGACCAAGAACTCGAGGCACATTATTCATACATGGCAAAGATTCATGAAGTCCTTAACGTCACTGAAGATGACAATGGTCCTATCTTTGATGTCGAGCCAATTGATAAGGTACAACGTGATGATGAATATAATGTGTTTGGTGATTATGAGCAATTTCTTGGTCAATCAAGTGCTTCAGGTGAATTTAATACTTCTAACTTATTTGTTCGCAAGCTTGGTCCTCAGAAAGCTGCCCATATGGTTCGTGTTATCTCTGATTCTGAGATTAAAATTTCTATATTTTCTATGAGTGATGACAAAGCCCCTGGGCCGGATGGATTTACTGATGCTTTCTTTAAGAAGTCTTGGGATATTGTGGGTGCTGATTTTACTTGTGCTATTCGGGAGTTATTCTCTAATGGAAAACTACTTAAAGAGGTTAATCATACTATTATTGCTCTTATCCCTAAGGTTACTGTTCCTGACAAGATTATCGCCTTATCTCTTGTTGTAATGTTATCTTTAAATGCATTAGCAAACTGTATTAAAGGGGATTTGGGGGTTTTGGTTAATATTAATCAATCAGATTTTGTTCCGGGCCGTAGGATCTCGAATAATATATTATTGACACAAGAATTGATGAGAAACTATCACAGAAATTCTGGTCCGCCAAGATGTGCTTTTAAAGTTGATATTCAAAAAGCTTATGATACGGTGGATTGGCAGTTTCTCCGTAACACTCTGATTGGGTTTGGTTTTCATCATATAATGGTTGATTGGATTATGACATGTGTTTCTACTACGTCGTATTCGATTTGTATCAATGGTAATTTATATGGTTGGTTTCAAGGAAAGAGAGGTTTCCGACAAGGTGATCCGTTATCTATGTATCTCTTCACTTTGGTTATGGAAGTTCTTTCTCTTATGCTGCAGTGAAGGGTTCTTGATGCTGATGACTTTTATTTCGATCACCGGTGTGAGCAGCAACGAATTATTAACCTTTGCTTTGCAGATGATCTTTTCTTGTTTGCCAGGGGTCATTTGGGTTCTGTGCAAGTTATTATGGATGCTTTGGAGGAATTTAAAATTGCTTCTGGTTTGGTTCCAAGTATCCCTAAGAGCACTGTTTTCTTCTGCAATGTTTCCACTGCTGTTAAAAGCACTATTTTACATATAATGCCTTTTGCTGAAGGCGAGTTACCTGTCCGATACCTTGGTATTCCTCTAATCTCTTCCAGGCTTCTGTATAGGGACTGTAAGGTCCTTGTAGAAAAGCTTGAGAGTAGAGTTAATGATTGGCGCAATAAATTTCTTTCTTTAGCAGGAAGACTCCAGTTAGTTCGTTCAGCCCTATCTTCTATGCATATTTACTGGGCGTCAGTCTTTATTTTACCTGTGCGGATTATTCATGATTTGGAGCAGCTTATGAGAGGCTTCTTATGGTGTCAAGGTGAAATGAAGAAGGGTAAGGCTAAAGTTGCTTGGGACTCTGTCTGTACTCCATTTTATGAAGGTGGCCTTGGTATTCGTAAGCTTTCTGACTTTAATGCTGCTTTAATGGTTTCTCATATTTGGTGTATATTGACTCGTAAAGATTCTTTATGGGTCAAATGGATCTATTCTTACAAGTTAAAGGATAGAAGCTTTTGGGATGTTCCTTGTATTGGTGACATGAGTTGGGGCTGGAGAAAACTTCTCCAAATCAGACCACGTGTTCGTAAGTTTGTATGGTATAATATTAATAATGGTAGAGTTGCTTCTATGTGGTTTGATAATTGGGCAGATTTATGTCCTCTACGGGACACCCTCACGGTCCGTAATATCAATAGATCGGGGTTCTCTTTATCTAATAAGGTGAAGGATCTTATCGTTGATGGTGTTTGGCAGTGGCCGTAGGATTGGAATACTATATTTCCGAATATTGTTTCTATACCTGTGCCTATTATTAATAATGACAAAGATGATGAGTTGATGTGGAGGGATATTAATGGTGTTTCTCGGCCGTTTTCTGTGGCGTTAGCTTGGGATTCCATACGTGATCGGGCTATGGAAGTTAATTGGTATAAAGCTGTCTGGTTTTCTCATTGTATTCCTTGTCACTCTATTAATTTGTGGTTGGTGGTTAGAAGCAAATTGAAGACGCAGGATAGGCTTAAGCAATGGGATGTTGGCCCGTTGGTGGATTTAAGCCTTCTTCGGTGTCCTTTATGTAGTTTGGTGCAGGACTCCCATGACCATCTTTTCTTTTAATGTTCTTATTCTATGCAGGTTTGGTCTAAGGTTCAGACCTTGTGTGGTATGGATACTGTCCCCCCTCGTATTGATGATATATTAGCTCATGTTATTCCAATTTCGAATGGGAAATCATGTGTTAGCATTCTTGCTCGTCTTGTGTTGGCTGCTACTGCTTATTTTATTTGGATGGAACGTAATTCAAGACTATTCAAGAAGAAGCGGATGTCTGTTGATCAGTTATTTCAGATTCTATGTGATACTATTCGTTTGAAGTTGATTTCTTTCCGTTTCAAGAAATTATCTACCAGGTCAAGTTTGCTGCTTGACAAATGGAGGGTGCCGAGCTCAAGAGTTGTTCCAAGATAGGTATGCCGGGTGAGTGTTGTACTCTTTTTTCCTTTTCCAAGGTTTTTCCCACTGGGTTTTCTTTGGTAAGGTTTTTTAAGGAGGCAGACTCATTTGGATTCATCCTGCTACTATCATGGTGGTGTTGGATGCTGAAGAGTGTGCGCGGTTTCATGTTCACATCTTGGTTTTTATCTAGTTTACTTTTGTCTTCTAGATTCGGTTAGGGCTTTTGATGTTTCATAGTCTTTGTTAACAAGCTGCATGTAGCTTGAGGTTAATGTGGTATCTCAGCCACATTCCTTTGTACTTAAACGCTTTTTTGGTTAATATATTTACCGGGGTAACCCATTACCAAAAAAATGTGTTTGGTGATACACATGAGCATAGTGATCTACCAACAACAATTATTGACACGTGTATGATGGAAACGGTTGATAGAAATACCACACCCGATTCATCAGACATGTGCAATAATGAGTTTGAGGATGATCAACATGCAAATGAGTATGATGACGAGGAGCGTGTCGCGCTTGCTAATTTAATTGCTAGTTTACAAAAAGATGTCAATGAAAATAGAAAGAGTCAAAAGCAATTAAAAAAGGCAAACGCAACGCTCACTCAAAACTTTGAAGAATGCATAGCCTCTCTTATAAAATCTAGTGAGACTATTAATAGTTATAGGTCTGAGCTTCTTTAAAAGACTAAAGAGCTTGAGGGGTACAAAAGTCGTGTCATCAACGTTAAAAAGGACAATTTTGAAAATAAATACAACGAAGCTCTTGCTTTGTTAACTAAAGAAAACGTTAATTGAATGTTTTATTAAGTGATGAACGTCCAAAAACGTACCTTGCCACAACAAAAGTTAATGAACTTGAAAAGAGGCTTTCTATGAATACCATCGATTCTGTTAATATTCTTGACGACAAGAAACAAGAGGTTGAAAAATTAAAACAAGATTTCAAAAATAGACAAGGCAAAGATACTGAAAAGGTAAAGGATCTCGAAGAACCAGTCGATTTTTTGAAAAACGTTGTTTATAAAACGCATGACTCTATTCAAGCTGTTAGAATGATAGCACCTCGGTCGTTTTTCAAGGGTCAACCTAGTTTTGCAAATCCCAAGTACCTCGAACAAGCTCAAGCAGCAAACCCTCACTTATATCTTGATGAGTCCGAATGGACCGATCATGATTGCCAAGTAGTTAGCCTCGATAGTAAAGAGACGTCCCTTTGGGATGAGAAGAGTAGATCACCGGTCAATAAAGATTTTGTGACACCATATAATTATGCTTATGAAAATAGTCTTTATGGTCTTTTCACTCCACAAAAACAGAAGTCTCGTGAGGATTTATTTCTTGAATGCAAACAACGAAGAATTCAGTGGAAGAAAATTTTTGCCACTAAGAAATCAAATGTTTTTAAATATATTAACTATTTGCCTCTTGATGCTTCTAAAAGCAAAAGTATAAAAACACTTGGTATTCTGAAACACCACATTGATAATGTTTATTCAATTGTTGAAAACGATTAGAAAAAAGTCGAAAGGATAAGTGGAAAACAGAGATTCCTCACGACATAATTGTGCTTGTGAAAGAACTTTTAATACCAAATACAAAGATAATAAAAGAAAATGTTCTTGAGTTTGATAAATTGATTCGGTCTGAAATGTTTGATGATTTGAAATATGTTGAGTCTCTTGAATAAGAAATTGATGAACTTCAAAATGACAAATCGGATTTTTCAAACAAATATGATCTACTCTTAGAAGATTGTCTCTCCAAAGATATTTTGTGTGTACTCTTCAATCTTGTGCTGATATCGATGAATATTCTGATGTTGCATGCAAATATCTTGATAAGATCAAAGAATGTGAGCGTCTTGAACTTGACCTTTCGAAACGTAAAGAAAATATTGATAAAAAGGATTTTGAGTTACTTCAACACAAAACTGATTTCCTTAAAAAACATTGTCATTCTCTTGAACTTGCTTTGTAAAAAGACATCGAAAGTTTTCCACATGATAATAAATTACAATAAAAACTTTCCCAAATGTGTCGAGAAATGAATGAAAAGAGTTTGGAAATTAAAGAGTTGAAAGCTTAGTTACAAGACAGGGAAATAGCGATAGCAGAGTTGAAGAAACTCGTTGCTAAGATGGGTGGGAAAATTGTGGAAAATAGTGTTAAGAAACTTGTTGTAAGACAACCCAATGCGCACAAAGTGACTAGACCCTCTGTCTTGGGAAAATCATCTGTTTTCTTTAATTCTTCATTTGTAAAACCTGGGTTTGCCCCCAAGACGGATGGGAAGGATAGGTTACCATAGAATACTCCCAAAACACATATTTGATCACAAAGCATTAAGAACACTAATGTGGTTAAACCAGGGATGTATAGATTGGCAACTAACCCCACACACAACAAAGAAAGTCAATCACCTCAGACTTCTAGAAACACTAATAGACGTGTGTCTTTTACTAGAGGAGTAGTCCCCACTGCTAGTGTTAGCCGGCCTCAGCTTAAGAGCACTCGAATGAATGAAAAGGTTTGGCAAAACAAAAGTCAAGGGAAGATGAAGGAAGTATAAGACCACCCTAGGAATTTCAATGTTTCTATGAATAAAACGTCTGTAATCGCGGGTAATGACGATTTGAATGATTCTACTTTGAATGCTTTGAATGTTAAGTTTGTTTTTGTGAAATGTAGAAAATGTGCCAATGCTAATCATGCTATGTGTGTTTCGAATAATGTCAAAGGCGTAGATACTAGAACTAAGAAGCAAATTGCTATGCCTATTATTGCTAGAAAACCCAAACGCAAAGTGAACCATTCTGGTGCAACCCCCCTAAGAAAAGTAGTGCATCAGACTTCACCACTAAGAACCCTAGAAGCAAAATTAGGGATTTATATGAGTCTACTAGCAAGTCTTGGAAATGGTGGTTTTCTAATCAATGTCCTTCAGGATATAAATGGATGCATAAGGTTAGGAAAGAAGACGTGACAACGAGCGTTAGTGTGCCTTTAAATGCTGAAACTAGGGAAACTAATGAATCAGAAATCACAACTAACATGGAATCCAATTTAGAAAATGCTCCATCGTGTTCTAATTCTTCTGCAGGTGATCGAAATAAATCTCTTCATACTGGACTCCAGATGCACGAAGCACATGACGGGGAATCTCAAGCTTCTAATTAACTTCGTAGAGAAGTTCCTGGGTACGGTCCGATTCGGAAATGATCAATTTTCACCGATCCTAGGATATGGAGATTTGGTTCAAGGTAATATAACAATCAAAAGGGTATACTACGTCGAAGGGCTCAATCACAATCTTTTATCGGTTGGTCAATTGTGTGATGTGGATTTGGAGGTTGCTTTTAGAAAGAAGACATGTTTTGTTCGTGATTATGATGAGAATGACTTACTTACCGGTTCACGGGGTACTGATCTCTACACTATTTCACTACAAGACTCCACATCTTCCACTCCAATCTGTTTTGGCTAAAGCTTCAATGACTCAAGCTTGGTTATGGCATCAACGTTTATCTCATCTTCACTTTGATACCATCAACTTACTTTCCAAGAAAGATATCGTGAGAGGCCTTCCTAACTTGAAATTCATCAAAGATCATCTTTGTTCTTCTTGTGAGCTTTGTAAAGCTAAACGGAGTAGTTTCAAGACAAAGACTACACCAAGCTCTAAAGGACGGTTAGATCTTCTTCATATAGATTTGTGTGGACCCATGCGTGTTCAAAGCATCAATGGGAAGAAATGCGTTATGGTAATTGTCGATGACTACTCAAGGTACACGTGGAATCACTTCTTAAGGTCCAAGGATGAAACACCTGAGGTTCTCATTAACTTCCTAAAGCTGATAAAACATGGTCTTCAAGCTCAAGTAAAAGTGGTACGTACTGACAGAGGCACATAATTCTTGAATTCAACTCTGAAGAATATTTTGAAGCCGAAGGGATTGAACAGAAAGATCTATTGCTCGAACGCCTGAACAAAACAGAGTTGTTGAAAGACGAAATCGTACTTTAGTTGAGGCTGCTCTAACATTATTATCTGCTTCAAAACTACCATTATTTTTTTTGGGCCGAAGCCGTGTCAACCACATGTTACACACAAAACCGTTCCTTAATTATCCCAAGACACGAAAAGATGCCATATCACATAATTAATGATCGCAAACCTTCACTCAAACACCTTCATGTTTTTGGATGTACGTGTTACATAATTCGAGATGGTGAAAATCTGGACAAGATGAAAGAGAAAGATGATGCATGCATTCTTCTGGGATATGCAACTCAATCTAAGGAATACAGAGTGTACAACAACAGAACAAAATTGATAGTCGAAACTATTCATATCAGATTCGATGAATTACAAGAAATGGCACTTGAACAAAGCCGTTTAAGTCCCGATCCACAACGACAAAAGACTTCTGTGCACAACCACACGGAACTCGAAACTCAAGACCACAACAATGAACCGTCAAGTTCAAAGCTGTTTCCTGATCATGTTCCAAGAGCAGATATGATAGTGGACATGACACTTCAAGAGTTGGAAATGTTGTATGGATAAATGTTTGATGAATATTTCACGAGGGAGAAACATGTTGTATCAAAGTCTTCCGCTGTCACTCATGATAAGAATGATGATATCAATCATCGTCAACAAAAGGATGCAACTTCATCTACTTCAACACATGTTGCTGCAGAATTACCTCCTCAGAATATCACTTTAAAAAACGATCCTACAACATCCACAACTACTGTCATTGCTCCAGAGAACACAAATCAAGCAGACGATGCATTATCTGACAATGACGATTTTCACAACCCATTCGGTACACCGGTACACGAAACTGGAGAGTCTTCTACTCGCCATGTTGATCTGTCTAATATGCATACGTTTTATCAATGACATCCTTCAACACATCATTGGACCCGAGATCATCCTTTGGTTCAAGTAACTGGAAACCCGTTACAGCCTGTTCGAACAAGACGACAACTAGAAACCGATGGCGATGTTTGTATGTTCGTACTCGCCGTGAGTACAGCTGAACCGAAAACATCAAAGAAGCCTTGGCTGATCATGCTTAGATTGAATCGATGATGGATGAACTTCAACAATTTGAAAGTCTTAAGGTCTGGGAACTTGTTGACAGACCATACGACGTGATTCCGTTAAATCTTCGATGGATCTGGAAAAACAAGATGGATGAAAAAAACACGATCATCAAGAACAAAGCTAGGCTAGTGGCTGAGGGGTATGGCCAGAAAGAAGGAATTGATTTTGACGAATCATTTGCACCAGTTGCTCGTATGGAAGCGGTCAAGATTTTCTTTGCTTAAGCTGCACATAAGGGATTCACTGTTTATCAAATGGACGTGCAAGACAACATTTCTTAACGGTCCCTTGAAGGAAGAAGTCTATGTCATGCAGCCGGAAGGATTCGTTAATCCTCATTATCCTGACAAGGTGTATCGTCTCCACAAAGCACTTTATGGACTCAAGCAAGCTCCAAGGGTGTGGTACGATGAGCTCTCGAAATTTCTGGTATCTAAAGGTTTCTCAAGAGATTCTATTGATCTAACTTTGTTCACTTATAAATTTGGGGATGACATTTTGCTTGCGCATATTTATATTGATGACATTATTTTCGGGTCTACAAACCCAAAACTTTCAAAATGGTTTGAAAAAGTAATGCATAGCAAATTTGAATTTGTCGATGATGGGCGAACTAAAAATCTTTCTAGGAATTCAAGTTCACCAATTTCCAAGTGGTATCTTTATTAACCAAGCTAAGTATTGTCAAGAGATAATCAAAAAGCATGGTATGACTTCATGTGACCCCTTTGGGACACCATTATCAACCACATCGCTAGATGCTGACTTGGAGGGAAATGCCATAGATCAAACAAGATATCGTTCCATGATCGGCTCCCTTATGTACTTGACAGCAAGCAGACCCGATATTTCACATGCTATGTGTTATTGTGTACGATATCAAGCACGACCTACTGAAAAGCACCTCAAGGATGTTAAACGGATCTTTCGGTACCTTAAGAATACCATTCATTTGGGACTCTGGTATCCGAGGGAAACCGGTTTCTTTCTAACGGCCTATTCAGATTCTAATCATGCAGGGTGTCTTGATACACGAAAAAGTACTTCTATTGGTGCACAATTTCTAGGTCAAGATAAGCTTGTGGGATGGTCTTCCAAGAAGCAGGATTGCACGTCACTTTCATCAGCCGAAGCGGAGTATGTGTCTCTATTTGCGTGTTGTGCTCAAGTTCTATGGATGAGAACACAACTCACGGATTATGGCTTCCACTTTGATAAAGTACCTATGTACCGTGACTCAAACTCAGCCATAGCCATATCCTTCAATCCGGTACAACATTCCCGCACGAAGCACATTGATGTCAGATACCACTTCATAAAGGAACAAGTTGAAAGAGGTATCGTTGAACTATACTTTGTTGGAACGGATTACCAATTAGCCGACTTGTTTACGAAAGCTCTGTCGAAAGATAGGTTTGAGTACCTCATTAGGCAAATTGGTATGAGATGTTTGACTCCAGCAGATCTGGAGATTCTGGCAAAGGTGCCTGCTTGATTCACCTGTCAAACATCTACTTGTAAATATCACTGAAAAAAACAAAACACAAAATTAAAAAGCTTTTAAAAACAAAAAATATTCTTCTCGACATGTCTTTCAGTATCGATAATATGGACGTGAGTAGAAATGTCGCTCAATAACGACACGGGTGTGTACATAAATGATTGTGGTAAAAATACGACCTTTAGGAAAAAGGCGTAAAAGCAGTAAGTATTAAGTACGATGATTTAGGAAAATCGTGTACTAATGACCCAAAGAAGAAAAGTTCGTTTCCCAAGGAGGTTTATTGTGTGTAAATAATTCGTAATGATTTTGGATTAATTGAGAGAAAGAAAAGATGATAAATTAGAAAGACGGATATGTTAAAATTACACTACGGCGATAAAACTTAAAACCGTAAAAATTGACAAAATAAAAATTAATTCTAAAAAATTACAAAAAATTACCAAAAATAACTAAAAATGAAAATGGGTTTACAAATGATCAAAACTTTTTCAAACCTTTTAATTAATTAAATATTAATTTTTAAATGCTAATTAAAGCCCTAAAAATCAAAATAATTAATAAAAAGCCCAAATTAGGATTTTTCAATTTGTAAAACTCTAAAATGACATAATTAAGCTAAAAACTATTTTTATAAAATTTAAAACCAAATAAAACTATTTTTAAATGATTAAAAACTATTAAAATATTAAAATAATCCTAAAAATTAATAAAATGATGAGAAAAATAAACTAATTGTTCTAAAAATCCTAACTTAATGTATTTAACCTAAGAAAAACGTAAAAGTTGCAAAAATATAATTTTTACCCTAAACACAGTTTTTAATAATAAAATAATATTAAAATAATAATAATAATTCAAAAACTATTAAAATTTCTAAAAACTTGCAAACTAGTTTATTTTAACCTAAATAAACAGAAAATGAAAGTGAAATTACCAAAATACCCCTATTGGGCCCCCAAATGGGCTAAAAACAAAAACAGTATTGTGACTTATATGGAGCCGTTTGCTAAACTTAAGTCGGTTAGATGTGTTGTGGCGAAACTTGTTTTTGCCGCTAGTTGCTACTTTATCTGGCAAGAAAGAAATTCTCGGTTGTTCTCCAAGACGAAACGAACTGTAAGCCAACTTACTGATGTCATAAAATCCACGGTTCCTCTAAAGCTTATGTCTTGCAGATTCAAGAGTACATCGAATGTGCACAAGATGCTTGGACTTTGGCAAATCTCTCCTTCATGTATAAACGATTAGTTCGTATAAGGGCAGGGATAGTAGTTCTTGTCAGGTGGTGGTGTTAGTTCTTTGTATGGTTCGTTGGTTTTTTACAATTGGAGTTCTAGTCATAGTAGTAGTGGTTATAGTTATTTAGGGCATGTCCTAAATGACTTTTGTTTCGTAGTGGGGTGTTCAAGCGTTTCTATCGTTTGAGGTAAATGTGGTACTTCAGCCACATTCCATTGTACTTAAACGTTTTTGGTGTAATATATTTTACCAAAGATTTAATTAATCCCTTTTACCCAAAAAAAACAAAACAAAAATAGTGCACCTTAATGGGCTTTTTAGCCCAATAAGCCAAAAATCAACCGAATAAGCTGAAAAGTTCCAGTCTTACTCAAAATTTAATTCTAAACACAAAACTTTAAAGGCCCAAAAGTTGAAAATGTGCTTATCATAGCTTAATAAGTCAACAACTTATTCTTAATGGGCTTTTTGGCCCATTAGGCCATAAGCTCTAATTTGATACACAACCTTCTTTTGGGATACTAAAGAGATCTATAAAAAGAAATTTTGAAGAAGCTTAACCAATAAGCCAAAAATAAGCCAAGTATGATTTCACTAAAAGACAAAATAGTCGACTTAGAGATTTAGACCACTTCAGAAGCTCTGGTTTGTTGCAAAAGCTCACAAATAGCTTAACTAAGACGAATCAACAAAGAAAACACCAATCGGCCAAGTAGAATAAGCTGTGGGATCCAATAAGCACTTTCTTAAAATGAAATAAGCTAGTTTTCTAGTGAAAAGCTTATTTTAAGTTTTGATTTCTTCCAAGGTTGATTATCAGCAATGATTATTGATGAAATTAACAAACACCAAGTTGTTGCATGTTTAGATAAGCTGGAATAAGAAATAAGCACTTTGGAGCTTGGTCAACAAAAGTCAACACGTACAAAATGTTACCAAATGTTTAGGACTTGTTTTAGAGATGGAAATAAACTTGTTAAAAGCTGTTTTGGAGGAAGTCTAGAGGTCTAGACCAATGAGTTTAGCTGATCAGTTGATCAACTTAGCTTAGTTTTTGGCACACTTAAGCCTATAAGCCAGTTGGCTTATTAGACTTCAAATAAGCACACAAAATAGCAACTAGTACTTACAAGCAGCAACTAATGAACTTCCAATATTCAAAGTAGCATAGCAAACATGGGTTAAGCAATGTGGAGGTCAAATGGAAGTGGTCTTTTGCTGATGCACTTGACCACTTCAGCAACTTTCTCAAGCTTGTAGCTTATCCAATAAGCTACTAAATCCAAATACCAGATACTACACAGATAATACACACCAAATGCACTTCACAAACCAAATTTCAGACCTTAATCCCAAGAAATGAGCAAGTAATCTTATCTGGTGTGTTTGACCATTTCCAAAACCAAAATTTGCAGGTTTTATCAAATTAGTTCAAATGAGTTCCAAAACGTTTCAGACTTAACCAAATAGCCAAAAACTCTTAAAAACACTTCTAGATATGTTTCAACTTAAAAAATCAAAGGCCTAAGGCCTTAAGGCCTTGTGCCACAAAATGCACCCCTAATGCCCCCTTTTGACTGATTTTGTTCCAACTTGCAAATTTTACACACAACTTACTAATTTTTTACTCCTAGAGGTCAACTAGGTGGAAATATGAAGAACTAAAACAGAAATATAAGCACACTAACACTGATTCACAAAATCACATAACTCATGCACTTAACAGATTTTCAAGTAAAATAGTTTAGAGGAAATTTAAGAGAAAACAAACCTCCTCCCCACAACTTCCTAGGGAAGGACAGCAAAGCTCCCTAGAATGTGAGTTCAAGGTGAAAACACACCTAGGGTTCTTCAATACAACAAACCTTTAATAGTGGTTCAACAACTGAACCTAAAGGCCTTCAATGGTCTTCTCAGCACATAAATGAACAAACAGCCTCACAAAACCTCCAAACCTTCTCAAAAGCTTGCTTGTGACAAGATTTTAACAAGTTTCAGTGAGTAGGAGGGGTTAGTAACAGATTCAAGCAAAATCAGATCAACTATAATGAAACAGTGATTGAGAAGCACTTTTCAAGGGCTTCTCAAATCTTTTCCACCTAAGATCTAAGCTCACCACTCAAATATAGAAAACTTGAGAGGTAAGTGAACAAATCTACACACTTGAAATCCAATACCTTCAACTAGTGAAGCTATGAACACCAAATCTAAACAGTATCTCATACCACTTTGAAATCCAATTTATAAAACTTGGAAAGTGAACTAGACTTCAAACCAAGCCTTGCACCTTAAGTATGAAGAACTTAGGGTGGCAAGGAAGGTTTACAAACCTTCAGATCTAAAGTGCCTTGAAGAATCAAGGACTTAAGAACCCTAAAAGTTTTTGATAGAAACTTGAAACCAAAAACTTGAAAACCTTTTGAAACTCAAACGTGGCCAACACAAACCACAAAAACACTTTCAAAATAAGTATGAAACTCAGATTCTAGCACCTAAACACCAACTTTAATCTTATAAAAAGGATTTACACTTGAAATTTCCAAAACCGAATTTTATTAAAATATGAAAGGAATTAGACATTAGGATGCTAGAAAATGGAACAAAAGCCTCATCCACAGCTTGGAGGGTCTTTTTATACTACAAAAGAGAAGATACTAGAAGGAGAATACATGTAAAAACCCTAGCTATGAAATTCCCACTCTACGCTTGATTTCTAGAAGCATTTGTTGTTTGTTGAGCTGTCAAGACGATCTCATCCATTCATTTGTGCGTAGGGACCAAGCTTTAGTTGTGGCCGTTGGATTTTGCCATGTAGGATTACTTAGATGTGAAGTCGAGGTGTGATAGGTGGAAAGGTTGCTGGGGTGGCCACATGGGTGATGGGATGTGAGAGTTTAAGCGTGGGAAGGGTTTGTGTGAAGGTTAATCAGAAGTGGGTAAGGGTAACTTGAATTTACCCTTTGTTAAGTGGAAGTAAATTCTAGGGGTGGGGACGGTGAATAGTGGTCATTTTGATCCGAAATTACTAGGAGAAAGGTGTTTGGCGCATTTTTGTATATTTGAAAGTTTCAGTTGTCAAATATGGTCCTTGGTTTTTTATGAAACATGAAAACAAAGTCTTTCAGCCGTCCAAACCACTTTCCTTTGTTAATGAAGTTTCTCTTTTCCCACGTTTGCCCCAAATAGTTTTCCAAACTATTTTCAAGGATTAGTTTTGCCATTTTGGATATTTCAAGGGCTGATCTTGGACATTCTTCAGTTTTGAAGGTCTTCAATGGATGTTTGACATTATGGAGGACCTTTGTTGACAATTTTGAATCTTGAGGGACTAAACTTGCCAAATCTTCAAAGTTGAGGGACCTTTTTGCAATTTTGACAAACTTAAGGGACCAAACTTGTATTATGAAAAAAAACAGCTCTTGTTAATCGATCTGTTTATTTTTAGGCTGCGTTGTTCTTGCGATATGTTGGTATCGTGTTGTGTTTGTTCGTGTGTCTACTTGTGTCCTACACGATTGGTAATTTCGGTTTCGTGTCATCGCATTTAGGGTTTCTGATTGCAATTTAGTATTGGGGTTGGTCGGCTGACATTGGAATCTTTTTTAGGTTTGGTCGGCTGACATTTAAATACTTCCAAATAGTCATTGTAGTCGGCTGACATTGGATCATTAATTGGTTTTGGTCGGCTGATTATTTATTGTGTTCTTAAACGTTAGTTAATATTAAGTGGGGTTTCGGTTGTTTCCAATTCATTGGTCGTTTGTCCCTTTGTGATCACGTGTCCTTGTTTATTGATTGTCCTTGTTTCACGATTGACAATTCTTTATATCAGCTATATTGATTGTTGGTTGACATTGATTGATCATTGATTGTCGGCTGACAATACTTTATATCTCCTATATTGATTGTCGGTTGACATAGATTAATCATTGATTGTCTCCTTTATATTTAGGGTTGTGTGTCGCTATTAATTTCCTAGGGCTCGTTTTGTTTTGAATCTGGGTTTCGGTTATTGTTTGTTTTTACGATAAAAAAAAGTTACTGTTTGTTTAGGGTTTTTTTTCGTGGTTAGGGCTGTGTTTGATTGAACATGGATTCGAGCAATGAAAGTGATAAGCCATTGTTTACAGGTTGGAATGATAGGGATATGGTGTCTAATCTTAAGGTTTTAGTAACGTTAGAGGAGATATCCAATTTGTTTTCTATTCCTTTGAATACTGTGCGTGACATTGAAGTGTTTGCAAATGGTGTTAAGGCAAACAAATTTCCTAAATGGTCTACCTTACCTAAGGAGACCACTATGCTTTATTATGAAGTTTTGTGTGAACGCCATATGAATCTTACTAGCAAAACTTCTTCACTCAGTTCAGGTGGTTCGAGTGTGCACTCAGCACAAATGGCTAAGGAAACAGATGACTCTTTTCCAAATGTTTCCTCTTCTTGTGATGTATCTTTGGACCTTGCAGCTAAGGCTGCAACCATTAATGGTATGCAACCGTGTAATCTACATGAGGTTTTGAAATTATTTGGTGTAACGATTTGCACGGTTGGTGATGCGGGTGAATTTATGCATGAATTAAGAATGAAGAAACATCTTTTGTGGGAATTGATCTCACATGACCGTGCTAAAGAAATTCTGGAGTTACTTTGCAAATTTGAAGCTGATATGGTTACGTCTACTAATGGAGGTATTAATGCAGTCTCTTCTTCGTTTAATTCTGATAATGTCTGTGAAGGGGTTAATATCTCTATTCCTAAGAAGGTTGTTGAAAAAGTAAATAATCGCTACCAAAACACTTTATATGGTTATTTTCTTGGTAAAAGGATTGCATTTCCTGTGGTTGAGTATTTTGCTAGAATAACTGGGCAAAACATGGTCTTAAGCGTATCATGATGAATGAGAAAGGTTTTTTCTTTTTTCAATTTGGGTCTAGTGAGGGTCTTAATGCGGTTCTGGAAGGTGGTCCGTGGATGGTTCATAATTCACCAATTTTTCTTAAGAAATGGACTATGAAAACGAATCTTCTAAAGGAGGAACAAACCCGTATTCCAGTATGGGTCAAGTTTCATGATGTCCTGCTACAGGTTTTTGAAGAGGAAGGTATTAGTTTAATTGCTCCGTTTCTTGGTAAGCTTATTATGATGGATAATTATACTGATAATATGTGCAAAGAGTCTTGGGGTCGTTGTAGTTTTGCTCGTTGTCTTATTGAGATGAATGCTGATTCGGAGTTTATAGATAACGTTACTATTGGTGTCCCTGATCTTGAAGGCTCTGGTTGTACTAAGGAATTAATTCGTGTTGAATACGAATGGAAACCCCCTAGATGTCATACTTGTAATATTTTTGGTCATGCCTTTGATTCTTGTCCAAAAAATGTCAACCCTAAAACGGTTGAAAATATGACAACTCATGTTGATAATGATGGATTTCAACAAGTGCAAAGCAAGAGGAAGAAGTCCAAAGGTAATTTAGGGGATCAAGTTCCAAGAGGTGTTCCATTGAGCAAGGGTTTCCAAACAGGTAAGACGGTTGGATTTCGTCCAAAAACTCACTTGGATACTACAAGTACGAGTGGTAATAATATTAGGAAGTTGAATACTAAATCTGGTCAGTTGCAACAGTCTAGCAATCCTAATGGTCCGAACAAGGGTAAAGCTCAAATGAGCAGTGTTTCTACATCTAATAAATTTTCAACTTTGTCCATGCCTGGTATTGACGAAGGGGTTCAAGTAAGTGACGAAGATAATGAGGAGGAGGAGGGAGTCGAGGTCGTCTTTGATGAATCAGTGAATCTTCTCAACACTAATATTGGGGCAAGCATTCCAACTGGCTGATCCCATGTTGATATTTTATTATTTTCCTCGTAACTTCATGTTATCGTCTTGGTTTTTGTCTAGTTTATATATTTCCAGTATTCTAGACTAGTTAATGTTTATGGCCTGTCATAAACATTTTGTTTAACAAGCTGCATGTAGCTTGCGGTTAATGTGGTATTTCAGCCACATTCCTTGTACTTCAACGCTTTTTTTGGTTCTATTTACCGGGGTCATTGTTACCCTTTTACCAAAAAAAAAACTTGTAATTATGAATATACAAGGGTATTAAGTATCATTTCTTCATTGATAAAGGATCATTCTTGTACCTCTTTAAGTCTTCAAGGTCTTTTCTTTGAGAAGTCATGAACTAGGGCCCGGTTAATTGTGCGGCTTCGTTTCTCGTGTTTGTTTTTCCTGGTTTCTTATGATCTTTTGTCTTTTTTACAATATCCATACCTAAAATACACAAGTAAATAAGCACAAGCATATATATGGTATTTTAATGACATTTTATACATTTAAAGTCCGAAAAGAACGATGAGATCATGTATAAATGCCATCTCATCACTCCCTCATACTAAGCTAGAATAAAGTATCTAAGCATCTCCAAAATTCAATTTTATTAACCTTTATTGAAAAGTAAAACTTGCTACAATACTACGAAGATGTGTAAAGACATAATGTATGATTTTTATCACAAATGTGACTTTTAGGGTCAATGAATAGAAACAAGTGAATGTCTCATAGAGTAAAGTTCGTCATCCTTTATTGTCATACATTCCATGCTAAGTGCAAAAACGAGATCATTGTTGGTACAAGTCACAATGCTAACACTACTCATACGTCTAAATTGTGTAATACTTTTTCTCCCCGCAATCCTAGTTATTGTGAAAAGAAAAGGTATCTAGAATTTTTTTAACTATTTGTCATGGATCGCAAGTGATTCATATTGACTTATTTGAGTATTTATTAGTACGAAAATAAAGTAGCACGTTTTAATCGATAGTTAGCTAAAGGACAGAATCTTTTAAAACGGCTTCTCGTGTATCTCCTTAACTTCATATCTTGGCATAACTCGTTTCACGAGTTGAGACCTTTCTCAGGCCGATATTTGGCATGTACTTCATACTTCGAATCTTCGGAAGATGTTCTTGAAATTATGGTCTTCTCTTCATATTTTGGAATTTCTTCACTTGACATTTTTGAGAGATTCTTCATACTTGGACCACGACTTCATCATTTTTCTTCAATCTTTATTTTGGATTTTGATATACAATGATCCGCCTCCTTTTAGGACTTGGATATATTTATCCTCATACCTTGTGAGGGTATTATTGGATAGACTTTCTCCATGATCTTTAGGGGAGTAATTGCTTTTCATCGTGTGTCTCGATCCTTCATATTGATTTTGTAATAATGATTCTTCACATCATCTTGGATCTTTAGCAACAAAATAGAGTTCCTCATGCCTTGTTAGGGCCTTTTTGGATCTTCACCAATCTTCGCGTCCCGCTTCAATAAGTTATGCCTTGGCTATGAACTCTATTCAACCCCGAGCAACTTTTAAACGATCTTGGGCTAGAAGCTAACTAACCTTTCAAATCGACGACCTTACTTATTGCAATTGTATTTATTCCTAATGCATTGATCTTATGGGAGAAAAGCCACAATTAAAAACATATGAGTTTTTAAAAGAACATTTTCATGTTCTACGTTTAGCATGATCACTTGTCTAACTCTATCACTTCTCGTTCTTCACTATTTAAAGACCTCTAATTAAAGAGACTCGTTAATACTTAGCCATGCAAGTCAAAATTAAGCCAAATTTAGATTAGCTTCATTAAGACTATGTCAAATCGAAGTTTTGGGTTTTCAAGCCACCAATAGGATATTGCACTTTCTTAGACTTTTTCAAGTTTAAAGAATGCATTTTAAAGTTCCCTTGATAAGTGACTTTCTAGGATCAATTATAGGAACTTGCGAAAAGTTATTGTTTTTAACCCGTATGAGCTAAGACTTTCTCGTTTTAAAGTTCCCTATATAAAAGTCTAGCAAAACTTGATTCAAGCGGGTTAAGGAATGTAAAGGGCTCCAAATGCCCATCAAGTCAAAAATTAACTTTTAAAAAAACCCATCGGAAAATATACATTCGTGTCTTAAAAACACTTATGAAAACTAAGAAAAAAAAATTAAATTTGGACCATTTTTAGCCTTATTAGCAACAAAAAAAACAATGAAAGTTGGAAAGCGTGAGGGCGTAGCAAGGCAAGTATCTATTCACCCCATACTAAAATTAAACATTGTCCTCAATGTTTCGAGTCTAAAGGTGGAGCACCCCCATACTAGAGACGAAGAGTCGAATGCTTAAGATCTAGCATGGAAAGGGTGATGAACAATATATCTAAAGCCGTTTATGAATTATGCTAAAAGATAATTGTTAGAACAATAAAGTATATGTCATGGATTCGTGAAAAACTCTTCAAGCAAACGATCAAGGCTCACGTAAACGAACACGAGAGTCTTCAATCATGGCTATGATGATTATCTAGATAACACATTCACAAACAACTACGAGACAATGAGTTGGAAGGGCACAAATCCCCTCACATTAACTACGTTAGAAAGCGATAATATATACATGGATAAGCATGGGATTTCCCCCACGAGGCACCTCGTTTTTTTATTACCGAGTCATGAGCTCGACTCGATCCCCTCAATGCTAATTATCATTGGGGAAGGTGACTTGGTCGAGTTCGTCCAAAGAAGGGACTTCCCTACCGAAGTAGTGCTTAAGCCTATGTCCATTCACCTTGAAATTAGGACCATCATTTTGAGCTAGCTCAATGGTCCCATAAGGAAACACTTGTGTTACGGTGAACGGACCCAACCAACGAGATTTCAATTTCCCAGAAAATATCTTTAAACGAGAGTTAAAAAGTAACACTTGATTACCAACGTTAAAAACCCGGTTTTTAATCTTTGAATCATGAAACTTTTTAGTCTTTTCTTTAAAAATAAATGAATTTTCATAAGCATTATCTCTTAATTCATCCAATTCATTAAGTTGTATTTTCCGATGATCTCCCGCAGTCTTCAAGTCATAGTTGGCATGCTTTAGGGCCCAATATGCCATATGGTCCAATTCAATAGGCAAGTGGCAATTTTTTCCATAAACCAACTTATAAGGAATACAACCGATAGGTGTCTTATAAGCGGTGCGAAATGCCCATAAAGCGTCATCGAGTTTGTCGGACCATGAAGCACGGTTTTCTCCAATCGACCTCTCTAAAATCCTCTTCAAAGCTCGGTTTGAAACCTAGACTTTCCCACTCGTTTGCGGGTGATAAGCCGTAGAAAGATGATGTGTAACCCCATATTTCTTTAGAACCTTTTCGAATTGGTCATTACAAAAATGGGTTCCACGATCGCTTATAATAGCACGAGGGGTTCCAAACCGAGAGAATAGTTGCTTCAAAAACTTCACTACCACACGAGCATCATTCGTAGGCAAAGCCTTAGCTTCTACCCACTTAGATAGGTAGTCGACGGTGATGAGGATATACTTGTTACCATGAGACGATGGGAACGGACCCATAAAGTCAATGCCCCAAATGTCGAAAATCTCACACACTTGAATTATGTTTTGCGGCATTTCATCCTTTTGCGACGATTTTCCTTGGCGTTGGCAAGAATCACACGACTTCACAAGTGCGTGTGCATCACGATAGATCGTAGGCCAAAAGAAGCCGGCATCGAACACTTTCTTAGCCGTGAGATTAGCACTGTGGTGACCACCCGTGGGTCCCTCGTGACAAGCTCTAAGGATGTTAGAAGCTTCGCTACCAAAGACACAACGTCGAACGAGTTGATCCGCACAAACCCGAAAGAGATAAGGGTTGTCCCAAAAATAGAACTTGACGTCACGAAAGAATTTACGCTTTTGTTGTGTCGTCATACCCTTGATAATGAAGTTCCCCGCATGGTAATTTGCAATGTCGGCAAACCATGGGGTCTCATTTTTAGAATTCACTACACCGAGAGTCTCGAGAGGAAATGTTTCGGTAATTTCCTTGTTCTCGAAAACATCTTTGTTAGGATCTTCTAAACGTGAGAGATGATCGACCGCTAGATTCTCGGCTCCTTTTTTGTCGAGTACGGTGACATCAAATTCTTGGAGGAGGAGCATCTAACGAAGAAATCTCGGCATAGCATCTTGCTTAGCTAAGAGGTACTTGATAGCCGAATGGTCCGTATACACGATGATTTTCGTCAAGACGAGATAAGGTCGGAATTCTTCAAAAGCATGAACCACGGCAAGGAATTCCTTTTCCGTTGTGGTGTACTTTAGTTGTGCCTCGATCATCGTATTGCTAGCATAATGGATAGGACGGAAAATGCTTTTCATAACGTTGCCCTAAGACGACACCAATTGCATAATCACTTGCATCGCACATGATTTCAAAGGGTAGTTCCCAATTAGGAGCAACAAGAATGGGAGCTTCGGTAAGTTAACTTCCTTTTAAGAGTTTCAAAAGCTCTAACACAATCCTCATTGAAGTTAAAAGGAGCATCCTTCTCGAGAAGGTGTGTCATAGGTCGAGTGATTTTCGAAAAGTGTTTGATGAAACGACGATAAAAGCCCGCGTGGCCTAGGAAACTCCTAACTCCCTTGACGGTTTTGGGATGAGGTAACTTGGCGATGACATCTATGTTAGCTTTATCGACCTCAATCCCCGCTTTCAAGACCTTGTGCCATAAGACGATTCCTTGTTTACACATAAAATGACATTTTTCCCAATTAAGCACAAGGTTGGTGTCTTCACAATGTTTTAACATTTTCTCGAGATTGGATAAACACGACGTGAACGAATCACCAAACACCAAAAAGTCATCCATGAATACTTCCATCGACTTCTCGATCATATCATGAAAAATAGCCATCATACACCATTGAAACGTTCCCGGTGCGTTACAAAGTCCGAAAGGCATTCTACGATAAGCAAACGTTCCATAAGGACACGTAAACATAGTTTTCTCTTGATCACGAGGGTCGATAGGGATTTGAAAGTAACCAGAAAAACCATCTAAAAAGCAATAGAATTCATTTCCCGCAAGTCGCTCCAACATTTGATCCATGAAGGGCAAGGGAAAGTGGTCTTTACGAGTGGCGTCATTTAACTTTTGGTAGTCAATAGACACCCTCCAACCGGTCACAACACGAGTGGGAATTAACTCGTTGTTTTCAATGGGCACAACGGTTATTCCTCCCTTCTTAGGGACACAATGGATTTGGCTCACCCATGGGCTATCAGAGATAGGATAAATCATTCCCGCGTCAAGAAGTCTTAAGACTTCCTTTTGTATGACATCGTGAATTTTGGGGTTTACCCTTCTTTGACTTTGGATTGCGGGTTTGTAGTCCTCCTCCATTAAAATCTTGTGAGTACAAAATTTTGGGTCAATACCCTTAATGTCAGAAATTTTCCACGCAATTGCCCCTTTATGAGCTTAAGAATTTTCACAAGTGCGACTTTTTCATCATTGAAAAGATCTTTCGCAATAATAACCGGTAACTTGTCATCACCTTCCAAGAATGTGTATTCTAGATGAGATGGAAGATCTTTCAATTCAAGGATTCGCGGTTCCTCGATTGAAGATTTTTGTTCAACACTCATAACTTCCATCGGCGGAAGAAATGGTGGAATGAGAGTATCGTTACCAATAATCACCTCATCTTCATTGTCGATTTCATTTGAAATAAAATTGCCTCCTTGTAATGGAGTGAGATTTGGTGTAGAATTAGCAAGAATCGGATCCATAATAGTGGCGTTGCCACTTGACGAACTATCGGAAAAACCTAACACTTCTTGTGAAAACTCATCGCAAACCACATCGACTCAGTCAATATGATTGATAGTAGAGATTGCATAAACATGAGAAGGTGTAGAGTTTTGAGTAGCGTTTATAACAAGTTCCTATTCGTTGAATCTCAAAGTAATAGTTCTTGCACGAACATCGATAAGCGATCTCGAGGTGTCTAAAAATCGATGACCTAAAATTAGAGGAACTTGAGGATCCGTGGGGATGTCAACTACTATAAAATCAACGGGATAGTAGAACTTCCCCACTTTCACGAAAACATCCTCGGCTACTCCACAAGCTAAAATCGTAGAATGATCGGCCATCTCGATAGACATGTTCGATGGAGTAAGAGCCGGAAGCGATAGCGATTTCCAAATGGAAAATGGCATCAAATTAATGCTCGCACCAAGATCGGCCAAGGCAAGGCATTATTTCATATCTTGTATGTCACAAGGAATGAGAAACTTCTCGGGGTCACCAACTTTTCCTGGTATTCGATTAAGATAAACCGAAGAACAATTAGATAGCTTTGAAAGCTTCTCCCTATCATTCATCATACATTTGAAAGTGGAAGCGAAACGAGGCATGTATAACAACGCGTCGGCTAAACTCACATTAAAATGCACTTGTTGAAACATTTTTATAAAAAGCGCAATTTGTTGTTTGTTACGTTCTTGCAATTTCTCTTTGTTTCGTCTCGATGGATAAGGTAAGGGTGGTGTGGGTTGGGGCATAGGCAACGGCCTTGGAATCTCGGGTTCCATAATTGGTATTGGTTCAACCGTAGGTGTGGTATGAGCGGTACTTCGTGGGCTTGTGATATGATCCTTTTGGACCATCACCTCGGGTTCTTTCTCGATTTCTATCTTCGTAGAAGTACTAGGACGAGAGATTGGTTCCTTGAAAGTTTTACCACTACGAGTAGTAATAACCTTCATTTCTCCCTTCGGGTTTGCAATGGTATCACTAAGAAAACCACCCGAAGAAGAGGGTTTACACATGATTGCTTCAAACATTTTAGCCATTCGATCTTCAAATTTTGATTGCCTTATATCCGCTTTTAACAACTCTTGCTTAATCTCATGTTGACCTTGTTCCATATTTTGTTGATTTTGTTGAAGACGTTGAATGTTCCCTTCCATTTTATTATCATGAGTTTTAAATTCATTAGCAAGTTCGTTTTTAAGCTCGTTTTTCCAACTCGGATCTTAAGCTAATCATCTCACGTTTCATGTTATCAAACTTAGCATCATTTGCTTTTACATAATCCAAAAATTCTCCATTAAGATTTTTAGTGTGAGCATTTTGAATACCTTGTGTAGTGTTTTGAAAATCACGGTTTTGGTTTTGATTTTGAACTTGCCCATTCCCACTTTGGTAATTCCACTTTGATTGTTGTTTTGATAGTTGTTAATATTTTGATTTTGGGGAGCTTGATTTGGGCGGGAACCTCGGTTGTTTTGGTTGTAAGTTCCCGTTGCTACGTAAGCACTCGAAGTGTTACCACTGGTGGTAATGCACTCGGAAAAATCATGAGCTCCACCACAAGATATACAACTCTTTTCAACCGCTTTAACCGATGCGGAATTCAAAGCATCTTGTGCTTTCCTTCATAAGCGTCGAAAACATATCGAAAAACCGATTTTCCTCATTTGCTTCATCATGTAAGGCATTCATGTTACGAGACGATCACGATGACGATGAACCCATATTGGCAACACTCGGTGTGCTACGAGGGTTATAAACCTTAGATCTATTCTTGATAATCTTTAATGCTTCATCGGTCGTTTTGCACAAAAATTTACCACCCGCGGCGGCATTCAAATAATCTCGTTCATGATCGTTAAGCCCATTATAAAAAGTATCGATTTGATGCAATTCCAAGAAATCATAGTGAGGACATTCATGTAACATTTCCTTAAATCATTCCCATGCCATTGAAAAACTTTCATTATTACGTTGTGTAAACCTAGAAATCTCATTTTTCAAATGTGTTGTCTTAGATGGCGGAAAAAATTGGTTCACAAACTTAGAGACAAGATCATTCCATGTCAAAATAGAATTTGGCGGTTCTTTCTCGAGCCAAATTCTTTGCGGGTCCATCTAAAGAGTATGGAAACAACATCATCTTAATGGCGTCATGTGGAACATCCTTAAACTTGCTTGTTGCGGTGAGACGATTGAAATTCCTTATGTGATAATGCGGGTTGTCTTTTTCATGACCTCAAAACTTGTTTTCTTGTAGCATCGACATTAAACTCGTCTTAATCTCGAAATTCTCCGCAAGGATGGCGGGAATCACAATAGCTTCTCTGAAACCCTCGGTGGGTGCTTGAAGCAACTCCATCATTGTACGATTAGCCATGGTGACTATTGGTTCTACAACGGGTTCGACAATTGAAGTTTCTTCTTCAATCAAAGGTCCTTGGTTTTGACGACGTTTGTGAGCTCGTTTTGCTTGATTATGAGTTTGCATAAACGTGACGTAGAACGTGGAGGTGAGCAAAGAAGATTCTCTTGGGTGTTTTGTTGATTTTCAATTTTTTGTGTTTTTGATTGTTTTTAATTTTTTTTGGATTTCGTGTGTATTCGTAGACAACAATCTACCAACTCTCTCCTCGAATCAAACTCTTGATTAAAAAGGATGTTCCATGGTGACTATTGATTAAAAAAGCCTCAAAAGAATGAAAACGATTACGTGGAGTGAACGCCTTCGATTGACTTTAGAACTTTGGTGAAAACTAAATTGTTCAAGAGGGTTTAATCACAAAGAAACCAAGCAAATATATATGATACGTAATAATACTTTGGGCAGCAAACCCTCTATTAGCCTTCAATATCAAATACTCACAAGTGAACGAGGGGAATGAGGTGGCGCGAAGTACTTAAGTACCTAGCTTCCCTTTAATGGCCTTTTATAGCACGTTGCCTATCTATTCACCTTATAGTTCGTATTTTTCAAAATCGAGCTTCTCGAAAGTATTTATCTATTTTTGCCTTTTTCTTTTTGTTTGAGATTCGAATACAATAGTTAGGAGATCAAATCCCAATTAAGGTTGTGCTTTCACAATTTTGGAGATATTTTGTATTTGTTGTGATACTTATACAATGTAGTAATAATATTTTCACAAGAAAAACGAAAAAACCGATAATACGTGTTAATAGATTTCTATTTAACACAAATACTATATATGGTTAGATATAAAAAAATGACAAATTAATCACGACACACCACCCCGGCAGCGGCGTCAAAATGATTGTGGTAAAATTACGACCTTTTAGGAAAAAGGCGTAAAAGCGGTAAGTATTAAGTACGACGATTTAGGAAAATCGTGCACTAATGACCCAAAGGTCAAAAGTTCGTTTCCCAAGGAGGTTTATTGTGTGTGAATAATTTGTAATGATTTTGGATTAATATGAGAGAAAGAAAAGATGAGAAATTAGAAAGACGGATACGTTAAAATTACAATACGACGATAAAACGTAAAACCGTAAAAATTGACAAAATAAAAATTAATTCTAAAAAATCCCAAAAAATTACCAAAAATAATTAAAAATACAAATAGGGTCTACAAATGATCAAAAAAATTTCAGACATTTTAATTAATTAAATATTAATTTTTAAATGCTAATTAAAGCCCTAAAAATCAAAATAATTAATAAAAAATCCCAAATTAGGATTTTTCAATTTGTAAAACTAAAAAATGACTTAATTAAGCTAAAAACTATTTTTATAAAATTTAAAACCAAATAAAACTATTTTTAAATGATTAAAAACTATTAAAATATTAAAATAATCCTAAAAATTAATAAAATGATGAGAAAAATAAACTAATTGTTCTAAAAATCCTAACTTAATGTATTTAACCTAAGAAAAATGTAAAAGTTGCAAAAATATAATTTTTACCCTAAAAACAATTTTTAATAATAAAATAATATTAAAATAGTAATAAAAATCCAAAAGTTATAAAAATTTCTAAAAACTTTCAAACTAGTTTATTTTAACCTAAGTAAACTGAAAATGAAAGTGAAATTACCAAAATACCCCGATTAGGCCCCCAAATGGGCTAAAAACAAAATTAGTGAACCTTAATGGGCTTTTTAGCCCAATAAGCCAAAAACCAACCAAATAAGCTGAAAAGTTTTAGTCTGACTCAATACTTAATTCTAAACACAAAACTCTAAAGGCCTAAAAGCTGAAAATGTGCTTACCACAGCTTAATAAGTCAACAACTTATTCTTAATGGACTTTTTGGCCCATTAAGCCATAAGCTAATGCCATAAGCTCTAATTTGACACACAACCTTCTTTTGGGATACTAAAGAGATCTGTAAAAAGAAATTTTGAAAAAGCTTAACCAATAAGCCAGAAATAAGCCAAGTAAGATTTCACTAAAAGACAAAATAGTTGACTTAGAGATTTAGACCACTTCAGAAGCTCTAGTTTGTTGCAAAAGCTCAAAAATAGCTCAACTAAGACGAATCAACAAAGAAAACACCAATAAGCTAAGTAGAATAAGCTGTGGAATCCAATAAGCACTTCCTTAAAATGAAATAAGTTAGTTTTCTAGTGAAAAGCTTATTTTAAGTTCTTATTTATTCCAAGGTTGATTATTAGCTATGATTATTGATGAAATTAACAAAAACCAAGTTGTTGCATGTTTAGATAAGCTGGAATAAGCAATAAGCACTTTGGAGCTTGGTCAACAAAAATCAACGCGTACAAAAAGTTACCAAATGTTTAAGACTTGTTTTAGAGATGGAAATAAATTTGTTAGAAGCTGTTTTGGAGGAAGTCTAGAGGTCTAGACCAAGGAGCTTAGTTGATCAGTTGATCAACTTAGCTGAGTTTTTGGCACACTTAAGCCTATAAGCTAGTTGGATTATGAGACTTCAAATAAGCACACAAAATAGCAACTAGTACTAACAAGCAGCAAATAATGAACTTCCAATACTCAAAGTAGCATAGCAAATAAGGGTCAAGCAATGTGGAGGTCAAATGGAAGTGGTCTTTTGCTGATGCACTTGACCACTTCAGCAACTTTCTCAAGCTTGTAGCTTATCCAATAAGCTACCAAATCCAAATACAAGATAATGCACAGATAGTACACACCAAATGCACTTCACAAACCAAATTTCAGACCTTAATCCCAAGAAATGAGCAAGTAATCTTATCTGGTGTGTTGACCATTTTCAAAACCAAAATTTGCAGGTTTTATCAAATTTGTTGAAATGAGTTCTAAAACGTTTCAGACTTAACCAGATAGCCAAAACTCTTAAAAACACTTCTCTGATATGTTTCAACTTAAAAAAACAAAGGCCTAAGGCCTTAAGGCCTTTGTGCCCCAAAATGCACCCCTAATGCCCCCTTTTGACCCCCCTCGTATTGATGATATATTAGCTCATGTTATTCCAATTTCGAATGGGAAATCATGTGTTAGCATTCTTGCTCGTCTTGTGTTGGCTGCTACTGCTTATTTTATTTGGATGGAACGTAATTCATGACTATTCAAGAAGAAGCGGATATCTGTTGATCAGTTATTTCAGATTCTATGTGATACTATTCGTTTGAAGTTGATTTCTTTCCGTTTCAAGAAATTATCTACCAGGTCAAGTTTGCTGCTTGACAAATGGAGGGTGCCGAGCTCAAGAATTGTTCCATGATAGGTGTGCCGAGTGAGTATTGTACTCTTTTTTCCTTGTCCAAGGTTTTTCCCACTGGGTTTTCTTTGGTAAGGTTTTTTAAGGAGGCAGACTCATTTGGATTCATCCTGCTCCTATCATGGTGGTGTTGGATGCTGAAGAGTAAGCGCGGTTTCATGTTCATATCTTGGTTTTTATCTAGTTTACTTTTGTCTTCTAGATTCGGTTAGGGCTTTTGATGTTTCATAGTCTTTGTTAACAAGCTGCATGTAGCTTGAGGTTAATGTGGTATCTCAGCCACATTCCTTTGTACTTAAACGCTTTTTTGGTTAATATATTTACCAGGGTAACCCATTACCAAAAAATAATGCCCCCTTTTGACTGATTTTGTTCCAACTTTCAAATTTTACATACAACTTACTAATTTTATTACTCCTAGAGGTCAACTAGGTGGAAATATGAAGAACTAAAACAGAAATATAAGCACACTAACACTAATTTACAAAATCACATAGCTCATGCACTTAACAGATTTTCAAGTAAAATAGTTTAGAGAAACTTAAGAGAAAACAAACCTCCTCCCCAAAACTTCCTAGGGAAGGACAACAAAGCTCCCTAGAATGTGAGTTCAAGGTGAAAACACACCTAGGGTTCTTCAATACAACAAACCTTTAATAGTGGTTCAACAACTGAACCTAAAGGCCTTCAACGGTCTTCTCAGCATACAAATGAACAAACAGCCTCAAAAACCTTCAAACGTTCTCAAAAGCTTGCTTGTGACAAGCTTTTAACAAGTTTCAGTGATTAGGAGGGGTTAGTAACAGATTCACGCAAAATCAGATCAACTATAACAAAACAGTGACTGAGAAGCACTTTTCAAGGGCCTCTCAAATCTTTTCCAGCTAAGATCTAAGCTCACCACTTAAATATAGACAACTTGATAGGTAAGTGAACAGATCTACACGCTTGGAATCCAATACCTTCAACTAGTGAAGCTATGAACACCAAATCCAAACAATATCTCAGACCACTTTGAAATCCAATTTCCAAAACATGGAAAGTGAACTAGACTTCAAACCAGGCCTTGCACCTTAAGTATGAAGAACTTAGGGTGGCAAGGAAGGTTTACAAACCTTCAGATCCAAAGTGCCTTGAAGAATCAAGGACTTAAGAACCCTAAACGTTTTTGACAGAAACTTGGAACGAAAAACTTGAAAACCTTTTGAAACTCAAACGTGGCCAACACAAACCAGAACAACACTTTCAAAATAAGTATGGAACTCAGATTCTAGCACCTAAACACCAACTTCAATCTTATAAAAAGGATTTACACTTGAAGTTTCCAAAAACCAAATTTTATTAAAATATGAAAGGAATTACACACTAGGATGCTAAAAAATGGAACAAAAGCCTCATCCACAGCTTGGAGGGTCTTTTTATACTACAAAAGAGAAGATACTAGAAAGAGAATACATGTGAAAACCCTAGCTATGAAATTCCCACTCTGCCCTTGATTTCTAAAAGCGTTTGTTGTTTGTTGAGCTGTCAAGACGATCTCATCCATTCATTTATGCGTAGGGACCAAGCTTTAGTTGTGGCTGTTGGATTTTGCCATGTAGGATTACTTGGAGGTGAAGTCGAGGTGTGATAGGTGGAAAGGTTGCTGAGGTGGCCACATGGGTGATGGGATGTGAGAGTTTAAGCGTGGGAAGGGTTTGTATGAAGGTTAATCAGAAGTGGGTAAGGGTAAATTGAATTTACCCTTTGTTAAGTGAAAGTAAATTCTGGGGGTGGGGACGGTGAATAGTGGTCATTTTGATCCGAAATTAGTGGGAGATAGGTGTTTGGCGCATTTTTGTATATTTGAAAGTTTCAGTTGTAAAATATGGTCCTTGGTTTTTGATGAAACATGAAAAAAAGTCTTTCAGCCGTCCACACCACTTTCCTTTGTTAATGAAGTTACTCTTTTCACACATGTGCCCCAAATAGTTTTCCAAACTATTTTCAAGGAATAGTTTTGCCATTTTGGATATTTCAAGGGTTGATCTTGGACATTCTTCATCTTTGAAGGTCTTCAATGGATGTTTGACATTATGGAGGACCTCTGTTGACAATTCTGAATCTTGTGGGACTAAACTTGCCAAATCTTCAAAGTTGAGGGACCTTTTTGCAATTTTGACAAACTTAAGGGACTAAACTTGTAATTATGAATATACAAGGGTATTAAGTGTCATTTCTTCATTGATGAAGGATCATTCTTGTACATCTTCAACTCTTCAAGGTCTTTTCTTTGAGAAGTCATGAACTAGGGCCCGGTTCATTGTACAGCTTCGTTTCTCGTGTTCGTTTTTCCTTGTTTCTTGTGATCTTTTGTCTTTTTCATGATATCCATAACTAAAATACACAATTAAACAAACACAAGCATATATATGGTATTTTAATGACATTTTATGCATTTAAAGTCCGAAAAGAACGATGAGATCATGTATAAATGCCATCTCATCAATAAAGCTCGAATGAAAGTTTTAAATATTTTTCAAAACATGTCATTTCTATCTTTCAATAAAGGAAAATGTCTATTTTAGACAATTTTTCCAACAACGGGTAGAGCAATATATCTTGGGTTGAGCTTGTCACAAAACATTCAATGTTTTGAGCTCAACACAATGGATTGTAATCACTTTCAGATTGCAACCCGGGTCTATATTCACGGGGGAGTGTAGGATTTAGTGCCCTAACCCTTAGCAAAAGAAGAGAAATCTTCTTATTCTTGAGTGGATTCGTCAAGACATTCAACGTCTATGAACTCAAGTTTATGCTTTAGAAAAACCTCTTCGCCAAAAAGAAATAGAGTTTCTCGAAAAGCGTTGAACATAATTTTTTTCAAGAGTTTTTCAATGATTATTCAAAATCTTTCAAAAATTGTGTGTTCAACAACTCCCATCCTCAAAAAGCGAAATGTGGATAACATTCTCATAATAACAATTCAATTGGATCAATTTTTGAGGGGGAGCTTTCCAAATTCATGCTAACTTTGACACATCTTTCTCCTGAAGATTTTCAAGACTATTTTTCGTGATATATTTTAATCAAATTTGGTATCTCTAATATCAAAAGATTTTATATATTAGAGATAGGCGAGAAAATGTGATCTATTTTGCAAAACTCAAGCACTTTAACTCTTATCTACATGTGTGAAACACTTTCGATTATCGATGCACATGTGAAGGGGGAGCTTTTCTAAAATGACTAAACTATCAAGGTGTTAAATGTTTTTCAAACACTTTGATAGACTTTCTAGTTGTTTTATGGTTACGATCTCATACCCACAACATCTTTAATTCACGACGTTATTGGTGTCAAAAGGGTGGTTAGGTTTAAGTCAAATGATCCAACCAGAACCGGAGGGATCTTCCCAGGGATAATCCAATAGATTATTAGAAGTCCTTAGGAAAGATGGAGTAGAATGTGAACGTAGCTGAATGCCGACTATGTACTGAAGCTAGGACTGGAACAATCACAACAAGGTGCTAGTAATGATGTATTGGTAAGCATTGAAGGGGTTGAAGAATGAAAAAGAAATGTAAGGATAAAGGGTGTAAAGAAATTTGCCCTCTATACAACTTAGGCAGAAACCGGGTCAGCACATCATGAAGATAACGCATCATGGACCCAGTGATGTAATGCACAACCCTTTCCCAGCTGATTCAGGCTTCTCTCAAAAGAAGTTTGTTTTATTGTCACGAAGATCAACATGACTTCTATTGACTTTCTCACTCCGAGATAGTTGATATTGAATAGGTGGCATATGCTCCAGCCTCCGACCACTAAAGTGCACAAATCGATTCTAGAGCCTAGAGATCAATCAAATCTTGCTAGGACACACAGAATGACAAAGAAGAGAGTCATACGCCATATCCTTGCGATATTGCTAGAACACTCAGAGTGATACTACCTAGTATTCACAATGATGAGTGGAAATCCTTCTAGTGTTGACATCAAACAGCACTGCGGTAGGTCATATGCAAGATTCTTTATGAATTAAACATATGCAAAACTGAAAAGCAACAGTGATTTGATTCTGAATTGATTCAAACTCGTTTCAGGTTTCTATGCAATATCTTTATGGTCTTGCCAGAACATTCAGAGTGATATTCATTAATATTCACAGTGACGAATGGAAATCCTTCTAGCGTCAACCTCAAACAGCGCTACGGTAGGTGACTTGTGAGATTCTTATTAATCAAGCTTGTTTCAACTGGAACGCAACAATGGTAAGATTCTTTATGAATCACACTTGTTCCAGGAATTTGAATTGACGACTTTAATCAAACGGATATTTTTCCAATTGATTCACTCTTTATGTTCGCAGTCTTGCTTTGAGACAGTCGAGTAAAGAGAACGGCTAGTACAACCATGAAACCCTGTCAAAGAGATTCTTAATTGAATCTACCTAATCATAGGTACGATATTTAATATCGTATAATGGTCTTCACCGACTGGAGGTAAAATGCTACCGATTTAGGATGAATGTCAAATCCATTCAGTCCGTGTCTATGTTTTGTCTCGAGAAGGTGGCGTTACGGTGTACTCAGCAAAGTCAAAGATTCAAAACCACATACTCATGCCTAAAGACATATTCAACAATTAATTGTGTGAGTATGTGGATGAAGACCCAAAACCGCAAGATGGCAAAGACAAGTTAAGGATGATTTGAAGATCTCAAGATTAAAGACAAAGTCGAAAGACAATGAAAAAGGCTCAAAGATCACAGCATGAAGGAACAAGACTACTATTACACGTACAAGACTCATGTATGGCAAGATTAGTAATCTTTACAAATCTCCAAATGACTAGGGTAATGACCTCTCATTGGGGGAGATTGTTAGCCTCAAAATATTGAGTCAAACAAGAATGTTCGGTCATATGTTTATTATGTATCGTATTTAAGAACGTTGTAATAGGTAGTAGGTTAGTCGTGTTTTACGGGCTTAACTTTAAGTTAAAGTTCATTAATAAGTAACTAAAGCCTAAAAGGAAAGCCCGCCCTAAACATATAGTCCATTATCAAGCCCACATGTAGGGGGACTATAAATACCCTTCCTAGCATGTTAGGAAGGGTGTTGGTTCATTTTTATCTTTTTCTCACAATCTAATATTCACCTAGTTCTAACCATTCCCTCTCTTTTCTCTCTCTCTAGAAATCATCTATCTTTTATCTACCTTTCTTGTTTAATCATCACATATTATATGGGACAACAGGACCATGTATTAGAAGGGTAAAATTGGAAATTTAGTCATCAAGATTCCCTCATTTATTATAATGGACACTTAATATGGGACAACTAGAGATACTATTGTGGACACTTAATATGGGACGGAGGGAGTCGAATCTATGGATGTTCTTTTACTGTTGAATTTAAGATTTTATTTTTGATTCTTGCACAGGATTGTGCTTAATTACCTTGTTCATCAACTCTTTGGGTAAAGCTTAATGACTTTTTCCAATATATTGGGATTTTAGAATTGGTAATCTCTCTTCAAAACCTTAAATAAAATTACTTAGTAAATTTTTCTAACAAAATCTTCTGATGGAGTCTCTTTAATAGAATTTCAGATGAAATTCCATGACAAAATTCCATGATAAAATCTTCAGATGAAATTTTATGATAAAATATTCTAGTGAAGTTCTATGATAAAAGCCTTCATTACTCTATAGGATAAGATAAAACTCTACTAACTCTTGAAACTTCCTCATGTATGTCTAGAGGTTATTTCCTTTTATCATTAGATAGCGGAGTTCTTCTTTCAACGTCTCTATCATCTTTCTAGGAAATATTTGAAATTTAATCAAGCCATCTTATGTACTTCTTTTATCTCAATAGGTTGAGCATAAAGAATTTACTAAGATAACTGACGAAGTGTTATCTTCTTATAACAAACTTCATTTTATAATTTCAAACATGATTAATACGATAGAAAACTGAATTGGCTCTTTCAATCCAACGGGTGACACTAATAGCATCTTTCCTTTCTTGGATATCAGAAACTAAACCAGCGATAGAATCTTCTTTCGGACAATACTTCTTATTGACAATTTGTAATTGCAGGATTGCAGCTACCTGATTGTCAATTCTCCGTCAGATACTTTTAGAGTTTAGAATAAAGGGAAAGAATAGAATTAACTTAGAATTAAAGGTATACTTATATCAGAAAACATCTGTCACATATGTATATGGATACATATAAATGCTTATCGAACACAAGGTATATCTTTTATATAGGAACTTAATATGTTGATTATCATTCATACTAAGGATAATAAATCTAACTATGAAATAGAATTTCAAAGTTTACCACGGATTTATGACGATATGACCCATATATAATCATAACATATTTATCCATGATATGGAACGGAGGAATATAACGAACAATTTAAAAACTAGTCTTATAGAACAAGCTTCTCTTTTACATACCATAAAAGTATGAAACGAAAATATTTGATGAAAAACACAACTTTTATTTATTAACGACTTGTTTGTTTATACATACAAGACAAGCTTCACTATTAACATAAAAGTAAAGACATAAAGTTGAAAGTATTTACAACTTAATAGTCTAACGTCTTCATCTCTCCCTATTAAGTTCTTTGATGGCATCAAAAAGACTTTGTATGTCAGCTCGATGTCTAATTTGAATGTCCTCAATGACTAACTCTAGAGTAGAAATCTTTAGTTGAGCTTGAACAATTTCTTCATCGTGTATCATTTGTCTTCTCTACAACTTAGCCTTAATTTCTTCAAAATCTTCTTCTAACTTCTCAAAATCTCGTTCTAAGTCTTTCAACTTTATCTTCAAGATTTTCAATACGCTTGAGAAGAAAATTTTTTAAATAGGGTAGGAAATCTTTAAATTGTTGTTCATAAGTATTTTTTTGTAAGTTTTCAGATATAGGTGATGGTATATTAATATGGTAAGGTGATGGAAAATTTTGTTGTCGATGTGTAAAATCTATTTCTTCATTATATGCTCGTATAACTTGCATATAGGGGTCATCATCAAAAGGTAAAACGGCTTTTGGGATTTTCTGATCTATGGGTGTATTTTCTGAAGTATCATAAGGGTTATTCATCGGGAGATTGGAAATATACTTTGGGAAATCATCAGGAATACTTGCAGAACGCTCATCTTGAGAATATGATAAGATGATAATAAGAGGAAGATAGGGATACATATTTCTGGAGATGTCGATAAATCCTAATTTATTATGTATATTAAAACATAATATTACTTACATATAAGTGTAATCTTTATACTTACACATAAATATGGTAGCATTACACATTGTTCTAGAGAGTAGAAAGTATAGGCATTTACATCACTCTTGTAGCAGCGCTGGTTTTTGGCACGGAAGAATTTCTTGAAATTATTTTTAAACGTAGTTATAGTCAAGATTTTATTTCTTGTTCTCTATAACCATGGCTCTGAGTACCAATCTGTAACACCCTCATTTTACCTTTACGTAGCGGCACATTGATCTGGGGTATTACTTCATAGAACACAAGTCATAATGATAGAAAACAACTCAAAAGAATGATTAAATCAACTTTCTTTATATATCATTAAAAATTCAGAGTTTTACAATATGAGGTTCCCAAAATCTATAATAATTTCAAGCTTGTGCCTCTTCATGCCATCCTCATGCTGCTCCATTCTATCAGTCACAGTTTCCTGAAATATATGCTTAAGGTCAACACAAAGGTTGAGTGATTCATAGGTTTAAGCATATTTTGAATACAAGTATATCATCCGAGCTACAGTGTTATACGCCCACATAAAATAATCATCATACTACACTATGCTCATGACCCCGCTGCTTGACAATATCATAACCAACAAACTGCCCTTATAAGAAGGTAGTCTGCCAACTAACCTTAGTTTAGCAAAATAAAGTGTATCTGTTTAGCCTAGGTAAGAACCTTCAACTACTGACAAGCGCGACTTTCACAGATAGGGGATGTCAACCCCAAAATAGTACTATTCGTAATATTAGCGCTCATTTTCTAGAAATGATTAGCGATTCACAATTAAAAAGGGACTTAACGGGAGTAGTAAACTAGTGTCAATAATCATACCATACAATCATTTGAAAGCACTTATCTTCCAGTTTTAGCATATATCCCCTCACGGGTTTTCAAATCATTTATAATGTATTTAAAAGTGAGGCTATGAACTCACCTTATGTCTATAGAATCCGAGCTATAATCATATATACTTCATTTACAAGTAAACAGCTTGGTCATACAAACCACAACTTGGTCTCACACAAACCTGGATCAACACATTGTGTATAGTATCAAGTCTTTAATCTTTTTTTCAATATTTCTAAGTATTGGTTATATATTCTTTAATTAATATTTAGTTGTAAATCTAGTATCATTGTTTGGGCCATTATACTCAGAAGCCATTCTATAAACGTTTGAGGAGCGAGGGCACTTTAAATCGTAAACTCAACCACTCAGTCAGAACGTAATATCGTGATGGACCATCTTTGTATAAAGCTCCCTACTAGCATGATCCTTTCATCACTTCCTCATATTTTTAATTAATCTTCTTTAGTTTCAAAATTGGCAAAAATAGCCCTTACAGTTATAGTTTAGCTTAATTGCACTTTTAACCCCTAAAGTATAGAGTTTCATTATTTACAATTTAAACCCTCAATATTTAACCTTAGGGTCTCAAACTTACCAATATATATTTTTATATCTTTAAGTTTCACAAAAATGACACTTTCCAAATTGATAAATAGTTTCAAAAATGACAATTTAGTCCCTATAGTTGTAAAAATCACATAACAAACTCAAAAATGGACCAAATGATCTAGTATTTTAAGACAAAGTTTCAAAAAAATATTTATAATCATAATAACAAAAAAATATTTATTTCATCTAAAACAAAAAACTAGGTTTTTAAGACATCTTTAACTTATAACTTTCATTTGAACTGATCATATGACTTAATTCTTTTTGGATTATCTTTCTAACATCATTTTGGAATTATAAAAAGTCTAAGAATTCATTATAACAAGATCAAAGCGTAGCTAACATAGATATTACCTAGGTAGATACAAAAGGGGTCATTATGGCTTCCTGATTGTAGTAAAATCGTACACGTTTTAGGAAAAATGCGTATAAGCGGCAAGTATTAAATTCTACGATTTAGGAAAAGTCACAAATCGAATAAGTGCGAGTTCTTTCTCGGCGGAGGTGTATGCGTTATGTGCCAATTATATAAAAACAATGTTTAGATTAGTGATCGTTTTTTGGTTTACGAAGAAAGAAAATTAAAAGTCGAGTTACGCTACTTTAAACTACGACGAAAATTAAGACGTAAACGTTAAAACGTAAAACGTGGCGAAATTAAAAATTTAAACGAAAAACACATTAAAAATAAAATTTAAGTCTAAAATAATATAAATAAGAATAAAAATTCAATAAATAAATTTTAAAACTTATTACTTATTAAATATTTAATTTTAAATGTAAATTAAAGCCCTAAAATTTAAATATAATTAACATAAAGTCCCAAATTATATTGTATCAAACTAAAACCTTACTTATACTAATTAAAAGCTAAAAGTTATTTTTTCTAAATTTTTAAAACTATTTTTCTATTTTTTAAAGGCTAAAAACTGATTTTTAATTAAAATAATGATAAAAAATTATAAAATAAAGATAAAAATAATTTTTCTTTATTAAAAATTCTAAAATACTTAATTAAACATGAGAAAAATAAAAAAGTTTGAAAAAAGTGAATTTAGGCCTAATAAGACAAAAACAGAGATACTAAAAACTAAATTTTAGTTAAAATAATGCTAAAAATAATAAAATAATCATAAAAATAAATTTACTTTTTCAAAAATTCTAATTTAACTAACTTAAACTAGGAAAATTAAAAAACTAGGAAAAGTTAAATTTTAGGCACTAGAGGCAAAAATCAAGAAAGCTGATAGTGACATGTGGGGAGGGTTTTGTCTGTTAGCTAGTCAGTGGCAACAACAAGACTATTAGTGGGAACCTTGTTCCCACTGCCCAGTCACAGAAAAATGATTTGGGCTCTTTTGAGCTTTGTTTGTTGGTCGTTTTTGGTACAAGAGGCACCCCCACACTCATTGAAGTGTGGGGAGTCAATTACAAGCAAAAGAAAGCAGTCTCAAACACAATAAGGCAAGAGTCGACCAAATGACACTTACTGTTGCACAAGCTAGGAGGTTTAGTGGGTTCAAGGCCTAAATAGTGGGCTTCTCTAAGATTTTTAACCACCCAAAAGCAAACCAAACCTTAGTACAAGATGTCCTAAACCTATATTAACCTAATCTCTAGCTTTACACCAACGTTCAAGCCACCAAACTCAAGGAACAAAACCCTAAGGACTATTGATGTACTAATTCAAACAGAAAGTTGCATTTGCTGAATTTACTAACTAAAAGATGAATTTGGACCCTACAAATCTTTACTTTAGCTTAACATACATTGAGAGATTTGTTATCAATCCTTACTAACATAAATACCTAGCTAGTGACCAAAATCCAAAATAAAATTTACCGTTAACAAATCTAAACTAAACCTAATATACATCGTTGTTTGAGGCATAAAGTGTGAATAACTCGCACAATGAAACCTTACCTTACCAACATAAAACAAAACATAAACATGATATCAATACCCTAATAGAGAAAGTATGGACAGGATTTAAAGCTTGTATGTCACCTACAAACTTACTAAGCCCTATAACAAACACCCTCAAATATATTAAAACTAAAATTTTTACCAAGAAATTGTGTATGAATCAAACTCAAATAAACATTGAACTATCATAACAAGAATTAGTCATCAAGAAACCATAAAAACACAGAGAACATGGAATAGAAAGCATAAACTCACAAGTTCACCAAAAACTCAATGAAAGGACAAAAAAATCAAAAAGGGGTTCAAGCCTCTTACTTTAAGCTGATGCCTTCCTCAAGTAATTTTATTGCCTCAAGGAGCTTATAGGAACTAGTAGAGAACCCTTGTTGAGATTCTAAAAAAAATCAAGGGGTGGACTATATCTTCAAAAAAAAAGTGAAAAAGGTATGATAATGGTCTTGCTAACTTGGTTCATGCACACTAAAATTCAAACAAAGAAGAAACCAAGTACCATGAGCTTTGTAAGCTTATGCTATAGTATCCTCACAGAAAGAATAACAATGAAATATTTTTGTAAAAATAAAACTTGAAAACACAACTGTTTTTTTCTTTAGACCAAACTTGGAAATAAGATTAACCAGCATAAAGTAACATGTATCCAAGTCCAATAACACAAGATTAGTTGTGACTTCAACAAGCTTATGGACTTAACATACATGGATCTAAAAAAATTTATTTCAAGAAAAACTTGAACAAAATATATCTTTGATAAACCTAAACTACATTTGTAAGAAAATAAAGTTTACATTAAATCAAGAAAAATAAATATGGAACTCAGTATTTTTTGCAAGGTTTAATGAAAACTCTAAATATTCATTCAAATAAAGTTTACAAAATAAAACTCGAACGAATTGTTAAAGGGTACAGGCCACCCCTTTTATACAAGCTGTTGAAGATTCTAGAAAACAATAACAAATCTAAACCCTAAACATTAAATTGCCCTAACTACCCTTGTCTTGATTTTCAAAAGTTGGTCAAACGAAGAACATGTGATTGCCAGAGGGGTCCTTGTTGTTGTTGATGAATCATATACGTTCCTCAATATCTTTGGGAGAAAGAAATCTTCTTGGAGCGTTGATGGGCTGTGAAGATTCCATATATGCTATTTATGAACAAACAGGGGGTCAGGGGTTCATGTGAGTGGAAAGCTTGCAAGAGTAGGGACCAAGTTTGGGGTCGGGATGGATTACGGTTAAGGTGAATTAGTGATCTAGTCACAATTATGGTTGATTCAACGGATTAAAAGTTTGGGGATTTTAGGGTAAGGGGTAATAAGAACATGGGTTTGATCTTGAAATGGGGTTTATGGATTGTTTACCAGGTATTAGGAGTTAATAATAATAGTTCAAAAAATATTATTAATAACCTTGAGTATGACGTGTCAAGGCTGTGTGGTTGGGTCGGGTTATAGGGGAAATTGGGTTGTGCGACGGGTAAAGATAGGTTTAATGGATTTATGTTAGGCTAGGGTTGGGTTTGTATTGGGTTGAAACCGGGTTTGGGTTTCATTTGTGGTAAAAGTCCCCCCTGAACTCCCAAAAAGTGTACATAGCAAGTTTCAACATCATTCAATCCAATTCCTTTTGTAAAAACTTTGCTCATCTTGTCAAAAGTCGCACATCACTTGCATAAAGTTTTAGCAAGGACAATTAGTGTAAATTTGGCAATCTTCAAGGACCATAAATGAATATTCTTGAAACTGAAGGACTATTCTTGTACGGTTCTTTGTGCGGCTTTGTTTCCCGTGTTCGTTTTTTGCTTGATTCTTTTGAGCTTTTGTTGAATTCACGATATCCGTACCTAAAATACACAATGAACCAACACAAGCATATTTTGGGGTATTTTATGACATTTTAAGCGTTTTAAGCCCGATTTGGACGATGAGAATATGCATAAATGCAGTCTCATCACTCCCCATACTAAACCATTGTCGTGCCCTCATGGAATGCTAGAATTAAGTGTCGTAGAACTTCCAAAATTCATTTTTATATGACATTTATTGAAAACGTAAATTTAAATAAACTACTACATGTGTTTTAGACATAATGTATTGTTTTCATCCCAAAATGGGACGTTTAGGATCATAGAATAAGAACACGTGAATGCTTGTTTAGAAATAATTTCGTCGTCCTCGATTTTCACCCAATTCCATGCTAAGCGTGAAACAAGATCATTGTCATTATAAGTTAGTAATGCTAACACAACTCATATTCTCTAATCATGTACTTAGACTCCCTTAATCCTAAGGTGTATCTCTTATTTTTATTTGTCTTAATGATCACGAGGATACATTATTGACTTATGCGAGAATAGAGATTAAGTCCAAAAATAGAGCCTTAACGGTGTAACCAAAATCATTGAATTAATAATTCATCCTAATAGACAACGATGTCAAAAAATTAAGTCAACAAAAAGGATCGATAAACACGGTTTTATAACGGTTTTGAACATGAGACTTATTACCAATTTGTATTGGTTTACCACCACCTTTTATTTAACTTCGCCATGAAGTGTTTATTATGGCTTTGGTCTTGCCCTTGTCTTTTATTTAACCTCGCTATGAGGTGTTTATTATGACTTGACGTATATCCTCACGCTAAGGCGAATTTTGGATCTTTAAGGCTTCAAGATTTAAGACATTCACTTTCAATTTTCGCATAGATTTTTCGGCCTTTTGAGCTTCGAATTTTTGTTTGATTTATGTGAAGAGGAACTTATATTATTATTGGGGGAAGCCTTTGATTATTCGGGTGCCAATACTTCAAAACCGTGACGCTGGCGATACCTTAGTGTTTTCCCAACTTATTTACATGGAAGCTACTAAAATAAATTAGAAACCAACAATAGAGACTAAACGCTAAATCAATATATATTTACAATTTATTATCAAAAGCGTAGGGAGAATAAGCAAATAATTAAAACACATGAGTTTTTGAAAGAATACGACTACTCTACGTTTAGCATAGTAACTTATAATTAACGCTATCATTTCTCATCCTCAACTTAATGAGACTTAGCCTAATATAGTTAAGGAATCGAAGCTAAATGCTCAACACGTACGGTCGAGTAAAAAATTACTCTTATTCTCACCATCGGAAAACCTACATTCGTGTTTAAACACTTATGAAAAACAAGAAAAAATTTAAAATTTGGCCATTTTTACCCTTATTTTGCATAAAACGATAACAAAAAGATAAATATTGGATTGCGTGATGACGTGAGCAAGGTAAAGCATCTATTAGCCCCCCATACTAAAACTAAACATTGTCCTCAATGTTTCGAGTCTAAGGGTGAAACACCCCCATACTAGAGACGAAAGTCGAATGCTTAATCTCGAGCATGGAAAGGGTAAGACGAATAATCTATAAGCCATTTATGAATTATGCTAATAAGATAATCGTTAGAACATAAAAGGATATCATCGGATATCAGAATCTTCAAAGGAAACGATTGAAGCTCGAGTGATACGTAAAACGAACACGAGAGGCTTCAATGATGATGATTAACCTAATAAATCACAATCACAAACAACCACGGAACAAAGGTTGGAAGAGCACAAGTCCCCCACATTAAACTAATTAGAAAGCAATAATATTTACAAGGATAAGCATGAGAATCCCCCACGAGGCACCTTGTTTTTGATAACCAAGTCAAAAGCTCGACTCGAATCCCCATAAATGTGATCATTTAGGGATTATCATGGTTTGCTAATTTTTGGTGGGGCTTACATGATAAACAATGCCCAAAAGTACGTGGAGTGCTTTAAAAACCCGATAAACGTATACCGGGGTCAAAGATAGCGTCTTCGTTTTCGGATGAAAGACGAAACAACGCCACTCCAACTCGAACCCCAATGGGGTAAAAGAAAATAGATGAGAAATAGAAGGGTGGGACAATGGGTGGGGCAATACAATGAGCTACTCGACGTAGACTCACACCAAGCAGATAGATATATTTTCCATTTATTGCATCGGTGGAAGACCGAGATTTCCCTTTACAAGCAATTCCGGGATCGAATATCTCGTCCTTGGTGGAAAACTGTGAGGAGACATAAGGGAATTCCCCCACACTAGATCCACACTCACACTCGTCAAAAGGAGTAGACGAGGTGGTAGCACTCATAAACGCGGTGATGACGGAGTTAGACTTGTAGAAAAATAATTTAAATCAATTTTAAAATCTTTTCCTTTTTCATCATTTTTAAACTCTTTATGAAAACTCGATTTGATTATGTCGAAAATATTTGGCGTTTCTAATATGATGTTAGGCACACTAAAAAATCTCACATTTAAGTCGCGGGTGCGGGGGTTAGAGGTGGCAAAATGGTTGGGTTGGGTTGGATTGGGTCATGGGTCTTAGATGGGTTTGGGTTTATATGGGTTTGGGTTTAAATGGATTTTTAAGAGGATGGGTCTAGATGGGTTTGGGTCTATATGGGTTTGGTTATAAATGGGTCTTTAGAAAAAAAGTTGGGTTTTTGGGTTTTTTTGGGTTTAGATAGGTGTTTAGGAGAAGGTTGAGTTTTTTAATCACTTTTTTTATGATCATGACACTCTATAAACTTTCTTGTTATATTTTTTTAATTGTAAATTATTTTTTTTAACAAATTTTAATTAAACATTTTTTACACGATTTTTTAACATTACTTTTTTTAATTTACGTTTTCATCAATATTTTTACGTTTTCGTCGATAAATTTATGTTTTCGTCAGTATTTTTTACTTTTCGTCAATAAATTTACGTTTTCCTTAGTAAATTTACGTTTCCGTCAGTAAATTTACGTTTTCGTCAGTAGGTTGTCGTTTGTGTCAGTAATTTGACGTTTTCGCTAGTAATTTTACGTTTTCATCCGTATTTTTACATTTTCGTCAGAAATTTTACGTTTTCGTCAGAAATTTTACGTATTCGTCAGAAATTTTACGTTTTCGTCACTAGATTTACATTTTCGTCAGAAATTTTACGTTTTCGTCAGTAAATTTACGTTATCGTCAAAAATTTTACTTTTTCGTCAGAATTTTACGTTTTCGTCACTAGATTTACGTTTTCAACAGAAATTTTACGTTTTCATAAAAATATTACGTTTTTTGTCAGAAGTTTTACGTTTTCATCAGAAATTTTACGTTGTCGTCAATAAATTTACGTTTTCATCCGTATGTTTACGTTTTCGTCAGAAATTTTAAGTTTTCGTCAGAAACTTTAAGTTTTCGTCAGAAATTTTACGTTTTCATCCGTATGTCTACGTTTTCGTCAGAAATTTTACGTTTTTGTCATGAATTTTACGTTTTCGTCAGGAATTTTACGTTTTCGTCTGAAATTTTACGTTTTCGTCAAAATATTTAGGTTTTCGTCAAAAAATTTACGTTTTGGTTAGAAGTTTTACGTTTTATTCAGAAATTTTACATTTTCGTCAGAAATTTTACGTTGTTGTCATAAATTTTACGTTTTCGTAAGAAATTTTATGCTTTCGTCTGTAAATTTACGTTTTCGTCAGAAATTTTAAGTTATCGTCAGAAATTTTAAGTTATCGTCAGAAATTTGAACTTTTCATCCGTAATTTTACGTTTTCATAAAAAATGTTACGTTTTCGTCATAAATTTTACGTTATCGTCAGAAATTTTACGTTTTCGCCAGAAATTTTACGGTTTCGTCTATTACTTTACGTTTTCGTCAGAAATTTTATGTTTTCGTCATAAATTTTAAGTTTTCATCCGTAATTTTTACGTAACCACAACTTCTGACGAAAACGTAAATTTTTTGAAGAAAACGTAAATCTACTATCGAAAACGTAAAATTTACTGACGAAAACGTAGAACTTCTGACGAAAACGTAAAATTTCTTACGAAAACTTACAATTTCTGACGAAAACGTAAGATTTCTGACGAAAACGTAAGATTTCTGACGAAAACGTATAAATACAGATGAAAACGTAAAATTTCTGATGAAAACGTAAAATTACTGACGAAAACGTAAAATTACTGAGGAAAACGTAAAATTTCTGACGAAAAAGTAAAATTTCTGACAGAAACATAAAACTTCTGACGAAAACGTAAATTTACTGACGAAAACGTAAAATTTCTGAGGAAAACGTAAAACTTCTGACGAAACGTAAAATTTCTGACGAAAACGTAAAATTTCTGACGAAAACGTAAATTTACTGCCGAAAACGTAAAATTTCTGAAGAAAACGTAAAATTACTGACCAAAACGTAAAATTACTGATAAAAACGTAAAATTTCTGACGAAACGTATAATTTATTGACGAAAACGTAGAACTTCTAACGAAAACGTAAAATTTATGACGAAAACGTAAAATTTCTGACGAAAACGTAAAATTTCAGAGGAAAATGTAAAATTTCTGAGAAAAAAGTAAATTTACTGACGAAAACGTAAAATTTCTGACGAAAACCTAAAATTTTTTACGGATGCGTAAAATTTCTAACGAAAACATAAATTTACCAACGATAACGTTGATTTACTGATGAAAACGTAAAATTTCTGAGGAAAACGTAAAACTTCTGCCGAAAACGTAAAATTTCTGACGAAAACGTAAAATTCTGACGAATACGTAAATTTACTGACGAAAACGTAAATTTACTGACGAAAACGTAAAATTTCTGACGAAAACGTAAAATTTCTTATGAAAACGTAAAATTGCTGAGAAACACGTGAATTTACTGACAAAAACGTAAAATTTCTGATGAAAACGTAAAATTTCTGAGAAAAACGTAATTTACTGACGAAAACGTAAAATTTCTGATGAAAACGTAAAATTCTTGACGAAAACGTAAATTTACTGACGAAAACGTAGAATGTTTTTATGAAAACGTAAAATTTCTGACCAAAACGTAAAATTTATGATGGAAACGTAAAAACACAGTGAAGACGTAAAAAACTAACAAGTGTGAAAATTTGACAAGCTTGTGAAAAAATGGAAAAAAGAAACACTTTTGATATTATTAAACCTTTTGGGTGACCCATCTAGACCCATTAGTAATATAAAGGGAGACCCATCTAAACTCATGTGACATATGAGGAGACCCAAATAGACCTATTTATAATTTTAAGAAGGGCTTGTTTGACCCATCTAAACCCATCTAAGATATTAAGGGAAACCCATCTAGACCCCTTTCTTTTTTCAATTTAACCATATTGACCCAAAAATTAACCATGGGTAAAAAATTGCCACCTCTAGCGGGGGGTGGTGGATTATATAAATTCTCAAAACGATGGTCAGTAAAGAACACCGCCCCCTCGGGGTCAACATATTCGTCATCCTCATGAACGTCGATATCATCGATTTCTTCGTCATGGATAGGCTTGTCAAACTAAGGTTTGTCATTCCCCTCATTGATGATTTTAGAAACTCTCTCGAAGAGATCACGATCAAGCACAAAACCATCATTCTTTTGTGGGGATCGTTGATAAGTTAGATCCTCACGAATGTGGTAAACGTCATTCTCATTTGAGGAGTGTTGATTAGGTAACTCCTCGAGAATTGGATTTTTGGTCACGTGAGTTGGTTCGTCATTATGAATGAGACGTTCCAACTCATAAAGTTCAGCCTCGACATTGGAAAAATCAACCTCACTTGTAGGTGGAAGTGGAGGTAAAAGAGAAAGCTCTCGTTCAATAATTTCCTCAATCTCGGGCTCGAATTCAAAATCATCATACTCACCACACGAAGAATTCTTTTTAGGAGAATCAAAAATAGCTTGTGAATTTTTGAGTACGTGATCAATTTCGGCAAAATCACCACCGTCATCATCAAAGAAAGAGTCGATGTGAGTTGATGAGACTGCTTTTATACATAGTCTCATCGTCCAAAACGGGCTTAAAATGGTTAAAATATCATAAAAAGTGCCAAATATATGCTTTTGTTTGTTCAATGTGTATTTTAGGTACGGATATCGAGAAAATGACAAAAGATCACAAGAGTCAATCAAAAACGAACACGGGAAACGAAGCCGCACAATGAACCGGACCCTAGTGTTGATTTTCCAAGAAAAGACCTTGAAGAATTGAAGATTGTACAATAATGGTCCTTCATTATTGATGAATTGACACTTTATACCCTTGTTTATTCATAATTACAAGTTTGGTCCCTAAAGTTTGTCAAATTTACAAAAAGGACCCTCAACTTTGAAGAATTGGCAAGAATGTTTCCTCAAAATTTGAAGACTTGTCACTTTTAGTCCTCCACAAAGTCAAAGATACAAGTGTAGACCTTTAACTTTCAAGAAATGGCAAAGATGGTCCTTGAAAATCCAAGAAATTACAAATCATACCCCTTAAAATACTTTTTGAAAAGTATTTGTGGCCAAACTATGAAGTTTGAAACTTCATTTATAAAGGGATTAGAAGAATAAGCTGTTGAAACTATGAATGCCAAGGAAATGAAAATTCAGTGGGCAAAGTTGTGTAATTATAACCCATATCCGGCCCAAACCCATTACACGCCCAACATTAGTCCACCTATTTCCACCAAACCCGACCCAAAAGCCCACAAACCCTAAACTACTATCTAGTATATAATTAATATATTAATTTTTAAATTAGTAAATTAATATATATATTGACCGGGAAACAATTACTGTTGTAATCACCCCCAAATCAAAAGATTCTTAACACACCATAAACCCTAATCCCAGCTCTCCTAATTACTACGAATTGGACTCCATACCGTCCAGATTCGTGATTCACCTCATAACCATCACATCCCCACTCACAATATCCATCCAGCTCATGTGTGGGACCCTCCCCACATGCCCCCTGCCACCATTTTGTCTACACAACAAGATTGCACAATGAAATCTACGTACCAGCTCAATTTCGTGTGGACTAAGGGTTATTCAAGGGCCTTGATCATCTCTAACATGCTGGCACATCACATGATACTTCTGCCAAGATCACATGGAACCATTTTGACCAAAAACAAGATTCAAATCCAAGGGGTATTTTTGGAAAATCATAGATTAGGGTTTGTTATCTTCTAGAAATCTGTAAGCCTATATATAAGGCACATTAGGGTTTTAGTTAGGCTGTTCTTGTTTTCCTTTGTTCACGAACTTGTAAACCCCCCTTTTATCCATGGAATGAAAAGTTGGTTAAGTTTCGGTGAAGAAAACAAGTTACCAATTTATATTGTTCTCATTGTTCATTGTTTGCTTTAAATTCGTTCAAGTTTCTGTTTGTGTTACTCAATTTAAAAAGATTTCAAGTTTTCAGTTTTTAGTTTTATAAAGTTAAGGAAGGAAGTTGTATAAGCTCCATAAGTTGTTCATTTGAGTTTATATGTTACCATAGATCACTGATATCAAGTGGATATCAAATATTTGTGGGCATATACATTTGGTTGAAAAGTTGTGAGGCATCAACCCTTCTTTTTGTTCTACTGTTTTACTTAATCACTTACTGCTTAAAAGCTTTAGGCCAAAAGCCCTTAACAAGCTCTTGGTTTTGAGCTTTCAAGTTTTTATTTTCCACTTGTGGTGATGATGTGTGTGGGGTTGTCTTGTGGATAACAACTATACATCAAGCATATAAGCTATCAGTTTGAAAGATTCTTGTTATTATTGTTCAAATTTGTTACATCTTAGCAGGTTGATTTGGAAAGCTTGAACTTGTTCTTAGCTAGTGCATAAGCTCAAATATACGGGGGTATGGATGTCTATCCCTAAGGTGCACATTCTTGTCCCACTTTAACTTTTACTTATTTTGTTGATAGTTAAATGTGATTGTGATTTGTGGTATTTGTTTGATAATCTGTTCTTAATCAGTTTGTGATGCATGTTTAAGGGTAAAAAATTGATTTAGTTAACCATTGGTGGCATTTTTAGAAAAAGTCTTTGAAAAATTTTAGGTTTAAGTTCCATAAGGGGTGTTTGGGATTAGGTTTTAAGATAGGTCTTTGACAAATCTTTGGCTTTAATTCTGGTTAAACACATTCTATAAGGTAGTAGTAGTTGTTATCAGTACTTGGTTTTGACCATGTTTGAGTAAAATAGAATTTGCATGTTTAAATTGGTAAACACTGCCTTGAAAAATCAGTAGGCCATAACCAGTTTGTTTTAGTGATATTTGGCACCAAATCTTGTTCATTGCTAGTCTGAATGATTATTTTGGGTTTTGTGTTTGTTTAGTATGATTTGATAGTGTGTTGACCAAGATTTGGCTAGTTGAATCTCACCCTAGTGGTCAAACAGATCAGACCTAGTCCACAAACCCCTACATTTTACATCAACAACCTGTTTTAGCTCTATTTACTGTGATTTTTGTGTGTAACCTTGTTGTTTTTTTGCTTAATCTGACTCCCTACACTCCACTGAGTGTAGGGTGCCTTTTGTTTCCAAAACCATCAAGTAAAAAGCAAGATCCAAGCTAAAACGTGCCTAAACCTGTTTATTTTGACTAAGCAGTGGGAAAAACTTCCCACTGTTAGTGCAAGTGTAGCCACTGCTACCCTACTAAACAAAAACAATTGACCTTATTTGTCAGCCTACTGATTTTTTGTCTTTAGTGACTTAAAACCCTAGTTTTTCAGTTTTTTAATTTTTCTCATGTACTCTGATTTATTTTAGTAATTTTCAAAAAATAAATTTTAATTGTCTGATTAGTTTACTATTTATTGCTTTATTTTGAATTTAAATTAGATTTTTAATATTCTGTTTTTGTCATTTAGTGCCAAATGTCTTGGATTTCTGTTTTTCCTATTTTTATAATTTCAGAATATTATTTTAAGATTTTTAGTTAAAAAGTTCCCTGTTCACTTTTTTTATTATTTTTAGAATTAATTTGAGTTTAATTAAATTTTTAATTAATCTATTTTGTCTTTTAGTGGTAAAAATAACTTTTTTAAACTTTTTCATTTTTCTACTGTTTAGCATTATAAAATAGGATTTTTAGAAAAGTAAAACTAATTCTAGCATTATTTTATTATTTTTAATCATTATTTTAGTTTAAAAAGTATTTTTAGCCTTAAAAAATAGAAAAATAGTTTTAAAAAATTAAGAAAAATACTTTTTAGTTTTTATTTAATATAAGTAATATTCTCATTTGATAAAATTTTATTATGGACTTATTTTAAATTTTATTGAATTTTAAGGCTTTAAATAGCATTTAAAATTGAATATTAAATTGGAAATAAGTTTTAAAATATTTTTGTGAAATTTTTATTCTTATTTGTATTATTTTAGATTTTTTTTTAATTTTTAATAGATTTTTAGGGTAATTTTTATATTTTGTCACGTTTTATGGTTTTACGTTTAGGTCATTCGTCATAGTTTAATTTTATTCGTAGCCGTCATATATTTTCTTTTTCTATTCTCTCAATATTAATCTCAAAGTTAATCAAGCTTTAACAAACACACCAAGCCTCCTTAAGAACGAACTCACACAAGGGTCATTAGTGCACGGTTTTCCTTAATCGTCGTACTTACCCTATTTACGTTCTTTTTCCTAAAAGACGTAAAAATACAACTATCATTTTGGCGCCGCTGCCGGGGAGGCGTGTTGTGTTTAGATTTGAACAAATTTTGTTTTGATATTAACCATAATAAATATTTGTGTGATTAGCACTCTAATCATACGTATTATCGGTTTTTATTTTTTGTGAAATATTATTACTATATTGTATACGTATCACAAAAAATTCACAAGTACTCCAGAAGTGTGAAAACACAACCTTGATTGGGATTTCATCACTCAATCATTGTATTCGAATCTCAAACAAAGAAAAAAAGGCAAAATAGATAAATACTTTCGTGAAGCTTGATTTTGATAAACACAAACTATAAGGTGGGTATAAGGCGGTTGTATTTCACGACCTAAAGGAAAAAGGCTCTTAAGTGCTCAGCGCCGCCTCTTTTCCTCCGCTTGCTTGTGCGTATTTTGATAAAAAAAAGGGCTAATCGAGGGTTTGCCGCCCAAAGTATTATCTACGTATCACATATATTTTCTTAGTTTCAAAGATTAAACCCTCTTGAACATTTTGGTGTTCCACCAACGTTCTAAAGTCATCAAAGGCGTTCACTTCACGTGATCATTTTCATTCCTTGAGGCTCCTTTAATCGAGAGATTTGATTTGAGGAGAGATTTGTAGATTTGTGTCTACATAATACATCACCAAAATCCAAAAAAATTAAAAGACAATCAAAAGCACAAAAAATTTGGAAAAAGTAAAAACACCCAAAAAAATCTTCTTTGCTCATCCCGACGTTGTACGTGACGTTTATGCAAACTCGTAACCATGCAAGACGTGCACGTAAACGTAGAAACCGAAAGGAAGGAACCCCTTCTAGTGAAGAATCTCCTATTGGCGAACCCATCGTAGAACAAGAAGCTCCCATGGCTAATCGTACTATGATTGAGTTGCTTCAAATCGACACGTTTTACAATGGATTGAACGATCATAAGTGATGAGACTGCTTTTATACATAGTCTCATCGTCTAAAATGGGCTTAAAATGCTTAAAATATCACAAAATGTGCCAAATATATGTTGTGTTTGTTCAATGTGTATTTTAGGTACGAATATTGAGAAAGTGGCAAAAGATCACAAGAAACAAGCAAAAACGAACACGAGAAACGAAGCCGCACAATGAACCGGGCCTTAGAGTTGATTTTCCAAGAATAACCCTTGAAGAATTGAAGATTGTACAAGAAGGGTCCTCCAATATTGAAGAATTTAAACTTTAACCCCTTGTATATTCATAATTACAAGTTTGGTCCTTAAAGTTTGTCAAAATTACAAAAAGGACCCTCTACTTTGAAGAATTGGCAAGAATGGTCCCCAAAAATGAAGACTTTTAGTCCTCCAAAAAGTCAACCATAGAAGTCAAGACCTTGAAGATTGAAGACATGTCAAGTTTGGTCCTTCAAATATCATCAAATGGCAAGAAATACCCTTTGAAATACTTTTGGAAACTTTTTGGGGCAAAAGTATGAAAATTGAAACTTCATTATAAAGGGAAATCTGAATTGAGCTATTTAAAACACAAGTGAATGGAGAAAGAAAGACAAGGGGCTTATTCTGCCAAGACATGGAAGTTACCTTAACCACTTACACCTCAACACATGCCATCCCTTTGCCACCTCACATCCCACTCAGCCGTATTTAATAACTAACTTAAATTAGTTATTTAAAATACGCGGTTAACACAAATTCAAATGTTAATCCAGATTAAACTCCACTATTCATGCCAAGAACACAAATTGGGGATTAGTGTTTAAGCTAAAATTAGACCACCATCTTTTCCAGAATTATGATTAGGGTTGTTATAAACATAACCCAACTCATAAAACTGCCACCTCACCACTCATATGTTCACATGATATGTCCCCTGCCTCACTTTTGGAGAAGAAGACAAAACCTTGGCAGCAAATCAACAAACTACAATGCAGTTTACTTTCTAAGCTTATTTTGGACCCTTTGATTAAATTCAACCACCTTTACGTCAACAAAACGCCAAGATACCATCACATGATCAAGCAATTTTCAAACTTCCAAGGGAATTACTGGAAGTTCACCATTAGGGTTTTCACTTTATTTTCAGCTTCTTAGCTTTCATTGTAGCCTATATAAAGGCATAAGACAACAACATTTTTCTTTGCTCTTGGTTTTTCCTTGTTCATCTTATGGTAAATCCTATATTCAAGTTAATGAAATAGTGTTTGAATTTGTTGAAGAAATCCAAGTGCCACCTTTAATATTCTCTTGTTATTCTTATATGTTTGTGATTTTGAAGTTTCAAAACCTGTTTTCAAAGATTGTACAAGAAATTACAAGTTTTTCCAAAATCTGGTATTTTTCTAAGTCTTTGTTCAAACCCTTGGAATTTTTGGGTCAAAGGTTGATCACAACACCCTGATAAGAAGATTATCAAGGTGAGGTGAGATCTTGGCTTGAGGATAATCAAGGAGTAGGGTACAAAGCTTGAATCAATCAGCTTTATTTTTCATTTCTTTTTTCATATAATCTGTTATTTCTAACCTTGTTGTTCTTAGCAGCTTATTGGAAGCTTGTGCCTTGTTAAGCTAGGCACATAAGCTATAAAATTCGTGAGTGTAGATGTACATTCATGAGGTTTGAGCCTTCTTTCCAAAAATTTGTTTGAAAAGTGATTTTTAGTGATTTGGTGTACTGCTGTTGTATGTGTTTGTTCTTGGTGCCTGAATCTTGTTGATGATGAAAGAGAATGATGTTATGATGCTTGTTTGAGTTTGGTATAACCTGTTACACACATTTACTTTGTTAAATCTTGGATTAAAAAGTTTAAGGGGTGTTTAGGTTTACTAATTTAAGGTTTGTATGCTAGTTTTAGTAGGTGTTAAGTATTTATTTGAGTTGGTATTTGATAATTAGGTGTTTATGTGCTGATATTTGCCATACTTGGGCTTTTAAACATCAAAATGTCATCTGTGCTATATCTTGCTTGTTTTTGCATATTTTGACCTAAATGTTTGGAAACACCTAGAGTGTATGCATGTTTAGGATTAACAAGTGCTTAAACCAAGTTTGTGTAACCTGTTTGAAAGATTTGAGGGTTTGAAATTGGGCTTGTGGTCAAATACATCAGTAAAAGGATCTTGTGTTCATCAATTGTTCATCAGTTAACTGTCATAGCTTGAATATTTGTCTAAACCTTGAACCAGTGTATGAAACAAGTTTGTTTGTGTTCATTTGAATTTATTATAGCTTGTGTATGCATTTGGTGAACTTTGGTTGGCTTAATCTTGCTAAATCTGCTTATTTGTTCAAAACTGCTTATTGTTCAAGTCTGTATCATATCTGGGCATAAACTGATTAAATTGTACTAATTGGCCTGTTGTTTTTGTGATTTCTTTGTTGTTATTGACTCCTTATGATGATATGGCATTTATACATGATCTCATCGTTCTTTTCGGGCTTTAAATGCATAAAAATGTCATAAAATATCATATATGCTTGTGTTTTTTTACTTGTGTATTTTAGGTATGGATATCGTGAAAAAGACAAAAGATCACAAGAAACAAGGAAAAACGGACACGAGAAACGAAGCCGTACAATGAACCGGGCCCTAGTTCATGAATTATCCAACATTTACCCTTGAAGACTTGAAGATATGCAAGATTGATCCTCAAACAATGAAGAAATGACACTTAAAACCCTTGTAAATTCATAATTACAAGTTTGGTCCCTTAAGTTTGTCAAAATTGCAAAAAGGTCCTTCAACTTTGAAGATTTGGAAAGATTAGTCCCTCATCAAATCTAATTTGTCAATTATGGTCCTTCATGAAGTCAAAGATACATTGAAGACCTTTGAAGATCAAGAATGTCCAAAATCAGCCCTTGAATTATGGAAAAATGGCAAAAACAACCCTTTAAAACCTTTTGCCAAAGTTTTGGGCAAAAATGTGAAAAGGGAAACTTTCATTACAAAGGGAATACGTTTATGTTGGCTGAAATTCTTATTATGCATGTTTTGCCAAAAACCAAGGACTCATACTACCATTCTCAAACTTCAAACACACAAACACGCGCCAAACAAACACAATCCCCCAATTTCGGAACAAAACCTTTACTGTTTACCATTCATCAACCCAGTTACCATCCCACTTAAAACAAAGGGTAAATTTCAATTAACCCTACCCACGTTTAATTCACACGCCCAGAAACCTATCCCACACATAAAACCTTAACCTCCACTCACCAATGGACCCCACACCCAAAACCGTTTCACCCATCACATGACAACTTATTCCCCAAGGATTGCCACGTGTCAAGATCAACAGCCAATACTCTTTGCTTAACTCCAAAGCTATTTTAAACAGTTCTGATCATTTTGGACACTCATATCAAGGATTCGTCTAGAAGCACTCAATGACAATATTGGGAATTCAGTTCTAGGGTTTATGAATAGTGTTTTGTATCCATTTGCCTATAAAAGGAGACCTCAACCTGTGAGAGTCCCTTTGTTCCAGATTTTAGCTTTTAAATCTTTGTAATTCCTTTTTATGAAATAAAGTTTGAATTTCTGAAAAATTTTGAATTCTCATTTGTTATTTATAAAAGTTTGGTATCTGATAAGCTAAAGTCTGAGTTCCATTCACATGTTTTGTTGGTTTTGAAAAAAGGTTTTAAGGATTAAAACACTTGTTTTCAGAAATCAAAGGTTAATCTGTTTATGATCTCACTTTTCTGTTTGTTCATCTTAGCAGCTTGGAAGCTGGTACTTGTTTTGCTAGTACCTCAGCTCAAACAATCCAGGGCCTAGATGTAGGTCTTGGAGGTTTGCATCCTTCTTCCTTTTTCATTACTCTTTAATTTTTCTGAATATTGGTGATTTTGCATGATTATTGTTGAATCTGTGTTCTTATGATTGGATCTTGTTTATCTGGTCTTGTTTGATGTTATTGAGTAGATGATAACTTGATTTATGGGTTAAATCTAAAATATCCTTTGAAAATTTGTGAAATCAGATAATTAAGGGGTGTTTGGGTTAACTGCATAAGCAGGATTTGTGGAATATTGAGTTATTGTTTTTGTTTCCTTTGGTTTGGTATCTGTTTATTGGTTGCTAAGTGGCATTTGTCTGCAAGTTTTGTGGGCTTGAACACCTAAAACAATCAAAGGGCTATAAAATTTGATTTACTTGGGAATTTTAGCTAAAATTTTGGGGACACCTAGATCTAAGGGTAGACTAGGGTTAACAAGTGTAAAATTTTGGTTAACTTAATCAGGGAAAGAGATTTGAAGGCTTAAAATTGGATTGGTGGTCAAATAGATCAGCAAAAGGATTTTGGATAATCACTTTTACTTATCAGCAACTGTTGGTGCTTGAATCTGCTTATTTACTTTGATCCATTGCTTGAAACAAGTTTATTTGTGCTTATTGGACTTTATTATAGCTTGTGTATGCATTTGGTTAAATTTGGCTGGCTTATTCATGCTAAAACTGCTTATTTGTTCATAATTGCTTAATATCAAGGTTTGTGCAATATCTGTGGACTGTTTGCTTAATCTGGGCTTATTGTGTGAACCAATTTGTGATTTCTTTGTTGATATAGACTCCTTGTGATTCACTGATCACAAGGGTGCCCTTGTTTCCATTTGAATCCAACTGGATCTCTCAAAATTCACAGGTCAAATAGTCAAAGCAGTGGGAACTCCTTTCCCCTGCTACAAGCCACTACTAGTGTATTTTTGTGTTCAGCTTATCAATAAGCTATTATAGCTTATTTTAACCAGCAACAACTTGGATTTTGTAATAGGTGCTCATCATTTGACCCATTTGTTCATACTGGAGCATTTGGTGGGTTGACTTTAGGGTTTGACTAGAAAATCAACTTAATTGACTTTTTCATAAGTGCTTATTGGCTTATTCTGGCTTATTGGTGTTGCTTATTGGATTTTTGTTGATTGATTTGGCATATTGAAGTCATTTGTGACATTTTGTAGAACCGCATTAAGACCCTCACTAGACCCGAATTGAAAAAAGAAAAAACCTTTCTCATTCATCATGATACGCTTCAAACCATGTTTTGCCTAGTGATTCTTAGCAAAATACTCAACCACAGGAAATGCAATCCTTTTACCAAGAAATTAACCATATAAAGTGTTGTGGTAACGAGTATTTACTTTTTCAACTACCTTCCTAGGAAAATAGATATTAACCCCTTCACAAACATTTTCAGAATTAAACGAAGAAGAGACTGCATTAATACCTCCATTAGTAGACGTAACCATATCAGCTTCAAACTTGAAAAGTAACTCCAGAATTTCTTTAGCACGGTCATGTGAGATCAATTCCCACAAAGGATGTTTCTTCATTTTTAACTCATGCATAAATTCACCCGCATCACCAACCGTGCGAATCGTTACACCATATAGTTTCAAAACCTCATGTAGGTTACACGGTTGCAACCCATTAATGGTTGCAGCCTTAGCTGCAAGGTCCAAAAAAACATCACCAGAAGAGGAAACATTAGTAATAGGGTCATCTGTTTTCTTAGCCACATGTGCAGAGTGCACACTCGAACCACCTGAACTGAGTGAAGAAATGCTGCTAGTTAGATTCTTATGGCGTTCACACAAAACTTCATAATAAAACATAGTGGTCTCCTTAGGTAAAGTAGACCATTTAGGAAATTTGTTTGCCTTAACACCATTTGCAAACACTTCAATGTCACGCCCAGTATTCAAAGGAATAGAAAACAAATTAGATATCTCCTCTAACGTTACTAAAACCTCAAGAGTAGACACCTTAGCCACATCATTCCAACCTGTAAAGAGTGGCTTATCACTTTTATTGCTCGAATCCATGTTCAATCAAACACAGCCCTAACCACGACAAATAAACCCTAAATAAACAGTAACCGAAGCCCTTAAAATAAACAAACAAGTCGAATGTGACGACATCCTAAGAATTAAATTGCGAACAGTAACCTAATTTATGGTCAGTCGACCAAAGTTAATCGATCTGGCTTATTGAGTGTGCTTTTTCAAAATTTCTTTTTACAGATCTCTTTAGTATCCCAAAAGAAGGTTGTGTGTTAAATTAGAGCTTATGGCATTAGCTTATTGCTTAATGGGCTTAATGGCCCAATAAGGATAAGCTGTTTGTTTAATAAGCTGTGATAAGCTCACTTTCAGCTTTTGGGCCTTCAGAGTTTTGTGTTTAGAATTGAATTTTGAGTCAGATAGTGCTTTTCCAGGTCTTTTGGGCTTATTTTGACTTTTTGGGCTAAAAAGCCCATTTGTTTTGACTGTTTTTGGTTTTGGGCCATTTGGGGGCCCAATAGGGGTATTCTGGTCATTTCACTTTCATTTTCTGTTTAATCAGGTCAAAATAAACTAGTTTGCAAGTTTTTATAATTTTTTATAATTTTTGGATTTTTAATATTATTTTAATATTATTTTTCAAATTTCACCTTTTTGCACTTTTTACATTTTTTAGCTTGAATACATTAAAATAGGAATTTTGCAACTCTTAGATTAATTTTATCATCTTTAGATTAATTTTTATAATTATTTTAGTTTTAATAGTTTTTAAATCATTTTAAATAGTTTTTATTAGTTTAAAAATTTCTAAAAATAGTTTTTAATCTTTTTAGGTCATTTTAGAGGCTTACCAATTGAAAAATCTTTATTTGGGCTTTTTGATAATTAATTTGATTTTTAGGGCTTTAATTAGAATTTAAAAATTAAATATTTAATTAATTAAAAGGTTTGGAAAAGTTTTGATCACTGGTAAACTCTTAGTTCATTTATTTTGATTTTTGGTGAATTTTTGGTAATTTTTAGAATTAATTTTTATTCTAGCTCGTTTTACGTGTAGTCGTAGTAGTAATTAATTTCACGTCTTCGTCATCCTCTTTTCTCATCCCCTTCTAACCAATATTAATCTCAAATCAATTACGAATTATTCACACACATATACCTCCTTGGGAAACGAACTTGAACTTCATTGGGTCATTAGTGCTTGATTTTCCTAAATCATCACTTAATACTTTCCCTATTTACGCTCTTTTCCTAAAGAGTAGTAAAACACTACAATCATTTTGGCGTCGCTGCCGGGGAGGTGTGTCGTGATTAATTTGTCTTGTTGTTTTTAATATTAACCATAAATAGTATTTGTATTAGTAGAAATCTACTAATATGTATTATCGGTTTTTTTGGTTTTTCTTGTGAAATTATAATTACTATATTATATTAAGTATCACAATCAATACAAAATATCTCCAAAAGTGTGAAAACACAACCTTAATTGGGATTTGATCTCCTAATTATTGTATTCGAATCTCAAACAAAAAGAAAAAGGCAAAAATAGATAAATACTTTCGTGAAGCTCGATTTTGAAAAATACGAACTATAAGGTGAGAATAAGGCGGGTATTATAAAATGTACCCTAAGGAAAAAGGCTCTTAAGTGCTTCGCGCCGCCTCGTTTCCCCGCTTGCTTGTGAGTATTTTGAGACTGAAGGCTAATCGAGGGTTTTGCCGCCCAAAGTATTATTACGTATAATATATTTGCTTGGTTTTGTTTGTGATTAAACCCTCTTGAACAATTTGGTTTTCACCAAAGTTCTAAAGTCATTCGAAGGCGTTTACTCCACGTGATCGTTTTCATTCCTTTGAGGCTTCTTTAATCAAGAGTTTGATTCGAGGAGAGATTTGGTAGATTGTTGTCTACGAAGATACACCAAAATCCAAAAAATTTAAAAACAATCAAAAACACAAAAAAATTGAAAATTCACAAAACACCCAAAAAGAATCTTCTATGCTCACCTCCCATTCTTCGTGAAGTTTATGATCACTCGTAATCAAGGAAAATGAGCTCGTAAACGTCTTCAAAAGCAAGCCAATCAAGAGACGTTGATTGAAGAACAAACTCCAATTGTTGAACCTATTGTAGAACAAGAAGTCGTCATGGCTAATCCTACTATGATGGAGTTGCTACAAGCACCCACCGAGGGTTTTGGAGAGGCCATTGTGATTCCCGCTATCCTTGCGGAGAATTTCGAGATTAAGACGGGTTTAATGTCGATGTTGCAAGCAAATAATTTTAGAGGTCATGAGAAAGACAACCCGCACTATCACATAAGGAATTTTAATCGTCTCACCGCAACTAGCAAGTTTAAGGATGTTCCACATGACGCCATTTAGATGATGTTGTTTCCATACTCGTTAGATGGACCCGCAAAAATTTGGCTTGAGAAAGAACCGCCAAATTCGATTTTGACATGGGGTGATCTCGTTTCTAAGTTTGTGAACAAATTTTTTCCACCATCTAAAACAACACATTTGAAAAATGAGATTTCAAGATTTGTGCAAAGAAATAATGAAAGTTTTTCAATGGCATGGGAACGCTTTAAAGAAATGTTACATGAATGTCCACACCATGATGTTTCGGAATTGCATCAAATTGATACTTTTTATAATGGGCTTAATGATCATGAACGAGATTACTTGAATGCCGCCACGGGTGGTAATTTTTTGTGCAAAACGACCGATGAAGCTTTAAAGATTATCGAGAATAGATCTAAGGTTTATAGCCCTCGTAACACACCGAGTGTTGCCAATATGGGTTCGTCATCGTCTCGTAGCATTAATGCCTTACATGATGAAGCTAATGAGGAAAATCGGTTTTTCGATAGATTTGCTAATCTTATGACTCATTGGAAAGCTCAAGAGGCTTTGAATTCCGCTTCGGTTAAAGCGGTTGCTAAGAGTTGTTTGTCTTGTGGTGGAGCTCATGATCTTTCCGAGTGCATTACCGCGGATGGTAACACTTCGAGTGCTTACGTAGCAACAGGAACTTATAACCAAAACGGCCAAGGTTCCCGCCCAAATCAAGCTCCACCAAATCAAAATGCTAATAACTATCGAAACAACAACCAAGGTGGTAATTATCAAGGCAATTCACGTAACTACAACAAGGGGAATTATCAAAGTGGGAATGGGCAAGTCACTAATCAAAACCAAAACCGCGATTTTCAAAACACTACACAAGGTTTTCAAAATGCTTACACTAAAAATCTTCAAGGAGAATTTTTGGATTATGCTAAAGCAAATGATGCTAAGTTTGATAACATGCAACGTGAGTTGATTAGCTTATGATCCGAGTTGAAAAACGAGCTTAAAAACGAACTTGCTAATGAACTTAAAACTCATGCAAATAAGATGGAAGGAAATGTTCAACGTCTTCAACAAAACCAACAAAAGATGGAACAAGGACAACATGAGATTAAGCAAGAATTGTTAAAAGCGGATTTAAGGCAATCAAAATTTTAAGACCGAATGACAAAAATGTTTGAAGCAATCATGTGTAAACCCTCTTCCTCGGGTGGTCTTCCTAGTGATACCATTGCAAACCCGAAAGGAGAAATGAAGGTTATTACTACACGAAGTGGTAAAACTTTCAAGGAACCAATCTCTCGTCCAAGTACTTCTACGGAGAAGGAAATCGAGAAAGAACCCGAGGTGGTGGTCGAAAAGGAGCACATTACAATCCCACGAAGTACCGCTCATACCACACCTACGGTTGAACCAATACCAATTGTGGAACCCGAGTTTCCAAGGCCGTTTCCTAATGTCCAACCCACACCACCCTTACCTTACCCTTCGAGACGAAAAAAAGATAAAATGCAAGAACGTAACAAACAACAAATCGAGCTTTTTATAAAAATGTTTCAACAAGTGCATTTTGATGTGAGTTTAGCCGACGCGTTGTTATACATGCCTCGTTTCGCTTCCACTTTTAAAAGTATGATGAGCGATAAGGAAAAGCTTTCAAAGCTTGCTAATTGTTCTTCGGTTTATCTTAACCGCATACCGGAAAAAGTTGGTGACCCCGGAAAGTTTCTTATTCCTTGTGACATACAAGATATGAAAGAATGCCTCGCCTTGGCCGATCTTGGTGCGAGCATTAATTTGATGCCATTTTCCATTTGGAAATCGCTTTCGCTTCCGGCCCTTACTCCTTCGAACATGTCTATCGAGATGGCCGATCATTCTACGATCTTAGCATGTGGAGTAGCCGAAGATGTTTTCGTGAAAGTGGGGAAGTTCTACTATCCTGTTGATTTTATAGTAGTTGACATCCCCGCGGATCCTCAAGTTCCTCTAATTTTAGGTCGTCCATTTTTAGACACCTCGAGATCGCTTATCGACGTTCATGCAAGAACTATCACTTTGAGATTCAACGAAGAGGAACTTGTTATAAACGCTACTCAAAACTCAAAACCTTCTCATGTTTATGCAATCGCTACCATCAATCACATTGATTTAGTTGATGTGGTTTACGATGAGTTTTCACAAGAAGTGTTAGGTTTTTCCGATAGCTCGTCAAGTGGCAATCCCACTATTTTGGATCCGATTCTTGCTAATTCTACACCAAATCTCACTCCATTCCAAGGAGGCGATTTTACTTCAAATGAAATCGACAATGAAGAGGAGGTGTTGATTAGTGATGATACTTCTATTCCACCATTTCTTTCGCCGATGGAAGTTATGAGTGTTGAACTAAAATCTTCAATCGAGGAACCACCTATCCTTGAATTGAAAGATCTTCCTTCTCACCTTGAATATGCATTCTTGGAAGGTGATGACAAGTTGCCGGTTATTATTGCAAGAGGTCTTGCTAATGATGAAAAAACCGAGCTCTTGAAAGTTCTTAAAGCTCATAAAGGGGCAATTGCGTGGAAAATTTCCGACATTAAGGGTATTGACCCAAAATTTTGTACTCACAAGATTTTAATGGAGGAGGACTACAAACCCGCAATTCAAAGTCAAAGAAGGGTGAATCCCAAAATTCACGATGTCATTAAAAAGGAAGTTTTAAAATTCCTTGACGCGGGAATGATTTATCCTATCTCCGATAGCCCATGGGTGAGCCCAATCCATTGTGTCCCTAAAAAGTGAGGAATGACCGTTGTGCCTAATGAAAACAACGAGTTAATTCCCACTCGTGTTGTGACCGGTTGGAGGGTGTGTATTGACTACCGAAAGTTAAATGACGCCACTCGTAAAGACCACTTTCCTTTGCCCTTCATGGATCAAATGTTGGAGCGACTCACGGGAAATGAATTCTATTGCTTTTTAGATGGTTTTTCCGGTTACTTTCAAATCCCTATCGACCCTCGTGATCAAGAGAAGACTACGATTACGTGTCCTTATGGAACGTTTGCTTATCGTAGGATGCCTTTCGGACTTTGTAATGCATCGGGTATGTTTCAACGGTGTATGATGGCCATTTTTCACGATATGATCGAGAAGTCGATGGAAGTGTTTATGGATGACTTTTCGGTGTTTGGCAATTCGTTCACGTCGTGTTTATCTAATCTCGAGCAAATGTTAAAACGTTGTGAAGAAACCAATCTTGTGCTTAATGTGGAAAAATGTCATTTCATGTGTAAAAAAGGAATCGTCTTAGGACATAAGGTCTCTAAAGCGGGAATTGAGGTCGATAAAGCTATGGTAGACGTCATCGCCAAGTTACCTCATCCCAAAACCGTTAAGGGAGTTAGGAGTTTCCTAGGCCACGCGGGCTTTTATCGTCGTTTCATCAAAGACTTTTCGAAAATCTCTCGACCTATGACACACCTTCTCGAGAAGGATGCTCCTTTTAATTTCAATGAGGATTGTGTTAGAGCTTTCGAAACTCTCAAAAGGAAACTTACCGAAGCTCCAATTCTTGTTGCTCCTAATAGGGAATTACCCTTGAAATCATGTGCGATGCAAGTGATTATGCTATAGGGGTCGTCTTAGGGCAACGTTATGAAAAGCATTTCCGTCCTATCCATTATGCTAGTAAGACGATGACCGAGGCTCAATTAAAGTACACCACAACAGAAAAGGAATTCCTTGTCGTGGTTTATGCTTTTGAGAAATTCCGACCTTATCTCGTCTTAACTAAAAGCATCGTGTATACCGACCATTCGGCTATCAAGTATCTCTTAGCTAAGCAAGATGCTAAGCCGAGATTGCTTCGTTGGATGCTCCTCCTCCAAGAATTTAATGTCACCATGCTTGACAAAAAAGGAGCCGAGAATCTAGCGGCCGATCATCTCTCTCGTCTAGAAGATCCTCACAAAGATGTTTTCGAGAACAAGGAAATCACCGAAACATTTCCGCTCGAGACTCTCGGTGTAGTGAATTCTAAAGACACCACCCCATGGTTTACCGACATTGCAAATTACCATGCGGGAAATTTCATAATCAAGGGTATGACGACACAACAAAAGCGAAAATTCTTTCGTGACGTCAAGTTCTATTTTTGGGACGACCCTTATCTCTTTCGGTTTTGTGCGGATCAACTCGTTCGACGTTGTGTTTTTGGTGCCGAAGCTTCTAATATCCTTAGAGCTTGTCACGAGGGACCCACGGGTGGTCACCATAGTGCTAATCTCACGGATAAGAAAGTGTTAGATGCCGGCTTCTTTTGGCCTTCTATCTATCGAGATGCACACGCACTTATGAAGTCGTGTGATTCGTGCCAACGTCAAGGAAAATCGTCTCAACGTGATGAAATGCCGCAAAACATAATCCAAGTGTGTGAGATTTTCGACATTTGGGGCATAGATGTTATGGGGCCGTTCCCATCGTCTCATGGTAACAAGTATATCCTCGTCGCGGTGGACTACCTTTCTAAGTGGGTGGAAGCTAAGGCTTTACCTACTAATGATGCTCGTGTGGTAGTGAAGTTTTTGAAGCAACTATTCTCTCGGTTCGGAACCCCTCGTGCTATTATAAGCGATCGTGGAACCCATTTTTGTAATGACCAATTCGAGAAGGTCTTAAAGAAATATGGAGTTAGTCATCGTCTTTCTACGGCTTATCACCCGCAAACGAATGGGCAAGTCGAGGTTTTGAACCGAGCTTTGAAGAGGATTTTAGAGAGGTCGATTGGAGAAAACCGTGCTTCATGGTCCGACAAACTCGATGACGCTTTATGGGCCTTTAGGACCGCTTATAAGACACCTATCGGTTGTACTCCTTATAAGTTAGTCTATGGGAAAAATTGTCATTTGCCCATTGAATTGGAGCACAAGGCATATTGGGCCCTTAAGCATGCAAACTTTGACTTGATGACCGCGAGAGATCACCGGAAAATACAATTGAATGAATTGGATGAACTAAGAGACAATGCTTATGAAAATTCATTAATTTTCAAAGAAAAGACTAAAAAGTTTCATGATTCAAAAATTAAAAACCGGGTTTTTAACGTTGGTGATCAAGTGTTACTTTTTAAATCTAGACTTAAGATATTTTCCGGGAAATTGAAATCTCGTTGGTCGAGTCCTTTCATCGTTACAAAGTGTTTCCTTATGGGACCATCGAGCTAGCTCAAGATGATGGTCCTAACTTCAAGGTGAATGGACATAGGCTTAAGCACTACTTTGGTGGGCAAATTCCTTCAATGGTTGACCTCGACCAAGTCACCTTCCCCAATGATAATTAGCATTGAGGGGATCGAGTCGAGCTCATGACTCGGTAATAAAAAACGAGGTGCCTCGTGGGGGAGATCCCATGCTTATCCTTTTATGCTTACTAATAACTAATGAGGGGATTTGTGTCCTTCCAACTCGTTGTCTCGTGGTTGTTTGTGATTGTGTTATCTAGATCATCATCATCATCTACGACTGAAGACTCTCGTGTTCGTGAGCCTCCATCGTTTGCTTGAAGAAGTTTTTCACGAATCCATTGACATATCCTTTATTGTTCTAACAATTATCTTTTAGCATACTTAATAAACGGCTTTAGATATATTGTTGATCACCCTTTCCATGCTAGATCCTAAGCATTCGATTCTTCGTCTCTAGTATGGGGGTGCTCCACCTTTAGACTCGAAACATTGAGGACAATGTTTACTTTTAGTATGGGGATGAATAGATACTTGCTTTGCTACGCCCTCACGTTTTCTAACTTTCAATGTTTTGTTTTGTTTTATTGCTTATAAGGCTAAAAATGGCCAAATTTTAAAAATTTTCTTAGTTTTCATAAGTGTTTTTGAGACACGAATGTATATTTTCTGATGGGTAGAATAAGAGCTAATTTTTGACTTGATGGGCATTTGGAGCCATTTACATTCCTTAACCCGCTCAATTCAAGTTTTGCTAGACTTTTATATAGGGAACTTTAAAACGCGAAAGTCTTAGCTCATTCGGGTTAAGAACAAGAACTTTTCGCAAGTTAATATAATTGATCCTAGAAAGTCACTTATCAAGGGAACTATAAAATGCATTCTCTATACTTGAAAAAGTCCAAGAAAGTGCAAGATCCTATAGGTGGCTTGAAAACTTAAAACTTTGATTTGATATAGTCTTAATGAAAGCTAATCCAAATTTGGCTTAATTTTGACTTGCATGGCTAAGTATTCACGAGTCTCTTTAATTAGAGGTCTTTATATAGTGAAGAACGAGAGATGATAGAGTTAGACAAGTGATCATGCTAAATGTAGAACATGAAAATGTTCTTTCAAAAACTCATGTGTTTTTAATTGTGGCTTTTTCTTCCCATAAGATCAATGCATTAGGAATAAAAATAATTGCAATAAGTAAGGTCGTACGATTTGAAAAGTTACTTAGCCTCTAGCGCAAGATCGTTTTAAAGTTGCTCGGGGTTGAATAAAGTTCATACTTATTGAAGCGGGACGCGAAGATTGGTGAAGATCCAAAAAGGTCCTAACAAGGCATGAGGAGCTCTATTTTATTGCTAAAGATCCAAGATGATGTGAAGTATCATTATTCCAAAATCAATATGAAGGATCGAGACACACGACGAAAAGCAATTACTCCCCTAAAGATCATGGATAAAGTCTATCCAAAAAGACCCTTACAAGGTATGAGGATAAATATATCCAAGTCCGAAAAGGAGGCGGATCGTTGTATATCAAAGTCCAAAATAAAGATTGAATAAAAATGATGAAGTCGTGGTCCTAATATGAAGAATCTCTCAAAAACGTCAAGTGAAGAAATTCCAAATATATGAAGAGAAGACCATAATTTCAAGAACGTCTTCCCAAGATTTGAAGTATGAAGTACATGCCAATATCGGTCCGAGAAAGGTCTCAAATCGTGAAATGAGTTATGCCAAGATATGAACTTAAGGAGATACACGAGAAGACGTTTTAAAAGATTTTGTCCTTCGGGTAACTATCGATTAAATCGTGCTACTTTGCTTTCGGACTAATAACTACTCAAATAAGTCAATATGAATCACTTGTGATCCATGACAAATAGTTAAAAAAATGCTAGTAACCCATTTCCTTTTATAATAACTAGGATTGCGGGGAGAAAAAGTATTACACAATTTAGACGTATGAGTAGTGTTAGCATTGTGACTTGTACCAACAATGATCTCGTTTTTGCACTTAGCATGGAATGTATGACAATCAAGGATGACGAAATTTACTCTAAGGGACATTTACTTGTTTCTATTCATTGACCCTAAAAGTCACATTCGTGATGAAAATCATACATTATGTCTTTACACATCTTCGTAGTATTGTTGCAAGTCTTTTACTTTTCAATGAAAGTTAATAAAATTGAATTTTGGTGATGCTTAGATACTTTATTCTAGCATTGCGTGAGGGAACGGCAATGGCTTAGTATGGGGGAGTGATGAAATGGCATTTATACATGATCTCATCGTTCTTTTCGGGCTTTAAATGCATAAAAATGTCATAAAATACCATATATATGCTTGTGTTTGTTTACTTGTGTATTTTAGGTATGGATATCGTGAAAAAGACAAAAGATCACAAGAAACAAGGAAAAACGGACACGAGAAACGAAGCCGTACAATGAACCGGGCCCTAGTTAATGAATTATCCAACATTTACCCTTGAAGACTTGAAGATATGCAAGATTGATCCTCAAAACCAATGAAGAAATGACACTTAAAACCCTTGTGAATTCATAATTACAAGTTTGGTCCCTTAAGTTTGTCAAAATTGCAAAAAGGTCCTTCAACTTTGAAGATTTGGCAAGATTAGTCCCTCATCAAATATAATTTGTCAATTATGGTCCTTCATGAAGTCAAAGATACATTGAAGACCTTTGAAGATCAAGAATGTCCAAAATCAGCCCTTGAATTATGGAAAAATGGCAAAAACAACCCTTTAAAACCTTTTGCCAAAGTTTTGGGGCAAAAATGTGAAAAGGGAAACTTTCATTACAAAGGGAATACGTTTATGTTGACTGAAATTCTTATTATGAATGTTTTGCCAAAAACCAAGGACTCATACTGCCATTCTCAAACTTCAAACACACAAACACGCGCCAAACAAACACAATCCCCCAATTTCGGATCAAAACCTTTACTGTTTACCATTCATCAACCCAGTTACCATCCCACTTAAAACAAAGGGTAAATTTCAATTAACCTTACCCACGTTTAATTCACACGCCCAGAAACCTATCCCACACATAAAACCTTAACCTCCACTCACCAATGGACCCCACACCCAAAACCGTTTCACCCATCACATGACAACTTATTCCCCAAGGATTGCCACGTGTCAAGATCAACAGCCAATACTCTTTGCTTAACTCCAAAGCTATTTTGAACGGTTCTGATCATTTTGGACAGCTCATATCAAGGATTCGTCTAGAAGCACTCAAGGACAACATTGGGAATTCAGTTCTGGGGTTTATGAATAGTGTTTTGTATCCATTTGCCTATAAAAGGAGACCTCAACCTATGAGAGTCCCTTTGTTCCAGATTTTAGCTTTTAAATCTTTGTAATTCCTTTTTATGAAATAAAGTTTGAATTTCTGAAAATTTTTGAATTCTCATTTGTTATTTATAAAAGTTTGGTATCTGATAAGCTAAAGTCTGAGTTCCATTCACATGTTTTGTTGGTTTTGAAAAAAGGTTTTAAGGATTAAAACACTTGTTTTCAGAAATCAAAGGTTATTCTGTTTATGATCTCACTTTTCTGTTTGTTCATCTTAGCAGCTTGGAAGCTGGTACTTGTTTTGCTAGTACCTCAGCTCAAACAATCCAGGGCCTGGATGTAGGTCTTGAAGGTTTCCATCCTTCTTCCTTTTTCATTTCTCTTTAACTTTTCTGAATATTGGTGATTTTGCATGATTATTGTTGAATATGTGTTCTTATGATTGGATCTTGTTTATCTGGTCTTGTTTGATGTTATTGAGTAAATGATAACTTGATTTGTGCGTTAAATCTGAAATATCCTTTGAAAATTTGTGAAATCAGATAATTAAGGGGTGTTTGGGTTAACTGCATAAGAAGGATTTGTGGAATATTGAGTTATTGTTTTTGTTTCCTTTGGTTTGGTATCTGTTTATTGGTTGCTAAGTGGCATTTGTCTGCAAGTTTTGTGGGCTTGAACACCTAAAACAATCAAAGGGCTATAAAATCTGATTTACTTAGGAATTTTGGCTAAAAATTCGGGGACACCTAGATCTAAGGGTAGACTAGGGTTAACAAGTGTAAAATTTTGGTTACCTTAATCAGGGAAAGAGATTTGAAGGCTTAAAATTGGATTGGTGGTCAAATAGATCAGCAAAAGGATTTTGGATAATCACTTTTGCTTATCAGCAACTGTTGGTGCTTAAATCTGCTTATTTGCTTTGATCCATTGCTTAAAACAAGTTTATTTGTGCTTATTGGACTTTATTATAGCTTGTGTATGCATTTGGTTCAATTTGGCTGGCTTATTCATGCTAAAACTGCTTATTTGTTCATAACTGCTTAACATCAAGGTCTGTGCAATATCTGTGGACTGTTTGCTTAATCTGGGCTTATTGTGTGAACCAATTTGTGATTTCTTTTTTGATATAGACTCCTTGTGATACACTGATCACAAGGGTGCCCTTGTTTCCATTTGAATCCAACTGGATCTCTCACAATTCACAGGTCAAATAGTCAAAGTAGTGGGAACTCCTTTCCCCTGCTACTAGCCACTGCTAGTGTATTTTTGTGTTCAGCTTATCAATAAGCTATTATAGCTTATTTTAACCAGCAACAACTTGGATTTAGTAATAGGTGCTCATCATTTGACGCATTTGTTCATACTGGAGCATTTGGTGGGTTGACTTTAGGGTTTGACTAGAAAACCAACTTAATTGACTTTTTCATAAGTGCTTATTGGCTTATTCTGGCTTATTGGTGTTGCTTATTGGATTTTTGTTGATTGATTTGGCTTACAGAAGTCATTTGTGACATTTTGCAAGTTGAATCAAGTTCTGAGGTGCCCTAAATCTCAAACTCTATTTTGTCTTTTAGTGGATTTGTACTTTGCTTATTTCTGGCTTTTTTTTTGGTAAAAGGGTAACAATGACCCCGGTAATAGAACCAAAAAAAGCGTTGAAGTACAAGGAATGTGGCTGAAATACCACATTAACCGCAAGCTACAGGCAGCTTGTTAAACAAAATGTTTATGACAGGCCATAAACATTAACTAGTCTAGAATAAAGGAAATATATAAACTAGACAAAAACCAAGACGATAACATAAAATTACTAGGAAAATAATAAAATATCAACATGGGATCAGCCAGTTGGAGTGCTTGCCCCTATATTAGTGTTGAGAAGATTCACCGATTCATCAAAGACGACCTCGACTCTCTCCTCCTCCTCCTCATTATCTTCCTCGCTTACTTGACCCCCTTCGTCAATACCAGGCATGGACAAAGATGAAAATTTATTAGATGTAGAAACACTGCTCATTTGAGCCTTACCCTTGTTCGGACCATTAGGATTGCTAGACTGCTGTGACTGACCAGATTTAGTATTCAACTTTCTACTATTATCACCACTCGTACTTGTAGTATCCAATCGAGTTTTTGGACGAAAAACAACCGTCTTTCCTGTTTGGGAACCCTTACTCAATGTAACACCTCTCGGAACTTGATTCCCTAAATTACCTTTGTACTTCTTCCTCTTACTATGCATTTGTTGGAATCCATCATTATCAACATGAGTTGTCACATTTTCAACCTTGTAGGTTTAACATTTTTCGGACAAGAATCAAAGGAATGACCAAAACTATTACAAGTATGACATCTAGGCGGTTTCCATTCGTATTCAACACGAATTAATTCCTTAGTACAACCAGAGCCTTCAAGATCAGGGACACCAATAGTAACGTTATCTATAAACTCCGAATCAGCGTTCATCTCAATAAGACAACGAGCAAAACTACAACGACCCCAAGACTCTTTGCACATATTATCAGTATAATTATCCATCATAATAAGCTTACCAAAAAACGAAGCAATTAAACTAATACCTTCCTCTTCAAATACCTGTAGCGGGACATCATGAAACTTGACCCATACCGGAATACGAGTTAGTTCCTCCTTTAGAAGATTCGTTTTCATAGTCCATTTCTTAAGAAAAATTGGTGAATTACGAACCATCCACGGACCACCTTCCAGAACCACATTAAGACCCTCACTAGACCCGAATTGAAAAAAGAAAAAACCTTTCTCATTCATCATGATACGCTTCAGACCATGTTTTGCCCAGTGATTCTTAGCAAAATACTCAACCACAGGAAATGCAATCCTTTTACCAAGAAAGTAACCATATAAAGTGTTGTGGTAACGAGTATTTACTTTTTCAACTACCTTCCTAGGAATAGAGATATTAACCCCTTCACAAACATTTTCAGAATTAAACGAAGAAGAGACTGCATTAATACCTCCATTAGTAGACGTAACCATATCAGCTTCAAACTTGCAAAGTAACTCCAGAATTTCTTTAGCACGGTCATGTGAGATCAATTCCCACAAAGGATGTTTCTTCATTTTTAACTCATGCATAAATTCACCCGCATCACAAACCGTGCGAATCGTTACACCAAATAGTTTCAAAACCTCATGTAGGTTACACGGTTGCAACCCATTAATGGTTGCAGCCTTAGCTGCAAGGTCCAAAAAAACATCACCAGAAGAGGAAACATTAGTAATAGGGTCATCTGTTTTCTTAGCCACATGTGCAGAGTGCACACTCGAACCACCTGAACTAAGTGAAGAAATGCTGCTAGTTAGATTCTTATGGCGTTCACACAAAACTTCATAATAAAACATAGTGGTCTCCTTAGGTAAAGTAGACCATTTAGGAAATTTGTTTGCCTTAACACCATTTGCAAACACTTTAATGTCACGCACAGTATTCAAAGGAATAGAAAACAAATTAGATATATCCTCTAACGTTACTAAAACCTCAAGAGTAGACACCTTAACCACATCATTCCAACCTGTAAACAGTGGCTTATCACTTTTATTGCTCGAATCCATGTTCAATCAAACACAGCTCTAACCACGACAAATAAACCCTAAATAAACAATAACCGAAGCCCTTAAAATAAACAAACAAGTCGAATGTGACGACACCCTAAGAATTAAATTGCGAACAGTAACCTAATTTATGGTCAGCCGACCAAAGTTAATCGATCTGGCTTATTGAGTGTGCTTTTTCAAAATTTCTTTTTACAGATCTCTTTAGTATCCCAAAAGAAGGTTGTGTGTCAAATTAGAGCTTATGGCATTAGCTTATTGCTTAATGGGCTTAATGGCCCAATAAGGATAAGCTGTTTGTTTAATAAGCTGTGATAAGCTCACTTTCAGCTTTTGGGCCTTCAGAGTTTTGTGTTTAGAATTGAATTTTGAGTCAGATAGTGCTTTTCCAGGTCTTTTGGGCTTATTTTGACTTTTTGGGCTAAAAAGCCCATTTGTTTTGACTGTTTTTGGTTTTGGGCCATTTGGGGGCCCAATAGGGGTATTCTGGTCATTTCACTTTCATTTTCTGTTTAATCAGGTCAAAATAAACTAGTTTGCAAGTTTTTATATTTTTTTATAATTTTTGGATTTTTAATATTATTTTAATATTATTTTTCAAATTTCACATTTTTGCACTTTTTACATTTTTTAGCTTAAATACATTAAAATAGGAATTTTGCAACTCTTAGATTAATTTTATCATCTTTAGATTAATTTTTATAATTATTTTAAGTTTTAATAGTTTTTAAATCATTTTAAATAGTTTTTATTAGTTTAAAAATTTCTAAAAATAGTTTTTAATCTTTTTAGGTCATTTTAGAGGTTTACCAATTGAAAATCTTTATTTGGGCTTTTTGATAATTAATTTGATTTTTAGGGCTTTAATTAGCATTTAAAAATTAAATATTTAATTAATTAAAAGGTTTGAAAAAGTTTTGATCATTGGTAAACTCTTAGTGCATTTAGTTTGATTTTTGGTGAATTTTTGGTAATTTTAAGAATTAATTTTTATTTTAGCTCATTTTACGGTTTTACGTGTAGTCGTAGTAGTAATTAATTTCACGTCTTTGTCATCCTCTTTTCTCATCCCCTTCTAACCAATATTAATCTCAAATCAATTACGAATTATTCACACACATATACCTCCTTGGGAAACGAACTTGAACTTCATTGGGTCATTAGTGCTTGATTTTCCTAAATCATCACTTAATACTTCCCCTATTTACGCTCTTTTCCTAAAGAGTAGTAAAACACTACAATCACCTTATAACCCACTGGTTATAAGGGTGTCTTGCTTGTTCATCAATTCCAACAAAAATCCATATAAGACAAAAAGTCAATTAAGTCAAGCAGTGGAAACTTTTCCCACTGCTGGACACCCAAAACTAGCCACTACCAGTGTAAATTTGCAAACAGCTTATCAATAAGCTATAATAGCTTATTTAGAGCTGCAACAACTTTGTGTTTGTAATCAATCTTCCTTAATTGACCCATTTGATTACTCTAGAGCATTTGAGACTTTGACTTTTAGGTTTGACTAGAAAACCAACTTAGTTGACTTTTACATAAATGCTTATTTGCTTTTTCTAGCTTATTCAGTGTGCTTTTTGGAAATCTTTTTGGTTATTAAGCTTAGTTAAGTGATTTGAAACATTTTGCGACAAGAATCAGCCCTTGAATTGGTCTAGAACTCGAAAACGACTATTTTGTCATTTTGTGTAGAGAGCTTTTGCTTATTTCAGGCTTATTTCTTGGGCTTATTCAAAAACTCTTTTTACAAAAGGCTTATTTAGGTCAAAAGAATGTTGTGTGTCAAATTATAGCTTATGGCGTCAACTTATAGCTTAATGGGCCAAAAAGCCCATTAAGAATAAGTTGTTTTGAAATAAGCTGTGATAAGCTCATATTCAGCTTTTGGGCCTTTGAATTTTGTGTTTAGAATAGAATTTTAAGTTTAACTGGAAGTTTTGGGCTTATTTGGACAACATTTTTCTTATTGGGCCTTAAAAAGCCTAATTAGTGGACTTTTGGACTATTAGCCCATTTGGAGGCCCATTAGGGGTAATTTGGTCATTTCAAGTTTATTTCTGTTTAAATTAGGTTAAACTAAACTAGTTTTCAAGTTTTTAGAATTTTTTTATAAATTTTGGATTTTTATTAATATTTTATTATTATTTTATTATTAAAATTAGTTTTTAATATTTTTGCAACTTTTTCATTTTTCCTAGGTTAAAAACATTAATTTAGCATTTTTAAAACTTTTAGATTAATTTTCTTGTCATTTAATTAATTTTTAGAATTATTTTAATATTTTTATAGTTTTTAATCATTTTTATTTAATTTTAAATTTTCCAAAAGTAGTTTTTAGTTTAACTAAGTTATTTTAGAGGTTTACAAAGTGAAAAATCTCATTTTGGGCTTTTTGTTAATTAAATTGATTTTTTGGGCTTTAATTAGCATTAAAAAATCATTATTTAATTAAATAAAAGGTTTGACTGATTTTTGATTTTTTGTAAACTCGAATTACATTTTTTAGGATTTATTTCAATTTTCTATGAATTTTTAGGGTAATTTCTAAATTTAGTCACTTTTTACGGTTTTACGTGCACGACTTTCGTCTTAGTTTAATTTTAATCGTAACCGTCATCCTTTTCTCTTTTCTTTCTTCATAATCATAATCACAAATTTAATCATTTCTTAACACAATACACAAGCCTCCTTGAGAACGAACTCACCTTTGGGTCATTTGTACACGGTTTTCCTAAACCGTCGTACTTACCACTATTTACCTCTTTTGTTTTTCCTAAAGCAAAGGTAGTGTAAATTACAACTATCATTTTGGTGCCACTGCCGGAGAGGCGTGTTGTGTTTTGATTTGAACAATTTTTTTTTATATTAGCCATAATAACTATTTGTGTGATTCGCACTCTAATCATACGTATTATCGGTTTTTTGTTTTTGTGAGAATATTATTACTATATTGTATACGTAAAACATTCACAAGTACTCCAAAAGTGTGAAAACACAACCTTTATTTTGGATTTCATCACTCAATCATTGTATTCGAATCTCAAACAAAGAAAAAGGCAAAATAGATAATTACTTTCATGAAGCTTAATTTTGAAAACACAAACTATAAGGTGGGTATAAGGCGGGTGTTATAAAATACACCCTAAATAAAAAGGCTCTTAAATGCTTCGTGCCGTCTCGTTTCTCCGCCTGCTTATGCGTGTTTAGATAAAAAGGGCTAATCGAGGGTTTGCCAACCAAAGTATTATATACGTATCTATATATTTTCTTGGTTTCAAATGATTAAACCCTCTTGAACGTTTTGGTGTTCCACCAACATTCTAAAGTCATCGAAGGCGTTCATTTCACGTGATCGTTTTCATTCCTCGAGGCTCCTTTAATCGAGAGATTTGATTTGAGGAGAGATTTGTAGATTTTTGTCTATGTAATACATCACAAAATCCAAAAAAGTGAAAACAATAAAAAACACAAATTTTTTTTGGAAAAAGTTAAAAACACCAAAAAGAATCTTCTTTGCTCATCCCCACGTTGTACGTGACGTTTATGCAAACCCGTAACCAAGCAAGACGTGCACGTACACGTAGAAACCGAAAGGAAGGAACGCCTTCTAGTGAAGAATCTCCTATTGACGAACCTATCGTAGAACAAGAGGCGACCATGGCTAATCGTACTATGATGGAGTTACTTCAAGCACCTACCGAGTGTTATAGAGAGGCTATTGTGATTCCCGCCATCCTTGCGGAGAATTTTGAGGTTAAGACGGGTTTGTTGTCAATGATCCAAAACAACAAATTTCGTGGTAATGAAAAGGACAACCCGCACAACCATATCCGCCAATTCCATCGTCTTACCGCCAATTGCAAGTTTAAGGACGTCTCTAACGACTCGATTAAGATGATGCTTTTTCCGTATTCCTGATGAGACTGCTTTTATACATAGTCTCATCGTCCAAAATAGGCTTAAAATGCATAAAATATCATAAAATATGCCAAATATATGCTTGTGTTTGTTTCCTGTGTATTTTAGGTACGGATATTGAGAAAATAGCAAAAGATCACAAGAAACAAGCAAAAACGAACACGGGAAATGAAGCCGCACAACGAACCGGGCCCTAGAGTTGATTTTCCAAGAAAAACCCTTGAAGAAATGAAGATTGTACAAGAAGGGTCCTCCAATATTGAAGAATTGATATTTTAAACCCTTGTATATTCATAATTACAAGTTTGGTCCTTAAAGTTTGTTAAATTTGCAAAAAGGACCCTCAACTTTGAAGAATTGTCAAGATTGGTCCCTCAATTATGAAGACTTGTCATTTTTAGTCCTCCATGAATTCAATCATACAATCAAGACCATGAAGAATGAAGATATGTCCAAAACAACCCTTGAAGAATCATCAAATTACAAGAAATACCCCTGAAATTACTTTTTAAAACTCTTTGGGGCAAAAGTCTAAAAAACAAAACTTGGTTAACAAAGGGATTCGGATTTACTTATGTTTAAACCAAGAATGAAAGGAAGGAAAGAAGTGAGGGACCAAACATGACAGACAACCATAGATACCTTAACCAATCCACCATTGCCACCTCACCCACCAAATCCCACCCACCAATCATAATCCACCATTTCACCACGTCAACATCCACTCACCAGATTTTTGAACTAATTTAATTAGTTAACTAATTATGGCGCTTAACACCTTTTTAAATCATAATCCGGATCAAACCAACAACTATTCATCCTATGAACACAATTAGGGGTTTGTTTAATACTTAGAATTAAACCCTAATTCTTTCCAGATTTGTGATTAATGGTGTCATAAACAAAACCCAACTCATAAACATGCCACATCATCACCCAAGAACTCACATGTATCCTCCCCTGCACACGTTTTTCGAGGAAGAAGCCAAAACATGCCAGCAATCCAACGTCCCACAAAGCTGCTGTCATTCTAAGCTCACTTTGGGCCTTAGGATCGATTAGTACCTTTACACCTCCACATACAGCCAAGAAGTCTTCACATGATCAAGCATATTCAAACTTCCAAGGGCAATTCTGGAAGTTCACCACTAGGGTTTCACTTTGTTTTTCAGCATTTTTAGGTTTCTTGTAGCCTATGTAAGGCATTAGGACTGCAACATTAGTCTTTGCTCTTGGTTTTTCCTTGTTCAACATTCTGTAAAGCCTTTGTTCAATGTTAATGAAAAATTGTTTGAATTGTTGAAGAAACCCAAGTGCCATCTTTATTCTTTGCTTGTTATTGTTACATGTTTATGAATTTGAAGTCTCAAAACCTATCTTCAAAGATTGTGCAAGAAATCGCATAATTTTCCAAAATCTGATATTTTTCTAAGTTCTTGGTTCAAACCGTTGAAATTTTTGGATTACAAGTGGTCATATCACCCTGATAAGGATCTTATCAAGGTTTAGTGAGCTTGTGGTTTGGGGATATGCAAGGAGTGGGAACGAGCTTGAATTAATCAGCTTTGTTTTTCTTTTTTCTGATTTATATATTGCTTGTTCTAACCTTGTTACTCTTAGCAGCCTATTGGAAGCTTGTGCCTTGTTAAGCTAGGCACATAAGCTCAAAAATTCGTGAGTGTTGATGTACATTCATGAGGTTTGAGTCTTCTTACCAAAAATCTGATTAAAAAGTGATTTTTAGTGTTTTTGTGATCTGCTATTATATGTGTTGTTCTTGTGGCTTGAATTTGCTTAATACTGCATGATATTGTTGGTATGGTGCTAGATTAGGCTTAGGTAAACCTGTTACACACATTTACTTCTTTAAAGCTTTGATTAAAAAGTGAAAGGGGTGTTTGGGATTACTGCTTGTTACAAGTTTATGCTTTGTATGCTAGTTTGAGTAGGTGCTAAGTGTTTGTTTGAGTTTGTATATGTTATATAAGTGTTTGAGTTCTGATATTTGCAACTTTTGCTCTTTGAAACACCAAATCTGATAAAGTGCTATAACTGCTTTGATTTTGCATATTTTGACCTAAAATCTTGGTAACACATAGAGTGTATGCATGTTTAGGAATAAAAAGTTCTTAAATCAAGTTTCTGTAACCTGTTTTAGAGATTTGAAGGTTTGAAATTGGATCTATGGTCAAATATATCAGCAACCTCACTTTGTGTTCTTCATTTGTTCATCAGTAACTTTCATTAGCTTGAATCTTTGTCTAAACCTTGAATCAGTGTATGAAACTAGTTGATTTATGTTCATTTGAATTTATCTAAGCTGTTGTGTGCATTTGGTTCAATTTGGTTGACTTAATCTTGCTAAAACTGCTTATTTTGTTCAAAACTGCTTATTATCCAAGTCTGTGCAATATCTGGGCATGTTTTGATTAAACTGTATTAATTGGCTGGTTGGATTTGTGATTTCTTTGTTGCTATTGAGTCCTTATATCCCACTGGTTATAAGGGTGCCTTTGTGTTCTCTGAATCCAACAAAATTCCACAAAAGACAAAAAGTCAAGATAGTCAAGTAGTGGCAACTTTTCCCACTGCTGGACACCCAAAGCTAGCCCCTGCTAGTGTTAATTATCAAACAGCTTATTAATAAGCTATTCTAGCTTATCTAGACTTGCAACAACTTTGATTTTGTAATCAGTCTTCCTTATTTGACCCATTTGATTAATTTGGAGCTTTTTAGGGTTTGACTAGAAAACCAACTAAGTTGACTTTTATCATAAGTGCTTATTGCTTATTCCAGCTTATCCATTGTGCTTTTTGGAAATATTTTTGATTATTAAGCTTATTTTTGTCATTTGAAATCTTTTGCAACAAGAATCAGCCCTTAAATTGGTCTAGAACTCAAAAACGACTATTTTGTCGTTTTCTATAGAGAGCTTTTGCTTATTTTAGGCTTATTTCTTGGGCTTATTCAAAAAATTCTTTTTAAAAACATCTTAATTAGGTCAAGAGAAGGTTGTGTGTCAAATTTCATATTATGGCATCAGCTTATAGCTTAATGGGCGAAAAAGCCCATTAAGAATAAGCTGTTTTGAAATAAGCTGTGATAAGCTCACATTCAGCTTTTGGGCCTTTGGAATTTTGTGTTTAAAATTGAATTTTAAGCTTTACTGGAAGTTTTGGGCCATTTTGTGAATGTTTTCTTATTGGGCCTTAATTTAGCCCATTAAGGGACTGTTTGGGTATTTGGCCCATTTGGAGATTCATTAGGGGTATTTTTGGTATTTCAAGTTTATTTCTGTGTTAGTTAGGTTAAAATAAAATAGTTTGCAACTTTATAGAATTCTTTATAAATTTTGGATTTTTATTATTATTTTATTATTAAAAATTAAATTTAAGATTTTTGCTATTTTTTCATTTTTCCTAGTTTAAATACATTAAGTTAGGATTTTTAAAATTTTTTTGGTTAACAAGCTGCCTGTAGCTTGCGGTTAATGTGATATCTTAGCCACATTCCTTTGTACTTCAACGTTTTTTTGGTTAATATATTTACCGGGGCAACCCTTTACCAACAAAAAAGATTTTTAAAATTTTTAGATTAATTTTCTTGTCATTTAATTAATTTTTAAAATTATTTTAATATTTTTATAGTTTTTAATCATTTTTAAATAGTTTTAATTAATTTTAAATTTTTCAAAAATAGTTTTTAGTTTAGTTAAGTTATTTTAGAGGTTTATAAAGTGTAAAATATGATTTTGTGCTTTTTGTTGATTAAATTGATTTTTTGGGCTTTAATTAGCATTAAAAAATTAATATTTAATTAAATAAAAGGTTTGAGTGAATTTTGATTTTTTTGTATACTCTAATTACATTTTTTAGGATTTATTCCAATTTTCTAGGAATTTTTAGGTTAATTTTTAAATTTCTTCATATTTTTACGGTTTTACGTGTACGACTTTTCGTCTTAATTTAATTTTACTCGTAACCGTCATCCTTTTCTATTTTCTTTCTTCATAATTATAATCACAAAGCTTAATCACTTCTTAACACAATACACAAGCCTCCTTGAGAATGAACTCTCCTTTGGGTCATTTACACTTGGTTTTCCTAAACCACTTATTTAATACTTACCCTAATTACCTCGTTTTCATAAACGAGTGTGATTTTACAACTATCAATTCCTTAGCGGGGCCCGCTAAAATTTGGTTAGAGAAAGAGCCACCCAATTCTATATTGACGTGGAAGGATCTCGTTTCAAAGTTTGTGAACCAATTTTTCCCGCCCTCTAAAACTACGCATTTGAAAAATGAGATTTCAAAATTTTCACAAGAGTTTAATGAGAGTTTTTCGACGGCTTGGAATCGGTTTAAGGAAATGTTACATGAGTGTCCTCATCATGGTTTTTCCGACTTGCATCAAATTGACACGGTTTACAATGGATTGAACGATCATGAGAGAGATTATCTTAATGCCGCCGCGGGTGGTAATTTTTTGTGTAAAACGGTCGAGGAAGCGTTGTTGATTATTGAGAATAGGTCTAAGGTCTATAGTCCTCGTAGCACGTCTAGTGTTCGTACGACTTCGTCTTCGGCTTCGCCTTCATTATCTCATACCATCGATGCTTTCCAAATCGAGGCAAATTTGGAGAACAAAATCTTTGATAAGCTTAAGGGACTTTTGATTGAGTTTAAAGTTGGTGAACAACCCACTCCTGCTACGACTAAAACGGTTGAGGTTTCTTGTATGTATTGTGTTGGAGGTCATGATTTCTCCGAGTGCATTACCAACGGTGGTAACACTTCAAGTGCCTACGCGGCCACGGGAACTTATAACCAAAACGGTCAAGTTACCCGCACTAATCAATTGACTCCACCGGGTTTTGAACCAAATCAAAATGCTAACGATTATCGAAACAATCAAGTTGGTTACCAAGGAAATCAAAGGAATAATTACAAGGGTAACAACTATGGGAATCAAGGGGCTAATAATCAAGTTCAAAACAAAAATCAAAACAATTATTTTCAAAACAACAACAAGAGTTTGCAAAACTTGAAAGATCTTCCAAATGAATTTGTTAAATATGCAAATGGAAATGATGCTAGGTTTGATAATATACAAAGGGATATCATTAGCCTAAGACCCGAGTTTAAGAATGACTTGAAAAAGGAGTTGAAAAACGAGTTAAATAATGAACTTTTTTTTTGGTAAAAGGGACTTCACCCCGGTAAAATTTATTAATCCCAAAAAAAATCAGTTAAGTACAATGAAATGTGACTGAAGTGTCACATTAACCTCAAGCAAACGCTTGAACAACCACTAATTCATATGACATGCCATATGAATCTAAAGAACTACATAACCAATGACACCAATAGGGGAAAACCACCTAATGGTACATACACCAACAAACCTAAAAACAAACATCAAATAAGATAAGAATCAGGTAAACTTAAGAGGTGGGTAAACCGAGTCCCATCTCTAGACTGTTTAAAATGGCAAGAAAGCATCTTCATCCGAACTGTTGAAATAATGCACTCACAAACTTGGTCCACCGTCCTCTTCACCAATTTGAACAAACGCCAATTCCTTTCTTGCCAAATGAAATACGCCGCTGCAGACAGAATCAACTTTGAGACGACGCTCCTAGTAGTCCTCCGCCTTGCCCATGGAAGAATGTGCGCCATAATTTGACTGAAATGCGGACTAGAGCATCCAAAATCAGCAACCATTCGAACTCTATTCCAAACCTGCTGCGAGAACGAACACTCAAAAAACAAGTGATCATGGGAATCCGGCTTCATTTCACATAAAGAACATGAAGTAGCCAAAGCGCCCGAAACGTCCCACAAGTAAACTGTTAGGACCATTGTAATAGTTATATGTAATAGGTAGACTAGGAGGTATGTAGTTCCTCCTGGTCCTAGTCGTAGTAGGAGCAAGTCCTGCTCCTGGTCCTAGTCAAAGTCAAACATTATTAGTTACTTAATATTCTGTTAGGATATGCATGAGTTATATTAGGAGAAGATATGCATATCAGTTTTACACGTTTTCTTGTATGCTGTATTAGGGTTTCCTTGTAGTATAAAAGGAACCTTAGGCAGAAGGGTTACATAGACCTTCACAAAACGTAGTTCTAGTCTTTATTAATATTAGAAATCCTTAGAAAGGATCAAGTCTTCACAGTTATTCTGTTTCTCTTGTTTATATTTATATTCTACATTCATATTGTGTATAGAGTCTCTTTGTGATTTGACTTGTGATTACAAAAGTCATTCACCGGTCCTGACAGGCTGCAAGATCTATATCTAATAGACCCAACAAGTGGTATCAGAGCCTGGGAGGGTCTCTATACAAGCAGAATCAAGGTCTCTTATTACTAACAATCTGTTTATCATGTCTGCCTCAACTTCTACTCAAACAGAAGAAGAAGGCACTCCTAAAATTGTGCAACCTCAGCAGATCCTGGCTACGGTTTCCAACACGAATGGAAAATTCCCTCTTCTGAAGAAAGGTGAATATGATAACTAGGCAATGAAGATGGAATGGTGGATCACCAACACTGATCAAGATCTTTGGAAGATCATTCTGAATGGAAACAGCAGAAAGCTCACTGGACGAGACAAGAACGGTAATATTACTCTTCTTGACCCTAAAACTCATGAGGAAATCATCGCTATTCAGAAGGAGGTAAAAGCAAAAACAATTTTGCTTCAATCTCTTCCTGAAGATCACATGGGTGACTTCTACCATTTGGATGATGCCAGAGAAATCTGGAATGGCATAAAAGCAAGGTTTGGAGGGAATGAGGAGTCAAAGAAAATGCGAAGGTCCATGCTGAGAGATGAATTCACAGAGTTCAAAATCTCAGAAACTGAAGGCCTGAATCAAGGGTATGATAGGTTCCAGAAGATATTGAGCCAGTTGAATCAACTTCGGTCCAAGCCTGATGATGGTGATGTCAATGCAAGGTTTCTCAAAGCCTTACCCTACTCTTGGAACCAGGTGGTAATCTCTCTTAAAGCCAAAGGTGGGCTTGATTATCTCAGTTTTGATGATTTGTTTCATAGGCTCAGAACATTCGAACCTCATGTGAGAGGATATCCGAGTGACTCTTTTCCCACTCCTGCTAATTCAGCCTTTGTGAGCTCTATGGCATCTAGTCCCATGACATATGCAAGTAGCCAGAGCAATAATGTGTCTCCCCAGCATACTATCCAGCATACTATTCAGCATACTGGTCCCATGTCATATGCATCTAGTCCCATGTCTTCTGCTTCTGATCCTCCTGCCAAGTCTGGTAGTATGGTAGAAGCTATTCTTCATTCTTTTGTTACTGATGTTACTGCTGAACAACAACTTGCGTTTGATGACTTCAAACAGATCGATAAGCTGGATCTGGATGAGATAGATCTTAAATGGCAGATGGCCATGCTTACTCTGAGGGTTCACAAGTTTGTGAAGAAAGCAGGAAGGAAGTTTAATTACAACCCTCGGGAGCCAGCAAGATTCGATAGAAGCAAGGTACGGTGCTATAACTGCCAGCAACAGGGTCACTTTGCTAGAGAGTGCCCTAGCAAGAATGATCAGGAGAAGAGCAGGTACTCTGCTTTCAAAGTTCAGGAGGTTAAAGATGACAAGAAAGCATTGGTATCTGTTGACTCTATGGTTAACTGGAATGATCATCAGGCTTCTACTCTGGAATCAGCGGAATCAACGACTGATGTGTTGGCAATGATTGCTGGGAATCTCTCTGATGCAGAAGAAGCAGCAGAGTTTGCTCTTATGGGCATCTCACCTCAGGTACAACATTGTCCTCTTGGTTGTCATGATAAATACACAGAACTGTTGTCCCAATTTAATGAAGTAAATGAACAAAATGATAAGTATTACTTAGAGGTACAAGCCTATAAAGCTTCATTAAACACATTGGAACAACAAAAGAAGTGGTTACAAGATACACAACGTGCATATGAGGATAAAATCAGGATACTAAGCATTGATTTAGAAAACACTACAAATATGCTTAAATATACAGAAACTGAAAGAGATGCTAGTATCAAAGAAAAAGAGGAGATGCAAGCTAAATTAGATGCTACAATGTTAAGATTTGACAAATGGCAGAAGGCACCTAAAAATCTTTCAAAATTAATTGATAGTAGCATGTCTGGCAGAACTAAAAGAGGCTTAGGATTTGAAAAATATATTGATTCTGAAGATGTATTTGATTTATCTTTCTCAAGCGTCTTTGATGCCGACAAAGAGGATGAGGGCAAACCTAGTTACAATAGGTTTAAACCAGTAGCAGAAATGCATGCTGTTCCTCCTCCTCTTACTGGAACTTTCATGCCCACCTCATGGCATAATGACTCGGATGGATCACAGATGCTTGAGTCCCCAACCAGTTCTACTAATACTAACGACTTTGTCTCATGTACTTTCAGTGACAAAGCCGGTGACTCTGCATCTACTGGTTCAAGTGAAGAGTCAAGACCTACGAGTTCTAAGTCGAATGAACATGCTGCTACTGGTGCTAGGAAGTGTGAAGAAAAAGTCGCTGTCAAGTCAAGTGTGTCTGGTCCTTGTTTATTGAGTCCTAGGAAGAATGTTTTTTCTAGAACTGTGTGTAATAAAGTAGGCAGTATGAAACAGTCTCATTCTAATAAAAGGTCTTTCAAAACATGTTTTGTTTGTGGCAGTCCCTCTCATTTAATTAAAGATTGTGATTATTATGACACACATGCATCTGTTAATCATGCTTTACTTGCTCCTGGTTCACCAGGAGCTGCTCCATATGCTACTAGAAGACTTAATCCTAGTGCTCCAATGTTTCATACTTCTAGAGTATCTTCTCCTTTCATGTCTGATTATTGGAGAGAAAATGGATTCCAGACAACTAGTAATTATTTTCCAAATTATAATCCAAACTATGCGCATCATTTTGACCACACGTATTTTGGTTTGGGAAATTTGGGAACTGCTGTTAAGCCCTCAGCAGGTTGTTCCTGGTCAAATAATAATACCCTTATGATGAATAGGCAACCAAGGAACAATGGTGGATCTCATCAATCTTCTTGGCATTCTTCTAATGATCCACAAGGCAGGCTCAAACCTGAAAAGGTTTGGGTCCCCTTAAGACACTAACTTTTACATTGTGATTATCTTGTTGTTGTAGGTTACTCCATACCAGGATCCTAGTCTAGGCATTGTTGATAGTGGCTGCTCCAGGAGCATGACTGGCAATAAAGGCCTTCTCTCTAACTTTGTACCATTTTATGGGGGCAAGGTCTACTTTGGTGGAGGTGAAGGCAGAATCACTGGCAAGGGAACGATAAAGACTCCAAATCTCAATTTTGAGCAGGTCTACTATGTGGAAGCACTTCAACACTTCAACTTGATATCGGTCTCTCAGATTTGTGACAAGAAGCAGTTTGTACTCTTCACCGATACTGATGCACTTGTGCTCTCCAAAGATTTTAAGCTTCCGGATGACTCACAAGTTTTACTCAGAATCCCTAGAAGACACAATCTCTATAGCATCAAGTTGAATGAAGTCAACCCTACTGGTCAACTAGCATGTCTGGTTGCAAAAGCCTCGGAAGATGAAGCCACAAAATGGCACCGAAGGATGGGACATGTGAACTTCAAGACCATTCACAAACTTGCCAATTTGAATCTGGTCTCTGGTTTACCTCCCAAATCGTTTAGAAATGACATAAATTGGGTTGCCTGCAGCAAAGGCAAACAACACAAAGCATCCTTCAAGGCCATTACTGCTTTAAGTCTCATTACTGAACCATTGCAGCTTCTACACATGGACTTATTTGGTCCTACTTCCATCAGAAGCATAGACCACAAGCAATTCTGTTTGGTGGTGACTGATGGTTATAGCAGGTTTGCGTGGGTGTTTTTCATGGCTACCAAAAGTGAGACCTACTCAATTCTTCGAGATTTTCTTACCTTGATAGAGAATCAGTTGTCCAAGAAAGTTAAAGGTATTCGATGCGACAATGGAACCGAGTTTAAAAATAGAGACCTCATCGCACTTTGCAATGCTAAGGGCATCAAAAGAGATTATAGTGCTGCTCGGACTCCTCAACAGAATGGTGTGGCAGAAAGAAAGAACCGGACACTAATAGAAGCAGCAAGGACTATGCTTGCCGATTCCAAGCTTCCGACCATGTTCTGGACAGAAGCTGTTAATACGGCCAGTTAAACGAATGCCTTGATATGCAAAAAGAAAACCACACAAGATCATACCATGGCATCTTTAAATCCCGAGGACGTATTGAAGACCACACATTAGCAACAGAAAATGGTTTAAGAGCATTTCTGTCACTCCTCCATAGCAAACTATCCAAAACACCTTCACGAATATTTGGCATACCAATATTATCAAGAAAGGGATATTTACCTCTAAAGAAACCAGGCCATAACCACTGACCATCTCGGATAACATCATTAAATTTCGTATTGAAATTAAAGCCCGCACGATGAATATCTCTAGATGAAATAGTGTTAGTTAACGGACTCTCCGGACACCACATATCCGACCATACCGATACCTTAGACCCATCACCAATCTTATACCAAATAAATTCCATAATAATAGGCCTCAGTTGAAGTATTTTACGCCATCCCCACGTCATATTACCACGACATGGAATCTCCCAAAAGTTCCTACCTTTAAGCTTATATTCATGAATCCACTTCACCCAAAGAGATTCTTTGAGAATTAAGAGTTTCCAAATATGCGAGACCATGAGAGCCTTATTAAAGATATCCAAACAAAATGAAGAGTAATGTGACTAGGTTACAACAAAACCAACAAAAGATGGAACAAGGCCAACATGAGATAAAACAAGAGATGCTTAAGGCCGATAAGAGGCAATCTATGTTTGAGAATAAAATTTCATCTATGTTTGAGGCTATAATGTATAAACCATCTTCGAGTAGTCTTCCTAGTAACACCATATCGAACCCTAAGGGAGAGATGAAAGTGATTACCACACGTAGTGGTAAGACACTTAAGGAACCGACTCCTCAACCAATTACTCCAACGGTGGAGGATATTGAGGAAGAATCTGAGGTGGTGGTCGAAGAGGAGCAATTCCCAATCCCACGAAGTACCGCTCAAACCACACCTACGGTTGACCCATTACCATCATTGGAACCCGAGATTCCAAAGGCTATGCCTATGCCTCAACCCACACCACCTTTGCCTTACCCATCGAGACTTCGTAAGGAGAAACGGCAAGAACGCGAGAACTACCAATTTGAGCTTTTTATGAAAATGTTTCGTGGTTTGCATTTCAATAGAATCTTTGTCGACACTTTGGTCATGATGCCTCGATTTGCCGCTAACTTTAAGAGTATGTTGAACAACAAGGAGAAATTGCAACAATTGTCTAGTTTTTCATCGGTTTATCTAAACCGCATACCTAAAAAATTCGGTGATCCCGGTAAAAATTTTATTCCATGTGCAATTTAAGATATGGAAGAATGTTATGCCTTGGCCGATCTTGGTGCTAGTATTAACTTGATGCCTCTTGCAATCTTCAAGTCGCTAAATCTTCATAATCTTACTCCTTCACTAATGTTTATCGAATTGGCCGATCATTCCACGATTCCCGCATGTGGATCTGCCGAAGACATTTTTGTGAAAGTGGGAAAGTTCTATTATCCGATAGAATCTATCGTTGTCGATATTCCCACGGATCCTCAAGTTCCTCTTATTTTAGGTCGTTCGTTTTTGGATACGTCAATTGTGTTGATTGATGTGCATGCTCGAAAAATCACCTTACGTTTCAACGACGAGGAACTTGTTATAAACGCAGCACAAAACTCTCAAATTTCTCATGTTTATTCCGTCGCAACTATAAACCTCGTTGATATAATCGATGTCGTTTGCGAGGAATTTTCACAAGAATTTTTAGGTTTTGGTGATGATGAAAATAGTGGCAATCCCATTATGCTCGATCATATTCTTGATAATTCGACACCATCCTTCACTCCATTTGATGGTGGTGGTTTTACATTGGAAGAATTTGATGTTCCTCGTACTTGTAACAAAGACCTCAAAAACAATGAGGACTTCTCGATTATCAAGGACTTTATTAAGGATTTCCCATTTCCTCCACCCAAGGAGGTTATGAGTATCAAACCTAAATCTTCAATTGAGGAACCACAAATCCTCGAGTTGAAAGATCTTCCTCCTCATCTTGAATACGTATTCTTGGGAGGAGATGATAAGTTGCCGGTGATTATTACGAAAGATCTTTCGAATGATGAAAAAACCGCACTTATCGATGTTCTAAAGGACCACAAAGGGGCAATTGCGTGGAAATTATCCGACATTAAGGGGATTGATCCTAAAATTTGTACCCACAAAATCTTAATGGAGGAATACTACAAGCCCGCAATCCAGTGTCAACGGAGGGTGAACCCCAAAATTCACGACGTCATCAAAAAGGACGTCCTTAAACTCCTTGACGCGGGAATGATTTACCCTGTTTCCGATAGCCCTTGGGTGAGTCCTATTCATTGTGTCCCTAAGAAGGGAGGAATGACCGTTTTGCCAAACGATGCCAACGAGTTAATTCCAACTCGACTCGTGACCGGTTGGAGGGTGTGTATCGACTATCGTAAGTTGAATGACGCCACTCGTAAAGACCATTTTCCCTTGCCCTTCATGGATCTAATGTTGGAGCGTCTTGCGGGAAACGATTTTATTGCTTTTTAGATGGTTTTTCCGGTTACATCCAAATCCCCATCGATCCTCGTGATCAAGAAAAAACTACGTTCACGTGTCATATGGAATGTTTGCCTATCGTAGAATGCCGTTCGGACTTTGTAATGCACCGGGAACTTTTCAACGGTGTATGATGGCTATTTTTCATGACATGATCGAGAAGACGATGGAAGTCTTTATGGATGATTTTTCCGTGTTTGGTTGTTCGTTCACTTCGTGTTTGTCGAATCTTGTGAGAATGTTGAAACGTTGTGAGGAAACCAACCTTGTGCTCAATTGGGAAAAATGTCGTTTTATTGTTAAGGAATGAATCATCTTAGGGCACAAGGTTTCGAAAGCGGGGATTGAGGTAGACAAAGTTAAAATTGACGTCATCGCAAAATTACCTCATCCCAAATTCGTCAAGGGAGTTAGGAGTTTCCTAGGCCACGCGGGCTTTTATCATCGATTCATCAAGGATTTTTCAAATATTTCTCGACCTATTACACATATCCTCGAAAAAGATGCTCCTTTTGTCTTTAACGAAGATTGTGTACGAGCCTTTGAAATCCTTATGAGGAAACTTACCGAAGCTCCCATTCTTGTTGCTCCCAATTGGAACCTTCCCTTTGAACTTATGTGTGATGCAAGTGATTACGCCATTGGGGCCGTTTTGGGGCAACGTCATGAAAATCACTTCTTGCCTATTCACTATGCTAGCAAGACGATGACCGAGGCTCAACTTAAATACACTACAACGGAAAAGGAATTTCTTGCCGTGGTGTATGCATTTGAGAAATTCCGACCTTACCTCGTCTTGACCCAATGCATAGTGTATACGGATCACTCGGCAATCAAGTATCTCATGGCTAAACAAGATGCAAAGCCGTGATTTCTTCGTTGGATTCTCCTCCTACAAGAATTTGATGTCGAAATCCTTGACAAAAAAGGAGCCGAGAATCTAGCAGCCGATCATCTTTCTCGCTTGGAAGATCCTCACCAAAGTGTGTATGAGAAAAAGGAAATCACCGAAACATTTCCTCTCGAGACACTCGGTGTAGTGAATTCTAAGCTTGACTCATCCACCCCATGGTTTGCGGACATTGCAAATACCATGCGGACAACTTCATCATTAAGGGTATGACGACTCAACAAAAACGAAAATTCTTTCGTGATGTCAAGTTCTACTTTTGGAACGACCCTTACCTATTTCGGACTTGTGCGGATCAAATTATTCGACGTTGTGTTTTTGGCACCGAAGCTTCTAATATCCTTAGAGCTTGTCACGAGGGACCCACGGGTGGTCACCATGGTTCTAATCTCATGGCGAAGAAGGCCTTTGATGCCGGATTCTTTTGGCTTACTATTTACCGAGATGCACATGCACTTGTCAAGTCATGTGACTCATACCAACGTCAAGGCAAAGCCTCACAAAATGATGAAATGCCACAAAACATCATCCAAGTGCGTGAGATATTTGACGTTTGGGGAATTGATTTTATGGGGCCGTTCCCATCATCTCGTGGTAATAAGTACATCCTTGTCGCCGTTGACTACCTATCTAAGTGGGTGGAAGCTAAGGCTTTGCCCACGAACGATGCTCGTGTGGTAGTCAAGTTTTTGAAGAATTTGTTTTCTCGTTTTGGAACCCCTCGTGCGATTATAAGCGATCGTGGAACCTATTTTTGTAATGACCAATTCGAAAGGGTCCTAAGGAAATATGGGGTTACACATCGGCTTTCTACGGCTTATCACCCACAAACGAGTGGGCAAGTCGAGGTTTCAAACCGAGCGTTGAAGAGGATCTTGGAGAGATCGATAGGAGAGAACCGACAATCGTGGTCGGATAAGATAGACGATGCTTTATGGGCCTTTCGTACTGATAGTAGTAAAAATACGTGTTTAGGAAAACAACGTATAATGGGCAAGTATTAAACTCGACGATTTAGGAAAACCGACGAATCGAATAAGTGCGAGTTCGTTCTCGAAGGAGGTGTGTGATTTAAGTGCCAATTATATAAAATCAAATTTGTATTAGTGTCGTTTTTGGATGAAAAAAGAAGGAAAATTAAGACGAATTACACTAAAAATTACCCTACGATGTAAAACGAACGAAATCGTAAAACTCGACGAAAAAAGAAAATACTCTAAAAATTACCAAAAAATTTCCAAACATCAATAAAAATGTAACTAAGACAAAAATGCAAGCAAAAATTTCCAAAACGTTTTTTATAATTTTATATTAATTTTTAAATTTTAATAAAAAACCAAAAATTAAGTAAAACTAAAAATAAGTCAAATTGAAAACTTTTTCTTTTGTAAACCTCAAAAATACTTTTAAAAACATAAAAATGATTTTTCCAAAATTTTAAAATACTTTTTCCTATTTTTAAATCACTTTTTAAAATTAAAACAAAAAATGATCATAAAAAATAAACTTTTTATACTAAAAAGTCTTAAACTAAGTCTAAAATGTAGGAAAAATGAAAAACAGTAAAAAGCCTTGATAAATAAGATGAAATCAGCTTATTTATAAGCTGTCTAGTTTAAATAACCAAAAAAACAAAACACTTTAAATAAATAACCAATGCAACCCTAGACAGTAAAGTCCCTAGGGCGCATTGGTTAAGTCTTTGGTGTGTGAAAGGAGTGGCCCAGGTTCGAGTCCTTGCCACGTCCTTTTTGTTAAAATCTTTTTTTTTTATTTTCTTTTTATCCAAACTAGTTACTGGTGACCCAAACTTTATAAAAACACAAAAACAAGGAAAACTTTACAAGATTTAAGCCAAAGAAAAGCAAAAAAACGTGAGCAGGAATAAAAATTATGCTACAGTGCTAACTAACCCAAGAATTAGTGTTGTCCGATAAACCCAAATGGGGTGATCGTTCTCTGACAACACTAATGAAGACAACTGATGAAATTGAGCACTTGATCTTGGTTTGCGTGATAGTCTTGTGGTTGTTTTTTGGAACAGTGGGCACCCCTACACTCAGTTGAGTGTAGGGAGTCTAGATTTACACTAAAGACACGCAAGATATAACACAACAACACTAAAATAACATAAATCAAGTCATTGATATGTTGTGTATGGGTTTGTTGGTTAACAGCTGGTCTGTTTAACCACAAGGGTGAGATTTGGCTTACCAAATCTCACTCAAAACTTACCCAAGCTACCTTTAACTGACAACCAATCCCTAGATTACTCAATAAACTAACAGGCTACCAAATTCTAGACCAAATTATACTAAAATAAACTAGTTCTAAGCTTACTGATTATCTAAGTGGTTTATATAAAAAATGAACTTGCAAAACCTGTTTTATTCTATAATACTAAAAACCAAATACTGATATCACCTATAATAACCTAATGAAGTGTATTAGGACTGAATTCAAGCCAAAATTTTAACAAACTTTGTCTAGAAAAGCTAATCCCAAACACCCCTTACTTTTTGAAAATCAAAAATTAACTAAGACTTAACATGTAATAACTCTTAAAACTGATTTCCAATAATCAAAACATGCATAAAAGGCATAAATGAACATGAACAAACAAACAAACTATCTTTATAACACATGACACCCAAAATCATCAAGTTCACAAAAGTATGCAAGAAAAGTCCTTAGAAGGGTTCAAGCCTTACCCAAAAAGCTGATGCCTTCTTCTATGGAGTTTTGAAGCTTTTGAGAGTTTATGAAACAGTAGAGAAAACCATGTAGAATGGAATCTAAGATAGACCCAAGGGCTACAATATCTTCAAAAAAATGTAATGAGAATAAATGAAGGATGAGACTTGTTTCTTTTGGAACCTGCACATACACCAACAACCAGGAAACCACTAATCAAGCTTATATAAGTAGCCAATAAGCTGTTGTCAAGCAGCTTATTGGTTAGATTATATAAGTAGTAAGCTTGTTAAAGAAAACAAAAGATTTTGAGAAAATCTTTGAAAACTGATTTTTGAAAAACCTTTTTAAACCAACTTGAAAACCTGAAACTTCCAAATAACAACAGATCAAAACAAATATTTGAAGTCACTATACAAGTTTCCACTTTCACTTTCACTTGTATAGTGATTCAAGTATTTGGGTAAAAATTTCAAGAAAAATGAATTTTCTGAAAATGTTTTGATAAATGAAAACTCTTGAAAACTTTAAACTAATTTGCATGTAATGAAAATTATTAAACTAAATAAGTAGTAAAATGGAACCAGTGTTTTGCAAAGTTAAAAACTTCATTTTCATTACTGATTTAAATTTGTACAAAAACTGAAACGAATTTATAAGGTACAAGTCACCTTGTATTTATACTAGGAGTAGAAGAATCTAGAAAGCAGGAAATTACATAAACCCTAGCATATCTAATTTACAATAAAGGTCTTTGAAGATTTAAAAATTTATTGGTCAAATCTTGAATCTTGTGATCTCTGTATGCCAGGCTGTGTTCTTTGCATCTTGAGCGTTCATTTTGAGTAGAGGACAAGTTAATCATCTCAGCCATCCATTTTGTCGAGGTTTTAGGGGTTTGGGGAAAGAGTCGTTTGCAGGGGAGTGCTTGGGTGAGGACCACAACCCATGTGGCATGTTTCTGGGTGTGGGTTTAGGTTTAGGGAAGTGTGAATTACTAATCTGCACATAATCAAGGGAAAACCCTTTGATTTGTGCAAATTAGTAATTAGGGTTTATGGGTTAGCTGGGTTTAGGGAGGTGGTGTTTGATTTAGTTTATGGGTTAATGGGATTTAAATCTTTGTTTGCCTCCAAATAATAACTGATTAGTTATAATCAGATTAAAAAAATAAGTGGAGTGTGACGTGGGGAGTAGGGGGCTTATGATTGGTGGATGGTGGTGACGTGGGGGGGGGGGTATGATTGGCTGGTAATAGTTGTGTTGTCTGGGCAACAATAGTCCTCCACTTTCCAATAATCTTGCATATAAAGTTTAGTCAGCTTAATATCCAACTTCCTTTGTAATGAAAGTTTCATTTCTTTCATTTTAACCACAAATACTTTTTCAAACATATTCCAAGGGCTTTTTATGCAATGTTTGCATTCTTCAAGGGCCATAATGGTATAATCTTGAAACTTGAGGACCAATCTTGTAATAATTGATATTTACAAGGGTCAAAAGTGATAAGTCTTCAAAAGTTGAGGGACCATTCTTGCCAATCTTCAAAACTTTAAGGACTTCAATGAAAATTCATGCTTCGGGTCCGGTTCTTTGTGCGGCTTTGTTTCCCGTGTTCGTTTTTGCTTGATTCTTGTGATCTTTTGTTGATTTCACGATATTCGTACCTAAAATACACACTGAACAAACACAAGCATATTTTATGGTATTTTAATGATACTTTAAGCGTTTTAAGCCCGTTTTGGACGATGAGACTATGTATAATTATAGTCTCATCACTCCCCCATACTAAACCATTACCGTGCCTCACGTAATGCTAGAATTAAGTATCATAGCACTTCCAAAATTCATTTTATGATGACATTTATTAAGGACATAAACTGAAATAAACTACTACACGTGTTTTAGACATAATGTATTGTTTTCATCACGATTAAGTGACTTTTAGGGTCAAAGAATAAGAACACGTGAATGCCTCACAGAGATAAGTTCGTCATCCTCGATTTTCACTTGATTCCATGCTAAGCGTGTAACGAGATCATTGTTTTTATAAGTTAGCAACTCAATCATATCTCATGAGTGTTAATTACACACCTAAACTCCCTTATTCCTACTTGGTATCTCTTATATTTTATTTTGTCTTAATGATTACGAGGATACATGTTTGAATTATTTCGATAATTTATTAAGGCCGAAAATAAAGTAGCATGATTTAATCGATAGTTAGCCGAAGGAAACGATCTTTTAAAACTGCTTCTCGTAATCTCCTTAAGTTCATATCTTGGCATAACTCGTTTCACGATTTGAGACCTTTCTCGAACCGATATTTGGCATGTGTTTCGAACTTCAAATCTTGGAAGACGTTCTTGAAATAATGGTCTTCTCTTCATATATGGAATTTCTCCACTTGACGTTTTTAGACCACGACTTCATCCTTTTTCTTTAATCGTAATTTGGGATTGTGATATACAACGATCCGCCTCCTTTTAGGACTTGGATATATTTATCCTCATACCTTGTTAGGGTCTTTTTGGATAGAATTCTCCATGATCTTTAGGGGATTATATTGCTTCTCGTCGTGTGTCTCAATCCTTCATATTGATTTTGGAATAATGATACTTCACATCATCTTGGATCTTTAGCAACAAAATGGAGCTCCTCATTCCTTGTTAAGGCCTTTTTGGAACTTGCCAATCTTCGCATCCCGCTTCAATAAGTTACGCCTTGGCTATGAACTCTATTCGAACACGAGCAACTTTTAAACGATCTTGGGCTAGAAGCTAAGTAACCTTTTAAATCGTACGACCTTACTTATTGCATTTATTTAAACAAAAGCGTGGGGAGAATAAGCTAATAATTACTATACATGAGATCGTGAAAGATTACGAGACTTATAAATAACTCCATCATTTCTCATCCTCATTTAAGAGACTTAGCCTAAAAAGTTAAGGAATCAAAGCTAAGTGCTCAACACGCACGGTCGAGTCAAAAATTACTCTTATTCCCACAATCGGAAAACCTACATTCGTGTCTTAAACACTTATGAAAGACAAGAAAAATTCTAAAATTTGGCCATTTTTAGCCTTATTTTGCAACAAAACGATAACAAAAAGATGAAAATTGGATTGCGTGGTGACGTAAGCAAGATGAAGTATCTACTCACCCCGCCATACTAAAACTAAACATTGTCCTCAATGTTTCGAGTCTAGGGGTGAAACACCCCCATACTAGAGACGAAGTCGAATGCTTAATCTCGAGCATGGAAAGGGTAAAACGAATAACCTAAAAGCCGTTTATGAATTATGCTATTAAGATAAATGTTAGAACATAAAAGGATATCATCGTATATCGGAATCTCCAAAGGTAATGATCGAAGATCGAGTGATCCTTAAAACGAACACGAGAGGCTTCAATGATGACGACGAACCTAATGAATCACAATCACAAACAACCACGGAACAAAGGTTGGAAGAGCACAAGTCCCCTCGTTACATTATTAGAAAGTAATAATATTTACAAGGATAAGCATGAGAATCCCCCACGAGGCACCTTGTTTTTGATAACCGAGTCAAAAGCTCGACTCGAATCCCCATAAATATGATCATTTAGGGATAATCATGGTATGGTCATTTTTGGTGGGGCTTACATGATAAACAATGCCCAAATGTACAAGGGGTACTTTAAAAACCTGATACACGTATACCGGGGTCAAAGATAGTGTCCTCGTTTTGGATCAAAGACGAAACAACGCTACTTCAACCGAAGCCGAAACCTAAAAGGGGTAGAAGAAAATAGATGAGAAGTAGAAAGGTGGGACAATGGGTAAGTCACTAAAAACATGAGCTACTCGAGGTAGACTCACAGCAAGCAAACGAAAAGATTTTCCATTTATTGCATCGGTGGAAGACCGAGATTTCCCTTTACAAGCAATTTCGGGATCGTAAATCTCGTACTCGGTGGAGAAATGTGAGGGAACATAAGGGGCTTCCCCCACACTAGATCCACACCAACCGTCGTCAAAAGGAGTAGACGAGGTGGTAGCACTCATAAAACGCGGTGATGACGGAGTTAAACTTGTAGAAAAATCTTTTAAAACATTTTTAAAATCTTTTCCTTTTTCATCGTTTAAAAAATCTTTATGAAAACCCGATTTGATAATGTCGAAAATATTTGGCGTGTCAAATTCAAAATTAGTCACGCTAAAAATCCTCACATTTAAGTCATTGGTGGGAGGGGGTGGTGGATTGTATAAATTCTCATAACGTCGATCAACAAAGAACACCGCCCCATCGGGGTCTTCATACTCGTCATCCTCATGAACGTCGATCTCATTGATTTCTTCATCAAAGATAATCTTCTCAAACCAAGGTTTGTCATTCCCCTCCTTGAGTATCTTAGAAACTCTCTCGAAAAGATCACGATCAAGCACGAAACCATCATTCATTTGTGGGGATTGTTGATAAGTTAAATCCTCACGAATGTGGTAAACGTAATTCTCATTTGAGGAGTGTTGATTAGGTAACTCCTCGGGAATTGGATTTTGGTAGTTACATGAGTTGGTTCGTCATCGAAAATAAGACGTTCCAACTCATTTAATTCATCCTCGATTTTGGAAAGATCTACCTTGCTTGTAGGTGGAAGTGGAGGCAAAAGAGCTAGCTCTCGTTCAATGATTTCCTTAATCTCGGGATCAAACTTGTAATCATCGTACTTCATATGAGAAGAGGTCTTTCTGGAGAATCCTCAAAAATGGCATGTGGATTTCGAAGTACATGATCAATCTCGACAAAATCACCATCGTCATCGTCAAAGAAAGAGTCGATGTGAGCACTCACAACCATGATCTTACAAGTCGAATGACTATGCTTAGGTGACTTTTCTAAAACGAGAGGATCTTTGTCGATAAAACCTTTAGCCTCAACGGGTTTTCGGATAGGAAATGGAGGCACTTCGATGGAGTTAGAAGTTGAAGCCTCAAAGACGTGGTCCTTCGAAGGTGGTGAAGACGAGTCCATTTTTGTCATTGTCGTGATAGCACTAACGTCGCCCTTCGGAATTGGTTGTTCACTTGTTTCACTAAATATATCCCAAAGTGATTTTTCATCCATAAATTTACGCATACCCTTTTGAATTAGGTACACGTATTCTTTATCGTTAAAATCGTCATCTTTAAAACCGTTCTTCTTAATTCTTTCAAAACATGAATTAAGCCTCATATTTTCAGCTAAAGTTAACATTTTGAAATCATTAGAATTTGAAACATTAGGTTTTGAAACCTCGGTTTTTTCATGATCATTAGACACTTGGGATTTACTCGTGAAAAAGTCCATTTTATCCTCCCCATATCTCATAGTAAGTCTCCCCTCGTGAACGTCGATTACGGTTTGAGCCGTTGCTAAAAATGGTCGGCCTAAAATAATGGGACATTTAGGGTCACACTCATAATCGGATATGACGAAATCCGCGGGAAAAACAAACTTTCCAACTTTAAGACATCCTCGGCTATTCCAATTGGTATTAAAGGTGTACAATTTGCAAGCTCGATTGTCATGTTCATAGGGGTAAGTGAAGGCAATCTTATCAATTTCCAAAGAGAATGAGGCATAAGATTGACTCTAGCACCTAAATAGGAAAGGGCTAAACATCCCTCAATCTCGGAAAAATCACAAGGTAGTAGAAATTGGCCCGGATCCTCTTCTTTTCTCGGCATATGCCTTTTGGATTTTTTAAGAAGGATCAATGTACAAGCTTCTTCAAGGGTTACTTGGGTAAGGTCGATAAAACTCTCTTTTTGAACCGTGGATGGAATTTGAGGTACACGAGGGTGTGCACTCTTTTCCTTGGTCGCCACGTTCACCCCATCGACTTTAGAACAATAAGACGTCTTAAAATTCGAGGGTTGAGAAGAAGGAACAACACGAAATCCATCAAGAGTAGGGGTAATCACACGACTTTTTCCACGAGACGAGGCGGCTTTACACTGTTCCTTCGGATTTGCAACGGTGTCACTAGGTAACGAACTCGATGAAGCACCCGAGGCTTTGTTCATAATAGCGGAAAACATCTTTTTTATATCAATTTGTCCTTGTTCAATCTTGTTGTTTTGTCCTCTCAACGTGTTTGAAAATTCGTTTTTCATATCACCAATTTGCGTTTCTAATTTCTTCATATTAGCGTCATTTGATTTAACGTAATTTTGAAAATCATTTGAGCCATTATAGTTTTGATTGAAAGCTTGGTTTTGATTCCCTTGAAAATTGTTCCCTTGATTAGCGTTGTTCGAAAAATTTGAATTTTGCCCATTGTTAAAATTTCGGTTTTGATTGTTATTGTTTTTTTTTTTGGGTAAAGAGGACTGTCCCCGGTAAAAGATATATTACACCAAAAAACATTGAAGTACATAGGATGTAGGTGAAATCCTACATCAAAGCCCGTTCCATAGGCAACAACCAAACACATAAAGTGTTAGAACCAAACCCCTACATGAGAGGACATGCCCTCACATGTCATCTAGAAACAAATTCTACTTCCTACCACTATTTGACAATTGAAAATCACGAAATGCCTTGACCTGACCCGGAAAATCCCGAATCTGGGTCAGTATAATCATCATCATATAGATCATAGTCCTCCGCTACATAGTGGCTTCCTCCTTCTTTTGATGACATATATGCTTCATATTCTTCTTGAGATGCAAATACCTCATCATCATCAAAATCACTAACATTGCCAAGATCTTTATAACCAAATGATAACGAAGGCTTACTTGTAGACGGTCCAACCTCCTTAGTAACCTCCTTACCATTTTCTGACTTTTTAGCACTTGACAATTTAGTTTCAGCTTCCTTATTATCAGTCTTCTCAACCACATCAAGAATCTTGTCTTCTTCTCTTAGTTTATCAAAAGAATTCCTTAATTCCACAAGATTAATCTTATCAGAATTATTGGAGGATTTCTTATCCTTTGTAGGCTGTTTTGTCGACGATACCTTAGAATGTGGTTGTTTCATAACCCAGGTTGATTTGGGCTTTGAAAACTCCAGCCCTTCAATTTGGCGAGGTCTAAATGTAGCAGTCCGTTCCTTTCGCTAAACCTGTTCGAACCAGTCGTCCTTAATAGGAGCAACACGTTTCGGCTTCATTGGGCAATGAGCATCCGTATGATCAAATACCTTACAAGAATCATAACGCGGTGGCTGCCACTCATATTCCAATTCAAGCGACTCCAACGAATGTCCCATCCCGTCTTCCAATGGAATAGCTACTACTAACGACTTCACAAGAGGCCTTTCTGAAGACACTTCTATTAAAGCCCGCGCATAAGTGCATTATCCCCACGGGTGAGGCATAAATCACTTGTATAACTATCAAGCATTATTGGCTTACCAACTTTAGAAGTAATCAAACTCAACCCCAATTCCGAGAAGGCAAGAATAGGCACATTATAGATTTTATTCCATACCGGCACTAATTTGATTGCCTCCTTAACCAACCAAGTATTTGGTTTCCACACATTAAGAATGATTGGAGCTAAACGAATAATCCATGGCCCTGTTTCAAGCACACGCTCCATACCCTCCTTTGTAGCAAATTTATACATAAAGAAACCATTACGGATAAAAACCCGTTGACTACCAAATTTCGCCCACGTATTCTTAACATAACTTTCCACAACAGGGAATGCAAGCCTCTCACCCACAAAGTAACCATATAAAGTATATGCAAACTGTTCCTCATATTTTCAATTGCAGCCTGTAGAAGAGTTACATCCGCTCCTGAAACGACTTCATCATTCGCTACCAACGAGATATTAACCTTCGTTTTAGGTATAGTAATGGAAGTGCTCACTGATGACTGTTTAGACACAGTCCCATTCATAGCAACGGTTGCAAACGTAACATTACCAGCCCCCATCTCCTCGTTAACACGCTGCAACTCCCCAACTTGCTTTCCACCAGCCGCATCTCCTATACTCCCCTCAACATTCGCACCTTTCTTAAGAATAGGTTTTAACGGCCTATCCTTGGGATTTTGTGGTGCCGAAACAGTAGAGTCCTTTCGTTCAACCTCGCGTGTAGCATTAAGCAATTTACCATCAGTCTTGATGATCTTCCCATCAATATTCTGTTTATTCTTAACCAAATCTCCCTACAAACTCCCCGACTTTTTAGTACCATCATTCAACGTACGAGGACTATTGAGAAAGCCTTTTTACATCTCTCTAAATCCACACCCAATACCACCAGAACACAACAACCAAATAACCCGGGAAACCCTAACGTTTAGAACGTTACAGCTTGAACAAATCAGCACCAGAAGACAAAACAATGAACATACGGCTAGCTTCAGAGCCCCTAAACCTTAATAAGATAAAAAAACCTAATAGGAATAGAGAAACTAAACAACCACAAGGAAAATGAAAAGACGGCAAAAACCCTAAAAAAAGAAAACCCTAAATAAAAATCACACAAACCCTAATAATCAACAAATGACATGACGAACCATAAAGAAGAAGACACAAATACTATTCAAGACAAAGACTGACGAAATAAAACCCTAACAGAATTCTACATCGCAGCCGTCATAAAGAACAACATTCGTATATTGCAACTTATAAGATCAACAATCATGCAAATGAGAGATCAAGGGGTAAAGATGATCAATATAAGAGAGTTATGATCAGAAAAATAGGTAGGGTAGGCGGCCGGAATTCACTATCCTAGAGAGAGTTTTTTAGGGTTTTTTCAATATCAGATGAATAATTTCTTCTTTCATTTTTCATCTTGATTGTTATTGTTAAAACCTCGATTTTGCCAATTCAAATTTTGACCTTGATTATAACCTTGATTACCATGATTGTTTCCTTGAAAATTGTTGCGGTTTTGAAAATTATTGCCTTGATTGTTGTTGTTCGTTTGTTGCGATGGACCGGTGTTATTTTGATTTTGATTATAAAAATTGTTGTTTAACGCACTCACATCAGACGTTTGGCCATCCGTAGCCGCACACTCGTAATAATTATGAGGTCCAACACAAAACGTACACGAAGTATCAACTGCTTTTACCGTAGCGGGAGCGTCTTTCTTTTGTATCTCAATGAGAAAAGACGTGAACACATTCGTTAACTTGTCGACTTTCGCATCAACCCTCTTAATGTCGCGATTAGAACTAATAACATTGGCGATATTGGCAACACTCGGTGCGTTGCGGAGTTGGTAAACCTTGGATCAATTCTCGATAATCATTAATGCATCCTTCGGAGTCTTACACAAAAAGTTGCCACCGGCGGCGGAATTCAACGAATCTTGTTCTTAAAAACTAAGACCGTTGTAAAACGTATCGATTTGGCGCAAATTGGAAAATCCATGGTGAGGAAATTACCTAAGCAATTCCTTAAAACGATCCCACGCGTCTCTAAAAGATTCATTCAATTTTGCTCAAATCTCGTAATCTCGTTTTTGAAAAACTTCGTCTTAGACGGTGGGAAAAAATGATTAACGAACTTGGAAACGAGATCCTTCCACATAATTATCGAGTTAGGTGGCTCTTTCTCTTACCTATCCTTGGCGGCACCATCAAGCGAGTACGGAAAAAGCATAAGCTTGACGACATCGATGTCGACGTTCTTAAACTTGCTCGTGGCTAAAAGACGATCAAAATTTCGAATGTGATCGTGAGGATTATCGGCTTCACGACCTCAAAACTTCGTAGCTTGTATCAACGAAAGCATTCCGCTCTTAATTTCAAAATTATCCGCTTCGATAGCGGGAATTACGATCGCGTCTCCATAACCCTCGGTGGGCGCTTGGAGCAATTCCATCATCGAACGATTGTCGGCCATCTCGTCTACGGTCTCTTCAACAACGATATTAGGAACGTCGGTTTCTAAATCTCGTCTACGTCGTCGATTCCTTCGATTACGATTGCGTCGATTCGAAGCGTCGCTAGAATTAGAATAATCCTTCGATCGAGTGCGCATGCACTAAGCGTAGAATGGGGTAGCAAAGAAGATTCTTTTTGCGGCTTTTCGATTTTTTAATTTTTTTTTGGTTGTTGATTGTTTTTTAATTTTTTTTTTGGATTTTTGTCGTATTACGTAGACTCAAATCTACAAATCTCTCCTCGAATCGATTTCTCGATTAAAGGAGCCTCAAAGAATGAAAGCGATCACGAGGAGTGAACGCTTTCGATGACTTTAGAACGTTGGTGGAACACCAAAACGTTCAAGAGGGTTTAATCTTGAAAAACAAGCAAATATAGTATACGTAGATAATACTTGGGCGGCAAACCCTCGATTAGCCTTCTTTCTCAAAACATGCACAAGCAAGCGGGGGAAACAAGGCGGCGCTAAACACTTAACAACCTTTTTCCCTTAGGTCGTGAAATACAACCGCCTTATACCCACCTTATAGTTTGTGTTAATTGAAATTAAGCCTTACGAAAGTATTTATCTATTTTGCCTTTAAACTTTTGCTTTAGATTCGAATACAATAATTGAGTGATGAAATCCCAATTAAGGTTGCGTTTTCACGCTTTTGGAGATATTGTATATTTATTGTGATACGTAGGTACAATATATTAATAATATTCACAAGAAAAGCGAAAACGATAATGGGATATCTACAATATAGTAAAATGATTGTTGTGTGTTTAATTTAGGAAAATTAAACACGATTTATTTGGATATTATAATATAATAAGGAAAAATAAAAAAAATGAGTATGTACGTTATATACGCTTTCCAAAAATTGAAAAGCAAAAATGCACTACTCACACAAACACGATAATATTAATGGCAACTCAAAAACACCTCTCCGGCAGCGGCGCCAAAATGATAGTAGTAAAAATACGTGCTTAGGAAAACAACGTATGATGGGCAAGTATTAACCTCGACGATTTAGGAAAACCAAAGAATCGAGTAAGTGCGAGTTCGTTCTCGAAGGAGGTGTGTGATTTAAGTGCCAATTATATAAAATCAAATTTGGATTAGTGTCGTTTTTGGATGAGAAAAGAAGGAAAATTAAGACGAATTACACTAAAAATTACCCCACGATGTAAAACAAACGAAATCGTAAAACTCGACAAAAAATGAAAGTACTCTAAAAATTACCAAAAAATTCCCAAAAATCAATAAAAATGTAACTAAGACAAAAATGCAAGCAAAAATTTCCAAAAAGTTTTTAATAATTTTATATTAATTTTTAAAATTTAATAAAAAACCAAAAATTAAGTAAAATTAAAAGTAATTCAGATAGAAAACTTTTTCTTTTGTGAACCTCAAAAATACTTTTAAAAACCTAAAAATGATTTTTCCAAATTTTTAAAATACTTTTTCCTATTTTTAAACCACTTTTTAAAATTAAAACAAAAAATAATCATAAAAAATAACTGAAAAACATAAAAAATAAACTTCTTATACTGAAAATTCTTAAACTAAGTCTAAAATGTAGGAAAAATGAAAAACAGTAAAAAGCCTTGATAAATAAGCTGAAATCAGCTTATTTATAAGCTATCTAGTTTAAATAACCAAAAAACAAAACACTTTAAATAAATAACCAATGCAACCCTAGACAGTAAAGTCCTAGGGCGCATTGGTTAAGTCTTTGGTGTGTAAAAGGAGTGGCGCAGGTTCGAATCCTGGCCACGTCCTTTTTGTTAAAATCTTTTCTTTTATTTTTATTTTCTTTTTATCCAAACTAGTTACTGGTGACCAAACTTTATAAAAACACAAAAACAAGGAAAAATTCACAAGATTTAAGCCAAAGAAAAGCAGAGCAGGAATAAAAATTATGCTACAGTGCTAACTAACCCAAGAATTAGTGTTGTCCGATAAACCCAAATGGGGTGATCGTTCTCTGACAACACTAATGAAGACAACTAATGAAATTGAGCACTTCATCTTGGTCTGTGTGATAGTCTTGTGGTTGTTTTTTGGAACAATGGGCACCCCTACACTCAGTTGAGTGTAGGGAGTCAAGATTTACACAAAAGACACACAAGATATAACACAACAACACTAAAATAACTTAAATCAAGTCACTGATATGTTGTGTATGGGTCTGTTGGTTAACAGCTGGTCTGTTTGACCACAAGGGTGACATTTGGCTTACCAAATCTCACTCAAAACTTACCCAAGCTACCTTTAACTAACAACAATCCCTAGATTACTCAATAAACTAACAGACTACCAAATTCTAGACCAAATTATACTAAAAATAAATTAGTTCTAAGCTTACTGATTATCTAAGTGGTTTATATCAAAAAAATGAACTTGCAAAACCGTTTTTATCCTATAATACTGAAAACTACTGATATCACCTATAATAACATATTGAAGTGTATTAGGGCTGAATTCAAGCCAAAATTTTAACAAACTTTGTCTAAAAAAGCTACTCCCAAACACCCCTTACTTTCTGAAAATTAATAATTAACAAAGACTTAACATGTAATAACTCTTAAAACTGATTTCCAATAATCAAAACATGCATAAAAGGCATAAATGAACATGGACAAACAAACAAACTAACTTTATAACACATAACACCCAAAATCATCAAGTTCACAAAATTATGCAAGAAAAGTCCTTAGAAAGGTTCAAGCCTTACCCAAAAAGCTGATGCCTTCTTCTATGGAGTTTTGAAGCTTTTGAGAGCTTATGAAACAGTAGAGAAAACCCTATTGAATGGAATCTAAGATAGACCCAAGGGCTACAATATCTTCAAAAAAATGTAATGAGAATAAATGAAGGATGAGACTTGTTTCTTTTGGAACCTGCACATACACCAACAACCAAGAAACCACTAATCAAGCTTATATAAGTAGCCAATAAGCTGTTGTCAAGCAGCTTATTGGTTAGCTTATATATGCAGTAAGCTTGTTAAAGAAAACAAAAGATTTTGAGAAAATCTTTGAAAACTGATTTTTGAAAAAACTTTTTAAACCAACTTGAAAACATGAAACTTCCAAATAACAAAAGATCAAAACAAATATTTGAAGTCACTATACAAGTTTCCACTTTCACTTCCACTTGTATAGTGATTCAAGTATTTAGGTAAAAATTTCAAGAAAAATGAATTTTCTGAAAATGTTTTGATAAATGAAAACTCTTGAAAACTTTAAACTAATTTGCATGAAATGAAAATTAATAAACTAAATAAGCAGTAAAATGGAACCAGTGTTTTGCAAAGTTAAAAACTTAATTTTCATTACTGATTTAAATTTGTACAAAACTGGAACAAATTTACAAGGTACAAGTCACCTTGTATTTATACTAGGAGTAGAAGAATCTAGAAAGCAGGAAATTACATAAACCCTAGCATATCTAATTTACAATAAAGCCCTTTGAAGATTTAAAAATTTCTTGGTCAAATCTTGCATCTTGTGATCTCTGAATGCCACGCTGTGTTCTTTGCATCTTGAGCGTTCATTTTGAGTAGAGGACAAGTTAATCATCTCAGCCATCCATTTTGTCGAGGCTTTAGGGGTTTGGGGAAAGAGACGTTTACAGGGGAGTGCTTGGGTGAGGACCACAGCCCATGTGGCATGTTTCTAGGTGTGGGTTTAGGTTTAGGGAAGTGTGAATTACTAATCTGCACATAATCAAGGGAAAACCCTTTGATTTGTGCAAATTAGTAATTAGGGTTTATAGGTTAGCTGGGTTTAAGGAGGTGGTGTTTGATGTGGTTTATGGGTTAATGGGATTTAAGTCTTTGTTTGCCTCCAAATAATAACTGATTAGTTATAATCAGTTTAAAAAAAATAAGTGGAGTGTGACGTGGGGAGTAGGGGGCTTATGATTGGTTGATGGTGGTGACGTGTGGGGTATGATTGGCTGGTAATAGTTGTGTTGTCTGGGCAACATTAGTCCTCCACTTTCCAATAATCTTGCATAAAAAGTTTAATCAGCTTAATATCCAACTTCCTTTGTCGAGGGCTTTATATGCAATGTTTGCATTCTTCAAGGGCCATAATGGTATAATGTTGAAACTTGAGGACCAATCTTGTAATAATTGAGATTTACAAGGGACAAAAGTGACAAGTCTTCCAAAGTTGAGGGACCATTCTTGCCAATATTCAAAACTTCAAGGACTTCAATGAAAATTCATGCTTCGGGTCCGGTTCTTTGTGCGGCTTCGTTTCACGTGTTCGTGTTTGCTTGATTCTTGTGATCTTTTGTTGATTTCACGATATCCGTACCTAAAATACACAATGAACAAACACAAGCATATTTTATGGTATTCTAATGATATTTTAAGCGTTTTAAGCCCGATTTGGACGATGAGACTATGTATAATTGCAGTCTCATCACGTACCGCTCATAAGACGCCCATTGGGTGCACTCCTTACAAGCTTGTGTATGGGAAGAATTGTCACTTTCCAATTGAACTCGAACATAAAGCTTGTTGGGCCCTAAAGCATTGTAATGATGACATAGAGACCGTGGGAAAACACTAGAAAATGCAATTAAATGAATTGGATGAATTAAGGGTTATTGCTTATGAAAATTCATTAATTTATAAAGAGAAAACTAAAAAGTTTCATGATTCTAAAATTAAAAATCGGGTTTTTAACATTGGAGATCAAGTGTTGCTTTTTAACTCACATTTGAAAATCTTTTCTGGCAAGTTGAAATCCCGTTGGTCTGGTCCATTCACCATTACCGAAGTGTTTCCGTATGGGACCATCGAGCTAGCTCAAAATGATGGCCCTAATTTCAAGGTGAATGGACATAGGTTGAAGCACTACTTTGGTGGGGAAGTTCCATCTTTGAACTACCTCGACCAAGCCACCTTCCCCAATGATAATTAGTATTGAGGGGATCGAGTCGAGCTCATGACTCGATAATCAAAAACGAGGTGCCTCGTGGGGGAGTCCCATGCTTATCCATGTACATATTATCTCTTTCTAATGTAGCTTACGAGAGGGGATTTGTGCCCTTCCAACCTTTGTTTCGTGGTTGTTTGTGCATTGTGGTTTTTCGACGATCATGATCTTCACGATTGGAGCCTCTCGTGTTCGTTTTATTGGAGCACTCGATCGTTTGCTGTGAAGAATTTCTCGATATCCATATGATATATCCTTATATGTTCTAACCTTAGGTTTTTAGCACACTTCATAAACGGATATTAATTTAATGGTTACACCCTTTCCATGCTAGATTAAGCATTCGACTACGTCTCTAGTATGGGGTGTTTGTACCCTTAGACTCGAAACATTGAGGACAATGTTTAACTTTAGTATGGGGGGTGAATAGATACTTGCCTTGCCAAACCTTCACGCTTTCCAAAGTTTATCTTTTTGTTTATCGTTTTATAAGTGTTTGAAGACACGAATGTAGATTTTCCGATGGCGAGAATAAGAGTAATTTTTGACTCGACCGTGCGTGTTGAGCACTTAGCTTCGATTCCTTAACTTTATATTAGGCTAAGTCTCTTAAATGAGGACGAGAAATGATAGAGTTAATTATAAGTTACTATGCTAAACGTAGAGTACTCGTATTCTTTCAAAAACTCATGTGTTTTTGTTGTTTACTTATTCTTCCTTCGCTTGTATATATATTTTGCTTAATAAGTATTGGCTTAGCGGTTTAGTCTTGATTGTTGGTTTCTAGTCTTTTCTAGTACCTTCCATGTAATTAAATTGGGAAGACATTAAGGTATCGCCAACGTCACGGTTTTAAAGTATTGGCAACCCGAATAATCAAAAGCTTCACCTAATAATAAGTTTTCAAGTGCTAACTAACTCAAGAAAACAATTTGAAGCTCACAAGGCCGAAAAATCTATGCGAAATGGAAAGTGAATTATGCCTTAATCTTTGAAGCTTTAAAGATCCAAAATTCGCTTTAGCGTGAGGATATACATCTTTGGCCATAATAAACACCTCATGGCGAGGTTAAATAAAAGGCAAGGCATGACCGAAGTCATAATAAAAGCCTTATGGCGAAGTTGAATAAAAGATGGAGGTAAACCTATGATAATAAGGCCCATCCGTTAGGGGGCGTATAAAAGTCTTGGTAATAAGTCTCATGTTCAAAACCGTTATAAAACCGTGTTTATCGATCCTTCTTGTTTACTTAATTTTTTGACATTGTTGTCTATTAGGGGGGGTTATTAATTCGATGGTCTTGGTTACACCGTTATGACTCTATTTTTAGACCTAAATCTCTATCATCGCATAAGTAAAAAATGTATCCTCGTGAAGATTCAAGACAAAATAAAATATAAGAGATACCACTTAGGAAAATGGGTGTTTAAGTACGTGATTAGGGCATATGAATAGTGTTAGCATTACTAACTTATAATGACAATGATCTCGTTGCACGCTTGGCATTGAATTGGGTGAAAATCGAGGACGACGAAATTATTTCTAACGAAGCATTCACGTGTTCTTGTTATATGAACCTAAACGTCCCATTTTGCGATGAAAATCGTACATTATGTCTAAACGTCCCATTTTGGAGATGCTACGATACATTATTCTAGCATTGCGTGATGGCACGACAATGGTTTAGTATAGGGGAGTGATGAGACTGCTCTTATACATAGTCTCATCGTCCAAAATGGGTTTAAAATGCTTAAAGTATCATAAAATGTGCCAAATATATGCTGTGTTTGTTCAGTGTGTATTTTAGGTACGGATATTGAGAAAATGGCAAAAGATCACAAGAAACAAGCAAAAACAAACACGGGAAACGAAGCCGCACAATGAACCGGGTCCTAGAGTTGATTTTCCAAGAATAATCCTTGAAGAATTGAAGATTTTACAAGAAGGGTCCTCCAGTATTGAAGAATTGATACTTTAACCCCTTGTATAATCATAATTACAAGTTTGGTCCTTAAAGTTTGTCAAAATTACAAAAGGACCCTCCACTTTGAAGAATTGGCAAGAATGGTCCTTCATATATGAAGACTTGTCACTTTTAGTCCTCCACAAAGACAACCATGCAATTCAAGACCTTGAAGATTGAAGACATGTCAAGTTTGGTCCTTCAAATTTCATCAAATGGCAAGAAATACCCTTTGAAATACTTTTGGAAACTTTTTGGGGCAAAAGTATGAAAATTGAAACTTCATTATAAAGGGAAATCTGAATTGAGATATTTAAAACACAATGAAAGGAGAAAGAAAGACAAGGGGCTTATTCTGCCAAGACATGGAAGTTACCTTAACCACTTACACCTCAACACGTGTCCCACTAACTCATTTCAGCCAATCACATGCCATCCCTTTGCCACCTCACATCCCACTCAACCGTATTTAATAACTAACTTAAATTAGTTATTTAAAATACGCGGTTAACACAAATTCAAATGTTAATCTAGATTAAACTCCACTATTCATGCCAAGAACACAAATTGGGGATTTGTGTTTAAGCCATAATTAGACCACCATGTTGTCCAGAATTATGATTAGGGTTGTTATAAACATAACCCAACTCATAAACCCTAAAACATGAATGGCGGCAGAATTTTCTTTTCCTCTTCACGATTCGATTTTCTATCCTGTTAATCTATAAATCTTATAACAATGCTGGTTTCTCGATTAACCTTTGATTAATCTAGAGTTAACATAGTTGTTATTTGGTTGACAGATTTTCTAGGGTTCTATAATCGTTTCTTTTTTAGTTATTCTGCTGCGTTTTTGTGGTGCTTTGTTTTTCATCTTGGTCGGTTCGTGAGTCCTTCCCATTGTTTACCTTCACGATTGTTTCCTGTGTGACGTTTCTTGTCTTAGCTATTAGGGTTTGGGTTTGTTTCTTTTATGGTTAGGGTTTGGATTGTCAATTTAATGGTCGGCTGACCTTTAATCGGTTAATTTAATTGGTCGGCTGACCCTAAGTTCCTATTGGTCGGCTCACATTTGAATAAGTGGTCGGCTGACATTAAAGTGTAGGTTTCAATTTATTATTAAATTGTGATCTTGTGTTACAATTTTTTATTAAGTGGTTCGTTTGAATTAAGTGGTTCGATTGAATACTGTGTTACAAGTTATAATAAATTGTAGGTTTTACGTTGGTCTATCGTTTGATTTTCTATGTCGCAGTTTTTATCGTTTGTAGGGTTTGGTTTTGTGTTGATTTGTTGAAGCTATGGTGGATTCGAGCAATGTAAGTGATAAACCATTGTTTACAGGTTGGAATGATGTGGTTATGGTGTCTAATCTTAAGGTTTTAGTAACGTTAGAGGAGATATCTAATTTGTTTTCTATTCCTTTGAATACTGTGCGTGACATTGAAGTGTTTGCAAATGGTGTTAAGGCAAACAAATTTCCTAAATGGTCTACTTTACCTAAGCAGACCACTATGCTTTATTATGAAGTTTTGTGTGAACGCCATAAGGATCTAACTAGCAGCACTTCTTCACTCAGTTCAGGTGGTTCGAGTGTGCACTCTGCACAAATGGCTAAGGAAACAGATGACCCTATTACAAATGTTTCCTCTTCTTGTGATGTATTTTGGACCTTGCAGCTAAGGCTGCAACCAGTAATGGTTTGCAACCGTGTAATCTACATGAGGTTTTGAAATTATTTGGTGTAACGATGCGCACGGTTGGTGATGCGGGTGAATTTATGCATGAATTAAGAATGAAGAAACATCCTTTGTGGGAATTGATCTCACATGACCGTGCTAAAGAAATTCTGGAGTTACTTTGCAAATTTGAAGCTGATATGGTTACGTCTACTAATGGAGGTATTAATGCAGTCTCTTCTTTGTTTAATTCTGAAAATGTCTGTGAAGGGGTTAATATCTCTATTCCTAAGAAGGTCGTTGAAAAAGTAAATACTCGCTACCACAACACTTTATATGGTTACTTTCTTGGTAAAAGGATTGCATTTCATGTGGTTGAGTATTTTGCTAAGAATAACTAGGAAAAACATGGTCTTAAGCGTATCATGATGAATGAGAAAGGTTTTTTCTTTTTTCAATTTGGGTCTAGTGAGGGTCTTAATGCGGTTCTGGAAGGTGGTCCGTGGATGGTTCGTAATTCACCAATTTTTCTTAAGAAATGGACTATGAAAACGAATCTTCTAAAGGAGGAACTAACTCGTATTCCGGTATGGTTCAAGTTTCATGATGTCCCGCTACAGGTATTTGAAGAGGAAGGTATTAGTTTAATTGCTTCATTTCTTGGTAAGCTTATTATGATGGATAATTATACTGATAATATGTGGAAAGAGTCTTGGGGTCGTTGTAGTTTTGCTCGTTGTCTTATTGAGATGAATGCTCATTCGGAGTTTATAGATAACGTTACTATTGGTGTCCCTGATCTTGAAGGCTCTGGTTGTACTAAGGAATTAATTCTTGTTGAATACGAATGGAAACCGCCTAGATGTCATACTTGTAATATTTTTGGTCATTCCTTTGATTCTTGTCCAAAAAATGTTAAACCTAAAACGGTTGAAAATGTGTCAACTCATATTGATAATGATGGATTCCAACAAGTGCAAAGCAAGAGGAAGAAGTACAAAGGTAATTTAGGGAATCAAGTTCCGAGAGGTGTTCCATTGAGCAAGGGTTTCCAAACAGGTAAGACGGTTGTTTTTCGTCCAAAAACTCACTTGGATACTACAAGTACGAGTGGTGATAATAGTAGTAAGTTAAATACTAAATCTGGTCAGTTGCAGCAGTCTAGCAATCCTAATGGTCCGAACAAGGTTAAAGCTCAAATGGTACATCTAATAAATTTTCATCTTTGTCCATGCCTGGTATTGATGAAGGGGTTCAAGTAAGCGAGGAAGATAATGAGGAGGAGGAGGGAGTCGAGGTCGTCTTTGATGAATCGGTGAATATTCTCAACACTAATATTGGGGCAAGCACTCCTACTGGCTGATCCCATGTTGATATTTTATTATTTTCCTCGTAACTTTATGTTATCGACTTGGTTTTTGTCTAGTTTATATATTTCCAGTATTCTAGACTAGTTAATGTTTATGGCCTGTCATAAACATTTTGTTTAACAAGCTGCCTGTAGCTTGCGGTTAATGTGGCATTTCAGCCACATTCCTTGTACTTCAACTCTTTTTTTGGTTCTATTTACCGGGGTTATTGTTACCCTTTTACCAAAAAAAAAACCCAACTCATAAACCTGCCACCTCACCACTCATATGTTCTCATGATATGTCCCCTGCCTCACTATAGGAGAAGAAGACAAAACCTTGGCAGCAAATCAACAAACCACAATGCAGCGTACATTCTAAGCTTATTTTGGACCCTTTGATCAAATTCTGCCACCTTTACATCAACAAAATGCCAAGATACCTTCACATGATCAAGCAATTTTCAAACTTCCAAGGGCATTACTGTAATTTCACCATTAGGGTTTTCACTTTATTTTCAGCTTCTTAGCTTTCATTGTAGCCTATATAAAGGCATAGGACTGCAACATTTATCTTTGCTCTTGGTTTTTCCTTGTTCAACTTTCTGTAAATCCTATATTCAAGTTAATGAAATAGTGTTTGAATTTGTTGAAGAAATCCAAGTGCCATCTTTAATATTCTCTTGTTATTGTTATATGTTTGTGATTTTGAAGTTTCAAAACCTATTTTCAAAGATTATGCAAGAAATTGCAAGTTTTTCCAAAATATGATATTTTTCTAAGTCTTTGTTCAAACCCTTGGAATATTTTGGTCAAAGGTTGATCACATCACCCTGATAAGAATATTATCAAGGTGAGGTGAGATCTTGGCTTGGGGATAATCAAGGAGTGGGGTACAAAGCTTCAATCAATCAGCTTTATTTTTCATTTCCTTTTTCATATAATTTGTTATTTCAAACCTTGTTGTTCTTAGCAGCTTATTGGAAGCTTGTGCCTTATTAAGTTAGGCACATAAGCTCTAAAATTCGTAAGTGTGGATGTACATTCATGAGGTTTGAGCCTTCTTTCCAAAAATTTGTTTGAAAAGTGATTTTTAGTAATTTGGTGTACTGTTGTTGTATGTGTTGTTCTTGGTACCTAAATCTTGTTGATTATGCATGAAAATGATGTTATGATGCTTGTTTGAGTTTGGTATAACCTGTTACACACATTTACTTTGTTAAATCTTGGATTAAAAAGTTTAAGGGCTGTTTGGGTTTACTGATTTAAGGTTTGTATGCTAGTTTGAGTAGGAGTTAAGTGTTTATTTGAGTTGGTATCTGATAATTAGGTGATTATGTGCTGATATTTGCCATACTTGAGCTTTTAAACATCAAAATCTGATATGTGCTATATCTTGCTTGTTTTTGCATATTTTGACCTAAAATTTTGGAAACACCTAGAGTGTATGCATGTTTAGGATTAACAAGTGCTTAAACCAAGTTTATGTAACCTGTTTGAAAGATTTGAAGGTTTGAAATTGGGCTTGTGGTCAAATACATCAGTAAAAGGATCTTGTGTTCATCAATTGTTCATCAGTTAATTGTCATAGCTTGAATCTTTGTCTAAACCTTGAACCAGTGTATGAAACAAGTTTTTTTGTGTTCATTTGAATTTATTATAGCTTGTGTATGCATTTGGTGAACTTTGGTTGGCTTAATCTTGCTAAATCTGCTTATTTGTTCAAAACTGCTTATTGTTCAAGTCTATATCATATCTGGGCATAAATTGATTAAACTGTACTAATTGGCCTGTTGTTTTTGTGATTTCTTTGTTGTTATTGACTCTTTATAACCCACTGGTTATAAGGGTGCCTTGCTTGTTCATCAATTCCAACAAAAATCCATATAAGACAAAAAGTCAATTAAGTCAAGCAGTGGAAACTTTTCCCACTGCTAGACACCCAAAACTAGCCACTGCTAGTGTTAATTTGCAAACAGCTTATCAATAAGCTATAATAGCTTATTTAGACCAGCAACAACTTTGTTTTTGTAATCAATCTTCCTTAATTGACCCATTTGACTATTCTGGAGCATTTGAGACTTTGACTTTTAGGTTTGACTAGAAAACCAACTTAGTTGACTTTTACATAAGTGCTTATTTGCTTTTTCCAGCTTATTCAGTGTGCTTTTTGGAAATATTTTTGATTATTAAGCTTAGTTAAGTGATTTGAAACATTTTGCAACAAGAATCAGCCCTTGAATTGGTCTAGAACTCGAAAACGACTATTTTGTCATTTTGTGTAGAGAGCTTTTGCTTATTTCAGGCTTATTTCTTGGGCTTATTCAAAAATTCTTTATACAAAAGGATTATTTAGGTCAAAAGAAGGTCGTGTGTCAAATTATACCTTATGGCATCAGCTTATAGCTTAATGGGCCCAAAAGCCCATTAAGAATAAGCTGTTTTGAAATAAGCTGTGATAAGCTCATATTCAGCTTTTGGGCCTTTAAAATTTTGTGTTTAGAATTTATTTTAAGCTTAACTGAAAGTTTTGGGCTTATTTGGACAATATTTTTCTTATTGGGCCTTAAAAAGCCCAATTAGTGGACTGTTTGGACTTTTAGCCCATTTGGAAGCCCATTAGGGGTACTTTGGTCAATTCAAGTTTATTTCTGTTTAAATTAGGTTAAATTAAACTAGTTTGCAAGTTTTTAGAATTTTTTATAAATTTTGGATTTTTATTAATATTTTATTATTATTTTATTATTAAAAATAGTTTTAAATATTTTTGCAACTTTTTCATTTTTCCTAGGTTAAAAATATTAAGTTAGGATTTTTAAAACTTTTAGATTAATTTTCTTGTCATTTAATTAATTTTAAGAAATATTTTAATATTTTTATAGTTTTTAATCATTTTTAAATAGTTTTAATTAATTTTAAATTTTCCAAAAATGGTTTTTAGTTTAATTAAGTTATTTCAGAGGTTTAAAAAGTGAAAAGTCTCATTTTGGGTTTTTTTAATTAAATTGATTTTTTGGGCTTTAATTAGCACTAAAAAATTATTATTTAATTAAATAAAAGGTTTGAGTAATTTTTGATTTTTTGTAAACTCTAATTACATTTTTTAGGATTTATTGAAATATTCTAGGAATTTTTAGGGTAATTTTTAAATTTAGTCACTTTTTACGGTTTTACGTGCACGACTTTCGTCTTACTTTAATTTTAATCGTAACCGTCATCCTTTTCTCTTTTCTTTCTTCATAATCATAATCACAAATTTAATCATTTCTTTACACAATACACAAGCCTCCTTCAGAACGAACTCACCTTTAGGTCATTTATGCACGGTTTTCCTAAGCCGTCGTACTTACCACTATTTACCTCTTTTGTTTTTCCTAAAGTAAAGGTAATGTAAATTAAAACTATCAATGAGCGAGATTATCTTAATGCTACCGCGGGTGTGTAAAACGGTCGAGGAAGCGTTGTTGATCATTGAAAATAGGTCTAAGGTTTATAGCCCTCGTAGCACACCGGGTGTTCACAAGGCTTCGTCCTCGCCTTCATCGTCACATACTATCGATGCTTGCCAAATAGAGGTTAATTTGGAGAACAAGATTTTTGATAAGCTTAAGGGACTTTTGATTGAGTTTAAAGTTGGTGAACAACCCACTCCCGCTACGGCTAAAGCGGTTGAGGTTTCTTGTATGTATTGTGGTGGAGCTCATGATTTCTCCGAGTGCATTACCAACAGTGCTAACACTTCGTGTGCCTACGTGGCCACGGGAACTTATAACCAAAACGGTCAAGTTACCCGCACTAATCAATTGACTGCACTGGGTTTTCCACCAAATCAAAATGCTAACAATTATCGCAACAATCAAAGTGGTTACCAAGGCAATCAAAGAAACAACTATAACGGTAACAACAATTTTGGGAATCAAGGGACTAGTAATCAAGTGCAAAATCAAAATCAAAATCAAAATCGTGATATTCAAAATGTTAATCAAGGGCTTTCAAATGCATTTTCAAAAGACATTCCAACTGAGATTTTGAACTATTTTAAGGCTAATGACGATAGGTACACAAACATGGCAAATGATGTGAGTAACCTAAGGACTAGGTTTGAAACTCAAAGTAACAAATTGGAAGGGAATGTGGTTAGGCTCCAACAAAACTAACAAAAAATGGAACAAGGTCAACATAAAATTGAACAAACCTTACTTAGGTTGGAGCAAAATCAAAAAGCTGAAAAAGAGCAAGATATGGAAGAACGTAAAAAGACGGAAATTAGACTTTTGGATGCTATCATGATGAGTAGAGCCTCTACTTCGGGTAGTCTTCCTAGTAACACCGTGTCAAACCCGAAGGGAGAGATGAAAGTGATTACCACACGTAGTGGTAAGAACTTTAAGGAACCGACTCCTCAACCAATTACTCCAACGGTGGAAGAAGTTGAGGAAGAACCCGAGGTGGTGGTTGAAAAGGAGCACATTACAATCCCACAAAGTACCGCTCAAACCACACCTATGGTCGACCATTTACCAAGTTTGGAACCCGAGATTCCAAAGGCTATTCCTATGTCCTACCCAACATCACCCTCACCTTACCCATCGAGACTTTGTAAGGAGAAATTGCAAGAGCCTGACAATTACCAATTTGACCTTTTTATTAGGATGTTTCGTGATTTGCATTTTAACATAAGTTTTGCCGACGCTTTAATCATGATGCCTCGATTTCCCGCCAACTTTAAGAGTATGTTGAGCAATAAGGAGACATTTCAAAAATTTTATAGTTGTTCATCGGTTTAACTTAACCGCATTCCTTAAAAAGTCGGTGACCCCGGTAAGTTCTTAATTCCATTTGGTATTCAAGATATGGAAGAATGCTATGCCTTGGCCGATCTTAGTGCTAGTATCAATCTGATGCCTCTTGACATATTCAAGTCGCTCAATCTTCCTAATCTTACTCCTTCAAGAATGTCTATCGAGATGGCCAATCATTCCACGATTCCCGCATGTGGATTGGCCGAAGACGTTTTTGTGAAAGTGGGAAAGTTCTATTATCCGGTAGACTTTCTCGTAGTTGATATTCCCACGGGTCCTCAAGTTCCTCTCATTTTAGGTCGTTCGTTTTTAGATACGTCGAGAACGTTGATTGATGTGCATGCAAGGAAAATCACCTTACGTTTCAACGACGAGGAACTTTTTATAAAGCGACACAAAACTCCAAACTTTCTCATGTTTATTCTATCGAGGCCATGAACTATATTGATATGATCGATGTCGTTTGCGAAGAATTTTCACAAGAATTTTTAGGTTTTGGTGATGAAGAAAATAGTGGCAATCCCACTATGCTCGATCCTATTCTTGATAACTCGATACCATCCTTCACTCCATTTGAAGGAGGTGGTTTTACTTTGGAAGACTTTGATGTACCTTGAACTTCTAACGAAGACCTCGACAATGATGAGGACTTTTTGATTATCAAGGATTTTTTTAACGATTTCCCATTTCCTCCGCTGGTGGAGGTTATGAGTATCGAACCCAAATCTTCAATCGAGCAACCACCAATCCTCGAGTTGAAAGATCTTCCTCCTCATCTTGAATACGTATTCTTGGAAGGAGACGATAAGTTGCCGGTTATTATTGCGAAGGATCTTTCGGATGATGAGAAAACCGCACTTATCGATGTCTTGAAGGATCACAAAGGGGCAATTGCGTGGAAATTATCCGACATTATGGGTATCGACCCAAAATTTTGTACCCACAAAATTTTAATGGAGGAAGACTACAAGCCCGCAATCCAATGTCAAAGGAGGGTGAACCCCAAAATTTACGACGTCATCAAAAAGGAGGTCCTCAAACTCCTTTACGCAGGAATGATTTACCCTATTTCCGATAACCCTTGGGTGAGTCCCATTCATTGTGTCCCTAAAAAGGGAGGAATGACCGTTGTACCGAACGATGACAACAAGTTAATTCCAACTCGACTCGTGACCGGTTGGAGGGTGTGTATTGACTATCGTAAGTTAAATGATGCCACTCGTAAAGACCATTTTCTCTTGTCCTCCAAGTATCAAATGTTGGAGCGTCTTGCAGGAAACGATTTCTATTGCTTTTTAGATGGTTTTTCTGGTTACTTCCAAATCCCCATCGATCCTCGTGATCAAGAAAAACTACGTTTACGTGTCCATATGGAACGTTTGCCTATCGTAGAATGCCATTAGGACTTTACAATGCACCGGGAACCTTTCAAAGGTGCATGATGGCTATTTTTCATGAGATGATCGAGAAGACGATGGAAGTTTTTATGCATGACTTTTCCGTGTTTGGTAGTTCGTTCACTTCATGCTTAGGAAATTTCAAACACATGTTGAAACGTTGTGAGGAAACCAACCTTGTGCTCAATTGGGAAAAATGTCATTTTATGGTTAAAGAAGGAATCGTCTTAGGGCACAAGGTTTCAAAAGCGGGTATTGAGGTAGACAAAGCTAAGATAGACGTCATCGCCAAATTACCTCATCCCAAAACCGTTAAGGGAGTTAGGAGTTTCCTAGGCCACGCGGGCTTTTATCGTCGATTCATCAAGGATTTTTCAAAGATATCTCGAACCATTACACACCTCCTCGAAAAAGATGCTCCTTTTGTCTTTAGCGAAGATTGTGTACGAGCCTTTGAAATCCTTAAGAGGAAACTTACCGAAGCTCCCATTCTTGTTTCTCCCAATTGGAACCTCCCCTTTGAGCTTATGTGTAATGCAAGTGATTACGCTATTGGGGCCGTTTTGGGGCAACGTCACGAAAAACACTTGCCTATCCACTATGCTAGCAAGACAATGACCAAGGCTCAACTTATGGATACCACAACGGAAAAGGAATTCCTTGCCGTGGTGTATGCATTTGAGATATTATGACCTTATCTCGTCTTGACCAAAAGCATAGTGTATAAAGATTATTCGGCAATCAAGTACCTCTTGGCTAAACAAGATGCAAAGCCAAGATTGCTTTGTTGGATTCTCCTCTTACAAGAATTTGATGTCACGATACTTGACAAAAAAGGAACCAAGAATCTTGCGGCCGATCATCTTTCTCGCTTGGAAGATCCTCACCAAAGTGTGAACGAGAACAAGGAAATCACCGAAACATTTATGTCTATTAGTAGAAGTATGTATTAGGTTTTTGGTGTTTCATATCCTTTGTTAACAAGCTGTCTGTAGCTTGCGGTTAATGTGGTATCTTAGCCACATTCCTTTGTACTTCAATGCTTTTTTGGTTAATATATTTACCGGGGCAACCCTTTACCAAAAAACACTTGGTGTAGTGAATTCTAAGAAAGACTCTTCCACCCTATGGTTTGCGGACATCGCAAATTACCATGCGGGGAACTTCATCATTAAGGGTATGACGACTCAACAAAAACAAAAATTCTTTCGTGACGTCAAGTTCTACTTTTGGAACGACGCTTACCTATTTCGAACTTGTGCGGATCAAATTATTCGACGTTGTGTTTTTGGAACCGAAGCTTCTAATATCCTTAGAGCTTGTCACGAGGGACCCACGGGTGGTCACCATGGTGCTAATCTCACGGCTAATAAGGTTTTTTATGCTGGTTTCTTTTGGCCTACTATTTACCGAGATGCACATGCACTTGTCAAGTCGTGCGACTTATGCCAACGTCAAGGAAAAGCCTCACAAAATGATGAAATGCCACAAAATATCATCCAAGTGTGTGAGATCTTTGACGTTTGGGGAATTGATTTTATGGGGCCGTTCCCATCATCTCGTGGTAATAAGTACATCCTTGTCGCCGTTGACTACCTATCCAAGTGGGTGGAAGCTAAGGCTTTGCCCACGAACGATGCTCGTGTAGTAGTCAAGTTTTTGAAGCAATCGTTCTCTCGGTTTGGAACCCCTCATGCTATCATAAGCGATCGTGGAACCCATTTTTGTAATGACCAATTCGAAAGGGTTCTAAAGAAATATGGGGTTACACATCGGCTTTCTACGGCTTATCGCCCACAAAAGAGTGGGAAAGTCAAGGTTTCAAACCGAGCTTTGAAGAGGATCTTGGAGAGATCAATAGGGAAAAACTGACAATCGTGGTCGGATAAGTTAGACGATGCTTTATGGGCCTTTCGTACCGCTCATAAGACGCCCATTGGGTTCACTCCTTACAAGCTTGTGTATGGGAAGAATTGCCACTTGCCCATTGAACTCGAACACAAAGCTTATTGGGCCCTAAAGCATTGTAATGATGACATTGAGACCACGGGAAAACATCAGAAAATGTAGTTGAATGAATTGGATGAATTGTGGGTCATTGCTTATGAAAATTCATTGATTTACAAAGAGAAAACCAAAAAGTTTCATGATTCTAAAATTAAAAACCGAGTTTTTAACATTGGGGATCAAGTGTTGCTTTTTAACTCAAGATTGAAATTATTTTCCGGCAAGTTGAAATCCCGTTGGTCGGGTCCATTCACCATTACCCAAGTGTTTCCTTATGGGACCATCAAGTTAGCTCAAAATGATGGTCGTAACTTTAAGGTGAATGGCCATAGGTTGAAGCACTACTTTGGTGGGGAAGTTCCTTCTTTGAACTACCTCGACCAAGTCACCTTCCCCAATGATAATTAGTATTGAGGGGATCGAGTAGCTTTCTAATGTAGCTTACGTGAGGGGATTTGTGCCCTTCCAACCTTTGTTCCGTGGTTGTTTGTGATATGTGGTTTTTAGATGATCATTATCTTCACGATTGGAGCCTCTCGTGTTCGTTATACGTGAGCACTCGATCATTTACTTGGAAGATTTTCTCGATATCCATATGATATATTGTTGGAAATGCATTTTACGTATTAGAAAGGATCGGTCACTCCAACAATAGTCTAAGTAGTATCTCATAGTTTAGTTATCTTAATAGTAAACAAACAAGGCCAAGCCAAGCCTACAACATGTGTAGGCCTGCGGCCCAATGTAAGCCCAAGCCCATCTCATGGGCTTGGGTATATAAACCCTCTCCTTAGTTGGATAGGGTGTTAGTTCACATAATTTACACATAGTTAAGTGTGTTTTTCTACATTTTCTCTCTCTAAGTGTGTATGTTCTTACCATCTTTCTCTCTCTTTCTCTCTCTAAACATAAGCAAGATTTACAATATCCTACAAACGGTATCAGAGCCATGGGATGATTGTATTGTTTATGTGTTTGTTTTCTTGATTTTTGTGCTTATTTTGATCTAAATCATACGTACCAAAAAATTTTGATTAATTATTTTTGATTAATCATTTCCCATATTAAATCACATTTTCTCCCCCATATTAAAATTATTAACCCAATCGATGTTTTTAATATCAATTGATATTAAAACATCGATTGGGTTAATATTTTTAATATGGGGGAAAAATGTGATTTAATATGGGAAATGATTAATCAAAAATGGTTTGACTTAACGTGATAGCTTTTCCCAACATGTGCGAAATTTTTTCGAATATCGTGGCATATGTTAAGGGGGAGGAAAATGGTTTTGCTATATCAAAATGGATTTCATGGTGATTTATACTTACCCTCAACCCATCTATTTCACGATGATGAAAATTGTGGTGTCATAAGGATGGTAGGATAGGTTAAGTCTAATGATTCTTCCAAAACCGGAGGAATCTTCCCAAGGACATTCCATAGCTAGAAATAGTAGTCCTTAGGAAAGATGGAGAAAGGTTGTGAACATAGCTGAATGCCGACCAAGTACTTATGTTAGCACTGAAACAATCACAACAAGGTGCTAGTTATGACGTATTGGTAAACATTGAAGGGGTTAAAGAATGAAAAAGTGTTGTAAAGATAAAGGGTCTAAAGAAAGAAGCCCTCCTTACAACCTTAGGCAGAAACCGGGTCAACAACATATGCTATTGAGATCATTTTAATGATGCTTGATATTGAAGATAGACATCATGGACCCAGTGATGCATTGCAAAACCCATCCCAGCTAACTCAGATATCTCTCAAAAGATATTTGTTTTAATCACACGAAGATCAACACATTATCTATTGATTTATTCACTCTGAATAAACTGGTATTGAAATGGTGGCACTCCTCTCTAGCCTCCGATCAATAAAATCCAAAGTGCATGATCGAGTCTAGAGCCATTTGAGATCATCACATATCTCATTAGTACACACTTCCATATTTCCTTGCTTCTTCATACTCTGTGAAAAGTAAGAAAGATATTAAGAGTCCTACGCAAAATATTCATGATCTTGCCTGAACATCCGAGTAATACGCAAGTATTTACGATGAAGATGGAAATCCTTCTTGAGCGAATATTAAAAAGCTCATGGTAGGTGACTTGTGAGATTCTTTATGAATCAAGCTTGTGATAACTGGAAAGCAACAGTTGTTTAATTCTTAATTGAAATTAAACAAGTTCCAGGCCTCTATGCAATATCTCAGTGATCTTGCCAGAACACTCAGAGTGACACCCTAGTGTTCATAGTGATGAGTGGAAATCCTTCTAGTGTTAACCTCAAACAGCACTTGGTAGGTAACTTGCAAGATTCTATATGAATCAAGCTCGTGACAACTAGAAAGCAACGATGGTGAGATTCTTTAATGAATCAAACTTGTTCCAGGAATCGGAATCGACGGCTTCAATCATGCGGATAATTCTATCCAAATGATCCACTCTTTACGTTCGCAGTCAGCTTTGGACGGTCGAGTAAAGAGAACGGGTTTACCCGCGAAATATTTTCAAGGAGATTTTTAATTAAATCTTCCTACCAGAAGTACGATATTTTATATCGTCCAACGGTCATCACTGACCGGAGGTAAAATGCTACCGAATTGGAATAAAATGTTCAAAGCCATTTCGTTCGTGTCTACTTATGTTGCGGCATTTGAAGACGGTAGCGTTGCAGAATCCGAGAAGAAGTCGTCCCCGCATGCTTATACTTTATGCACTTAATACTTAATCTAATTCAAGAAAGACTAAAAGTCAAGTCTTCCGCTGTATCAAACTCTGAAGCTTTCAAGAATTACTAAGGTACAAGTATGTGAGACATGAAGTCACGAAGAGGCGTAGATCACAAGTGATGGATGCACAAGATCAAGGCAAGAGATTAATGCTCAAGATTGACATTAAAGATCACATTAGCATATTCACCAGAAAAGAAAAAGAAAAGAAAGACGAAGAATACGAGCTCAAGACAAGCATAGTATGTTAGGTTTGTTTTATTATTGTAACTTGGGTAACACCCTTTTTGGAGTGACCTCCCTTAAGGGGAGATTGTTGGAAATACGTTTTACGTATTAGAAAGGATCGGTCACTCCAACAATAGACTAAGTAGTAGCTCGTAGTTTAGTTATCTTAATAGTAAAAAAACAAGGCCAAGCCAAGCCTACAACATGTGTAGGCCGGTGGCCCAATGTAAGCCCAAGCCCATCTCATGGGCTTTGGTATATAAACCCTCTCCTTAGTTGGAGAGGGTGTTTGTTCACATAATTTACACATAGTTAAGTGTGTTTTTCTACACTTTCTCTCTCTAAGTGTGTGTGTTCATACCATCTTTCTATCTCTTTCTCTCTCTAAACATAAGCAAGATTTACTATATCCTACAAATGGTATCAAGAGCCATGGGATGATTGTATTGTTTATGTGTTTATGTTCTTGATATTTTTGCTTATTTTGGTCTAAATCATACGTACCAACTTTGTTTTTGTGTTTTTATAGTTTAATCTTGAAACAAATCATCTACATACTAGTGGTAGTGATTTGGTATTATTACTTTGGTTAAAAACACAAATTTTTTTTGTGTTTAAATCATATTTAGGCTAAAAATCTCGAATTATTTGTGTACTATCCGAGAACAGTGGAACTTTTGTCCATCGCAAAGTTTGAAGGGCTTCATATTCCGATCGGGTATTCCGATCGCAAAAACCTTAGGTTTCTACATTGCGATCGTGTATTCCGATCACTCATTCCGATCTATTATTGCGATAGCTTATTGCGATCCAACATTGCGATCTGTTATTGTGATCTAATATTGGGATATTTTATTGCGATCCAACATTGCGATCTGTTATTGCGATCTAATATTGCTATAGCTTATTGCGATCCAACATTGAGATCAGTTATTCCGATCAGACACATTGCGATCGAATATTGCGATCAGACATTCCGATGGGTGATATTACGATGGGTATTGCGATGAGTATTCCGATGGACTAAAATTTGACATTGCGACAGAACTTGTTTTGTGCATTGCGATAGTGTAACGAGTATTCCAAGATTTTTCAAAAACGTGTGTAATTTTGTCTTGGAATTTTTTGTTTATCGAGATTAAATTTTTAGGGGATTTCAACATTATTTCTCGAATTCAACACACAACAACAAACACATTTACTTTCTCTCATTGTTCGATCAACGTTTGTAAATCTTAACTTATCAAAATGGAGTACATATCTCTTACGGATAAGTCCATCCTCTCGGGTACGGATAATCGCCCACCAATGTTGGAGAAAACCATGTACGAGGATTGGGCTTCCCGAATGGAACTTTATATGTTGAACAAAGAGAATGGACATCTCATTTGGGCATCGATGCTCAATGGAACATTAGTATATGGTACTGTGACGGAAGGTGCCATTACTCGTCCACGCACAACGGGTGAGTTAACTAGAGATGCTAAGATTCAAGACAAGTGTGATAAACAAGCAACTAACATCATTCTCCAAGCCCTTCCTCCAGATGTCTACAAACTTGTAAGTAACATTAAGTTGCCAAAGAGTTATGGGATAGAATTTTTGTTTTGATGCAAGGTACCTCGTTAACTAAACAAGAACGAGAGTGTAAGCTATATTATACGTTTGATAAGTTTGCCTATGTCCCCGGGGAGACTCTCAATGATTACTATTTGAGATTCACTCTTTTGATGAATGAGCTTAGTATCTATGACCTGGAAATTCCTACATTTCAATTAAACACCAATATTTGAACACTCTCCCTTTTGAATGGAGCAAGTACGTGACGGCTGTTAAATTGGCTAAGGATTTGCATCATACCAACGTGGATCAACTTCAAGCTTTACTTCAACAACACGAATGCCATGTGATCGAGGCTCGGTTGTCTACACCACAAGTTCGTGATCCACTTGCCATGTATGCTTCTCAACAAATGACTCCCCAACAAAACATGGCTTACACTTATCAAAAACCATCATACTTGCAGCAATCACCACAACGCACCTATCAGCAACCACAACAACCATCTTATCAACCACTAATGATGCCACAGCAAGCATTTCAACAAAGTGTTCTTCAACAGCCTTATCAACAACAACCAACACATCAGGCATCACCCTCACAAGCTAACACTTCTCCAATGGGCTATACTCCTCAGCAAGGATATTTTCCAATAGAAGCACCACCAGCACAAGCCTTCTACTAATGAACTTCCACCAATTCAAGCACCGGTCTTTATTCCAAATGATACACCTACTGATGTCTTAAACCATCTCACTGCCTACTTGTCAAAACTTGTTGCAACTAGAGGTTATCCACCAACGAACAATCAGCTCCGCACTTCTTCAAATCCTCGACAACAAGCCACTATTCAAGATGGTCAAGTGACGGTGCAAACCATTCAGGAAAGACAAAATTCATATGGACCTCCTACAAGGACCATGAACGCTCAAGTTGTGACTTCTCAAGCTAGTTGAAATGGAAGTACTATTGGTCCTCAAAAGGTTGTGACTTGCTACAATTGCCGAGGACAAGGTCATATGGCTAGGGAATGCACTCAGCCGAAAAGGAGAAGGGATGCAACGTGGTTTCGTGAGAAGATGTATTTGGTCGATGCTCAATCTAAGGGAAATATCTTGGATTCAGAGGAATTAGCATTTCTTGCAGACCCAGGGCAACAGATAATGAAGGCATTGCAGTCGTTTCTACTTCTAATGCAGCATATCAAGCAAATGATCTTGACGCATATGATTCGGATTGTAATGACATTCACTCAGCCTAAGCTGCTCTCGTTGCTAATCTCTCTCACTACGGGTCTGATGTCGTTAGTGAGGTACCAACCACATCTAACAATGTTCATGATAATCCACATCATGTTGAGCATGGAAATGACAACCTCGAACAGCATTCGAGAACTAGTAACTCAAATGATGTGGTATCCAATCCAACACATTTGAGTGAACCTCAACCAAATGCTACGACGGGTATGGAATCTTATGATTAACGTGATTTGGTAATGGTGCCTAAACATATTATTGATAACATGAATGTGGTTGTTCGACAAACCATAGATATGAATGCCAACCTAACCGCTGAGCTTGCACTGTATAAGGAAAAGGTCAAAACTTTTGAAATGGTCCCTCAAGGAGAGAAAATAACTTATTCTGAATTTGAACAATTTTGTTTTGAAAAGATTGAACACTTAAAAGAAATAGAATCATTAAAAGCTAATCTTTCCAACGAATTAAAAGAAAAAGAGTCGTTTGTAAATGATTTTCAGAAACTTAAAATGGATTTCGAAACTCTCGAGTCTAAAAAGTTTAAATCAGAAATTAATGCTACCAAACTTCTTAAATTCAAGGAACAACAACTTTTAAAACAATACGCTTCCACAGAAAAGGTTCATCTTTTAACTAAATCGTTTAAAGAACTCGAACTTAAGCGTCTTCAAGATTTACCACCTAATCCCGGTTATGCAAAACAAGCTCAGGAATATATTCCTTGTCTTTATGATGCGGCCCTAATTGGCAAATTGAAAGAAGCACCTTATGTTCGTGGTACTGAGGAGACACAGTCACTTGCGGAAGAAACTCGATCTAAAATGCTTTCAAAATTCCATAAGCTTGATTATGTTCAGCATAATAAAGATCAATTTAATTTAAAGGCACGTATTCGATTACAAACGGAATTAGCTCAATTATCAGTTGTTGTGCCCCAAAGTTTGTCAAATAAAAACCTTCCTAGTACGTCTCCTAGACTTGTCTAAAAGGATTTAACTAAGTTAATTCCACCGACAAGTAAGGTGTCAGACAGCTTAAATGCATTGCACCAACACTTTGCCGATTTTGAGAAGGTCACTATGGAACGTACGATGGCTTCGGCCATAACGGAAGGTGAATGGAATTTTGAGCACAATAGAGTTGCGTTTCGAGACGAAATTGTTCCATTTGTAAACAATATTAAAGCTTGTTTTAGCAATATTGATCATGATTTGGTTTCGGAAATAGATGAAGTTAAACGTGTTTTCAATGGAATAGATGATGCTTATGAAAACGGTTTAATTGAAATAGAACGAATTTCACGTCAAAATGATCAGCTTCTAAAGCAAGTGATGTCGCATGATATTGTTTCCGTCTGTGTGAATAGAAGTGTTGATAATGATTCTATTGTGCATACTGTTGACTCTGTGGATAATGTGGTAGATAGTACTTGTCACGAATCTGACGCTGAGTTTTTAAAGCTTCAAGATTCGTATTCTCCGCTTTCAAAACGTTTTGATGAGATTCAAACACATTGTATTTTGCTTAAATGCAAGCAACAATTTATTCAAGAAATCTTTGAAACATCATTCGAAGGTGTTAATATCGATGATGCAAATTTTCAAAAGAATTTTCGATTGAATTTGCAATCAAAACAGCGTCACCAAGTGACAAGGTTGCTAAATCATTGCCGATAGACATAGAGAAATCTAAGGGGATTAACTGTGTGAACGTACTTAAGGCCGCTGAGAATTTTAAACTTGATCTAGATAATCGAGTTTCCAAGATTTTGTCCAGAATTGATAACTTAAAACAGAAAAATACACAACTCTTCGATTCAGTAAAGCCCGCATGTGCTAATACTACTGCACAAAATCAATCATTGATTGAACAATTGAATCAAAAGTCGGTGGAAATATCTGATTTTAGGGAATAAATTTGTGATAAAAGTCTGGCTTTGGCTGAGTTAAAGGAAACACTTCGTACTCTAAAAGGTAAGAATGTTGTGGATAACGCAGCCATTGTCTGAGCATCGTCCTCTAGTTTAATAAAAAAGAACCTCATCGCCGTCACACCACTTAACAAGGGCCCTAGGACTAAACCATCTCAAACATTGGTCATTAAAGATAAGGAAAAATCAAAACCAGCTACTAATATTCTCGTATTGCCTTCTACAGGAGTAAGCACCACTACTAAGGCTCAAAGATCTAAGCTTATAAGAAACAAGAAGAATGATAAGATCTTTCTCTCATCAAGTAGTCAAGTGAAGAAGAAAGTAGAAGCCCACCCTAGGAATGTTATTTCTGTTTTGAATAAAAAGAATCATGTAGCTAAACCTAAAGGCTCTGCGATTGTGCAGCGTTCTAAGCCTACTGTGAATTCTAATTTGAAATGTTGGAATTGCAATTAATGTATGTTTTCTAGTCGTCATGATTCTTGCCTTATTGACCATGTGAATGAGATGAATGCCCGGAAAAATGGTTTAGAAAGGAAACCGACTGGAAACATGTTAACCCACGCTGGTTGGATGTGGCACCCCATTGGTAGAACTTTCACTATAGTAGGAAATGCATTCCCTTTAACTAGGATCACTCCCACTAAAGCGAAGAAAGCGTGCCCTTTAATTAGGAGTACCAAGGCTACCAAAACACAAGTGTGTCCTTTAACTAGGAACACCAACACTACTGTAGGAACCACGTGCCCTTTAAATTGGTCTACTCCCACTGTAGTACCCGCTAATACTCCAAAACTTCAGAAAGTTGGAACTATAAAACCGGTTAATGGTAAAACTCACATTAGAAAACGCAGGAAATATAAGGATAAGAAAAATGTTAACAATTCTGATAATATTATATCTGTATCTGCTAACACTCCGGAACCAATAGTTTCTAATGCATTGTCTACTTCTGTTATTGAAAACAGGTGGTCCAAATTGTTATCTGGTATTTGGACTCTGGTTGCTCCAAGCATATGACCAGAGATCGCTCTCAGCTCAGAAATTTCGTCAGTAAGTTTCTTGGTACGGTTCGATTTGGAAATGATCATATTGCAAAGATAATGGGTTACGATGAATATCATATTGGGAATGTTATTATTTCTAGAGTGTATTATGTGGAAGGTCTCGGTCACAACTTATTTTCTGTGGGACAATTTTGTGATGCAAACCTAGAAGTTGCTTTTGAGAGCATACCTGCTTCATTCGTAATTTGGAAGGGGTTGATTTATTGAAAGGTACTCGAGGGAATAATTTGTACACTTTGTCTCTACAATATATGATGGCCGCTTCTACCGTATGTCTTCTCTCCAAAGCATCGAAGACTAAGGTTATGGCATTGGCGGTTATCTCATCTTAACTTTGACGCTATTAATCATTTGGCGAAAAATGAACTTGTTCGTGGTCTTCCTAAACTTACATTTCACAAGGACCATTTGTGTTCCGCGTGTACAATGGGGAAAAGCACTAAGAAATCATACAAACCTAAGACTGAAGACACCAACCAAGAGAAACTTTATTTGTTGCATATGGATCTTTGTGGGCCAATGCGTGTTGAAAGTCTTGGTGGTAAAAAGTACATCCTCGTAATGGTGGATGATTACTCTCGGTTTACATGTGTGAAATTTCTTACAACAAAAGATGAGGCACCTAAAGTCATCATCGATTTTCTCAAGATGATTCAAGTGCGTCTCAACACTACTGTCCGACGCATCCGTACAGATAATGGAACCAAATTTGTGAATCAAACTTTGCGTAAGTATTATGAAGAAGTTGGCATATCTCATGAAACATCCGTTGCTCGCACTCCACAAAAAAACGGTGTCGTTGAAAGGCGAAATCGCACACTTATTGAAGCAGCTCGAACGAAGTTAATTTACGCAAAGGATCCATTATTTTTATGTGCAGAAGTAGTATCTACAGCAGTGTACACCCAAAACCGGTCACTAATTCGAAAACGCCATGGTAAAACACCTTATGAGCTTCTACATGGAAAAGTACCAGATTTATCATATCTTCATGTATTTGGCTCTCTCTGCTATCCAAATAATGATGGTGACAATTTGGGAAAACTTCAACCCAAGGTTGATATTGGAATTTTCATTGGTTATGCACCCGCAAAGAAAGCATACTGAATCTACAATCGTAATTCTCGTAAGATCCTCGAAACTATGAATGTTGATTTTAATGAGCTGACAGCAATGGCTTCTGAGCAAAGCAACTCTGATCCCGTACTTCATGAAATGGGACCTAGTAACATTAGCTCTGGTCTTGTCCCAAACAACCCTTCTTCATCATCATTTACACCACCTTCTAGGAATGAATGGGATACGTTGTTTCAACCGTTATTTGATGATTTTTGTACTCCTCCAAGTATTGTTGCTCCAGAACCAGAAGCAATAGCTCCGGTCAACTAAGTTGTCGCTCCAGCAACCGAAGCACAATCAGATACATCTACACCTACAAGTGGTCAAGATATACCTTCAACGAGTAATTCTTAACCAACACATGTATCAACTACCCATGTCACACCTATTGATGATGAAGAGGATGATGATGATCACGACTTGGAATTCGCTCAAGTGCTTGAACTTCCATTCTTTGGTGTACCGATTCCTGACTCTAATCAAGCCGGGCCGTCCACCTCAGAGGAACCTCCTACTACGGTCTACTCCAATCCACGGATTCATGAAGATGACAGCAAGTTGACAAAGGATCATCCTATAGATTCTATTATTGGTGACCCTAATCGTCTGGTATCCACACGAAGTCAGTTACAAGAAAGTGCAATGTTTTGTCATTTTGATGCTTTTCTCAGTGGAGTTGAACCTAAGACGTGGCAACAAGCATTTACCCAATCTTGTTGGATAGAAGCCATGCAAGAAGAACTTAATGAATTTATACGTCTTGATGTATGGGAACTTGTCCCTTGCCCGGATCAAGTGCAATTACTCACTTTGAAATGGGTTTACAAGGTGAAACTCGATGAGTTAGGTGGAATATTGAAGAACAAAGCTCGACTAGTATCTCGTGGATACAATCAAATATTGGGCATCGACTTTATGGAATCCTTTACACCTGTTACCCGTTTGGAAGCTATTAGACTATTCCTTGCTTATGCAGCCCACATGAATATGATCGTCTATCAGATGGATGTGAAGATGGCATTTCTTAATGGTGAAATCAAGGAAGAGGTCTATGTTCTACAGCCGGATGGTTTTGGGAACTCTAAATATCCTAATCACGTGTACAAGCTTAAGAAGGCTCTTTATGGGTTGAAGTAATCTCCAGGCGCATGGTATGATCTATTATCACAATTCCTCATTACTCAAGGCTTCGCTAAAGGCAAGGTGGTTCCCACACTGTTCATTCAGAAACGAGGTAAAGATATGATTATGGTACAAATATATGTTAATGATATTATATTTGCTGCCTCGACCCAAACCTTATCCGACGAGTTTGGGACACTCATGTCTTCCAAGTTTAAGATGTCAATGATGGGAAAGGTATCATTATTCTTAGGACTTCAGATATCTCAGAGTCCCAGAGGCATCTTTATCAATCAATCCAAGTATGCCCTTGAATCTCTTAAGAAATATAAGATGGAATCTTGTGACCTCGTGGATACTCCAATGGTGGAACGAAGTAAGCTTGATGCAGATCCACATAGAGTTGTCGTTTATCCGACATCTTATCGTGGAATAATCGTTACCCTTATGTATATCATAGCTAGTCGACCTGATCTTCAGTTTGCTATATGTATGTGTGCTCGGTATCAAACTCAACCTACTGAGTTACACTTAGCTACTGTTAAAAGGATCTTTCGGTATCTTAAAGGAACCATTAATATGGGACTTTGGTATTCGAAGGACTCTTCGATTGTACTCATGGCATATGCAGATGCGGATCACGCGGGTTGTCAAGATACAAGGCGTAGCACGAGTGGAACTTTGCAACTACTAGGAGATCGACTGATCAGTTGGGCATCTAAAAGACAAAAAAGCGCTGCAATTTCAAGTACGAAAGCAGAATACATAGCGATGTCCGGTTGTTGTGCTCAAATTCTTTGGATGAGATCATAATTAACTGACTATGGTCTAGGTTTCAACAAAATTCCGATGTACTGTGACAACAAAAGCGCAATTGCCTTATGCTGCAACAATGTTCAATTCTCCCGGTCGAAGCATATCGACATTCGCTACCACTTCATCAAGGAGCAAGTGGAAAATGGAGTGATTGAGCTTTACTTTGTCCGATCTGAGTATCAATTGGCGGATATTTTTACGAAGGCATGAGATCGCGCTCGAATGGAATTTTTGGCCGACAAGCTAGGTTTGAGAACTTTTTCGCCTGAGACTCTTAAGGAACTGGCAGATGAAGCGAACGAATAGTGGTAGTAAACTATTCTCCGTATCCTTGGTGATCATTCGTATATATTGTTTATATTTTTATCCATAAAAGCAAAATACATAAATATAAAACCATATAAAAACCATAAAAATTGAAAAATCTAGAAAAATCCAAAAATATTTTTACTTTATTTTTCAAAGGCATGTGTTTTGGGACGATAATATTTACGGCCTTAGAAATGTTGATTAATATTGACACGACGTCATAAATAGAGTTTGTACAAAAGTTGTATATATTTCATAAAACATGCCCATATGGCTTGTAGTTATTTCAGACTGCAACCCGTTTTTCACATTAAAGTCAACTATTTCATATGAAAGCTTTGGCTCTCAACGGGAATTAATTTTCTCGGGCAAGGTTTACTTTAAAACCTTGTAAGGGATCAAGTTTACTTGATAGCTTGGTCTAAGACAAATTTATGTACACATCAGTGCATTTATTTGTTAAAACAAGAGAAATCTTGTTTTTATGAAGTTATCATCTCTACAACCATAGCAATCGACAATTGGTATCTACATACTCGACGATGCGACTACTCAAACGATGACTACAGCTCTTTCAATTGAACACGGGTCAACAATTGAGGGTGAGAAATTGTCAAGCATTCAGAATCTTTGATGCCGAACGTGCCAAGTTCACAAATTAGTGTCAAGACAACAATACCAATTGTACATGTGGTGTCAAGAGATGACTTCAGACGTGACAAGGCGACCAACATTTACCGACAAGAACCATTTGATTTTATCATATGATGTTCTCATCAATTAGGTCCAACCTTGTAAATTCATTCTTATATGGTGAATATGTGATCATGTTACAAATCGGTACCATATCTCAATATTTGGTATCATGAAGATAAAACGGACTTGCATTTTTCTTCCCAAAAACTTTCTTAAAATATTATTAAGTTAATTGATATTAAAAACATCGATTAGGTTACTATATTTAATATGGGGGAGAAAATGTGATTTAATATAGGAAATGATTAATCAAAAATGGTTTGACTTAACGTGATAGCTCTTCCCAACATGTGCGAAATTTTCGAATATCGTGGCATATGTTAAGGGGGAGCAAAATGGATTTGGTATATCAAAATGGATTCCATGGTGATTTATACTTACCCTCAACCCATCTATTTCACGACTATGAAGATTGTGGTGTCATAAGGATGGTAGGATAGGTTAAGTCCAATGATTCTTCCAAAACCAGAGGAATCTTCCCAAGGACATTCCATAGCTAGAAATAGTAGTCCTTAGGAAAGATGGAGACAGGTTGTGAACGTAGCTGAATGCTGACCAAGTACTTAAGTTAGCACTAGAACAATCACAACAAGGTTCTAGTTATGGCGTATTGGTAAGCATTGAAGGGGTTGAAGAATGAAAAAGAATTGAAAGATAAAGGGTCTAAAGAAAGAAGCCCTCCTTACAACTTAGGTAGAAACCGGGTCAACACATATGCTATTGAGATCATTTTAATGATGCTCGATATTGAAGATAGACATCATAGACCCAGTGATGCAATGCACAACCCATCCCAACTAACTCAGATATCTCTTAAAAGGTATTTGTTTTAATCACACGGAGACAACGCATTATCTATTGATTTATTCACTCTGAATAAATTGGTATTGAAATGGTGGCACTCCTCTCCAGCCTCCGATCACTAAAATCTAAAATGCACGATCGAGTCTAGAGCCATTTGAGATCATCAAATATCTCATTAGGACACACTTCCATATTTCCTTGCTTCTTCACACTTTGTGAAAAGTAAGAAAGATATTAAGAGTCCTACGCAAAATCTTCATGATCTTGCCTGAACATCCGACTAATACGCAAGTATTAACGATGAAGATGGAAATCCTTCTTGAGCGAATATCAAAAAGTTCATGGTAGGTGACTTGTGCGATTCTTTATTAATCAAGCTTGTGATAACTGGAAAGCAACAGTTGTTTAATTCTTAATTGAATTTAAACAAGTTCCAGGCCTCTACGTAATATCTCAATGATCTTGCCAGAACACTCAGAGTGACACCCTAGTGTTCACAGTGATGAGTGGAAATCCTTCTAGTGTTAACCTCAAACAGCATTTGGTAGGTAACTTGCAAGATTCTATATAAATTAAGCTCGTAACAACTGGAAAGCAACGATGGTGCGATTCTTAAATGAATCAAACTTGTTCCAGGAATCAGAATTGACGGCTTCAATCATGCGGATAATTCTATCCAAATGATTCATTCTTTACGTTCGCAGTCAACTTTGGACGGTCGAGTAAAGAGAACGGGATTACCCGCAAAATCTTGTCAAGGAGATTTTTAATTAAATCTTCTTGCCACAAGTACGCTATTTTATATCGTCCAACGGTCTTCATCGACCGGAGGTAAAATGCTACCGAATTAGAATGAAATGTTCAAAGCCATTTCGTTCGTGTCTACTTATGTTGTGGCATTTGAAGATGGTGGCGTTGCGAAATCTGAGAAGAAGTCGTCCCCGCATGCTTATACTTTATGCACTTAATACTTAATCTAATTCAAGAAAGCCTAAAAGTCATGTCTTTCATTGTATCAAACTCTAAAGCTTTCAAGAATTACTAAGGTATAAGTATGTGAGACATGAAGTCACGAAGAGGCGAAGATCACAAGTGATGGATGCACAAGATCAAGGCATGAGATTAATGTTCAAGATTGACATTAAAGATCACATTAGCATATTCACCAGAAAAGAAAAAGAAAAGAAAGACGAAGACTATGGGATCAAGAAAGGCATAGTATGCTAGGTTTATTTTATTATTGTCACTTGGGTAACGCCCTTCTTTGGAGTGACCTCCCTTAGGGGGATATTGTTGGAAATACGTTTTACGTATTAGAAAGGATCGGTCACTCCAACAATAGTCTAAGTAGTAGCTCGTAGTTTAGTTATCTTAATAGTAAAAAAACAAGGCCAAGCCAAGCCTACAACATGTGTAGGCCGGCGACCCAATGTAAGCCTAAGCCCATCTCATGGGTTTGGGTATATAAACACTCTCCTTAGTTGGAGAGGGTGTTGGTTCACATAATTTACACATAGTTAAGTGTGTTTTTCTACACTTTCTCTCTCTAAGTGTGTTTATGTTCTTACCATCTTTCTATCTCTTTCTCTCTCTAAACATAAGCAAGATTTACAATATCCTACATATATCCTTGATTGTTCTAACCTTAGGTTTTTAGCACACTTCATAAACGGCTATTGATTTAATGGTTCCACCCTTTCCATGCTAGATTAGGCATTCGACTTCGTCTCTAGTATGGGGGTATCCTACCCTTAGACTCAAAACATTGAGGACAATGTTTAACTTTAGTATGGGGGGTGAATAGATACTTGCCTTGCCAAACCTTCACGCTTTCCAAAGTTTATCTTTTTTTATCGTTTTGTTGGAAAATAAGGCTAAAAATGGCCAAATTTTAAATTTTTTCTCATGTTTCATAAGTGTTTGAAGACACGAATGTAGATTTTCCGATGGCGAGAATAAGAGTAATTTTCGACTCGACCGTGCATGTTGAGCACTTAGCTTCGATTCCTTAACTTTATATTCGGCTAAGTCTCTTAAATGAGGACGAAAAATGATAGCGTTAATTATATGTTACTATGCTAAACGTAGAGTACTCGCATTCTTTCAAAAACTCATGTGTTCTAATTGTTTGCTTATTCTCCTTCGCTTGTATATAATTTGCTAATAAGTATTGGCTTAGCGGTTTAGTCTTGATTGTTGGTTTCTAATCTTTTCTAGTAGCTTCCATGTAATTAAATTAGGTAGACATTAAGGTATCGCCAGCGTCACGGTTTTGAAGTATTGGCACCCCGAATAATCAAAAGCTTCACCCAATAATAAAATTTCAAGTGCTCACCTAAATCAAGCAAAATACGAAGCTCACAAGGCCGAAAAATCTATGCAAAATTGAAAGTGATTAAGCCTTAATCTTTGAAGCTTTAAAGATCCAAAATTCGCTTTAGCGTGAGGATATACGTTTTTGGCCATAATAAACACCTCATGGCGAGGTTAAATAAAAGGCAAGGCAAGACCGAAGTCATAATAAAAGCTCCATGGCGGAGTTGAATAAAAGATGGATGTAAACTTATGATAATAATGCCCATCCGTTAGGGGGTGTTTAAAAGTCTTGGTAATAAGTCTCATGTTCAAAAACGTTATAAAACCTTGTTTATCGATCCTTCTTGTTAACTTAATTTTTTGACATCGTTGTCTATTATGGGAGGTTATTAATTCGATGGTCTTGGTTACACCGTTATGACTCTATTTTTGGACCTTAATCTCTATCATCGCATAAGTAAAAATTGTATCCTCGTGAACATTCAAGACAAAAATAAAATATAAGAGATACCACTTAGGATTAAGGGAGTCTAAGTACGTGATTAGGGCATATGAGTAGTGTTAGCATTACTACTAACTCTGATCGGAAACAGGTTATTAGTGATAATATCAATTTGTTGGAGCTAAAGAACTCATTCGACAAGTTAAAGGACGAAGGTGCGATTCTAGACGTGGTTGAGCAGGCTGCTTTGGAACATAATACTCAGGAAGATTCGACGACTATAGGTACTAATATTCCTACTGAACATACAACGACAGGTGGTAAAAAGGTGGTTCTAGAGGAGGCTTCCTCTAGTAAACCAAAGTTATCATTTGGTTACAAGGATTTGGCTAATATTAGTGATTCTGATGAGGAGGAGGTTTTTGCTTCTAATGATGATTATCAAGCCTACATGTCATCAATTGGAGGAGGTCATCCACTTGAAGAGGAGTTTGATGTGTATGATGATGATTATATGGACCAAATTCGTGATCTACCGGGACAAATTAAAGAGTTCCATGATCTTCGACTCAATCATAGTGGTAGGAAGTAGTATAGTTTAGAAGCCATAAGAGGGTGTGTCCTCTTATGTTGGGGGTTTGGGTTTTAGCATATGATGTGCTTGGTTGTTGCCTATGTAATGAGCTTGATATAGGATTTCACCCATATCTTTTGTACTTCAACGTTTTTTGGCGTAATATCATTTACCGGGGATAATCCCCTTTACCCAAAAAAAACTTATAATGACAATGATCTCGTTACACGCTTGGCATGGAATTGGGTGAAAATCGAGGATGACGAAATTATTTCTAACGAAGCATTCTGTTAGCCTCAAAATATTGAGTCAAACAATAATGCTCGGTCATATGTTTATTATGTATCGTATATTAGAATGTTGTAATAGGTAGTAGGTTAGTCGTGTATTACGGGCTTAACTTTAAGCTAAGGTTCATTCATATGTAACCAAAGCCCAAAAGGGAAGCCCGACACATAATCATATAGCCCATTATGCCACATGTAGGCAAAGGCTATAAATACCCTTCCTAGCATGTTAGGAAGGGTGTTGGTCATTTCATTTTTTCACTCTCTAATCTAATCCTCCAAAAGTTCTAACCATTTTCTCTCTACTTTCTCTCACTACTTTCTCTCTAGAATTCATCTATTTTCTACCTTTCTTTCTTGTTTAATCATCACGAATTGATGGGACAACAATTGGTATCAATCGTCATGGGGTAGTTTTGTGATTCGTTGTTGATTTTATACTTGGTTCGTGTGATTTACTTTTAAAATCATCTCGGATTCAAGTTTTTCTTGTGCTTTCCGTGCTCTACATCTTGATTTACATCTCCTACATAGTTGTGGTAGGGATTGGTTGGTTAAAATCACGGATTTCTTGTCAAAAATCTCATTTTTTTACCTAATGTTTCGGAATAGTACAAGCATTCCGACAGAATTCCATCGGAAAAGGGTTTAATATTCCGACAGTTTTTCCAATAGAATTCCATCAGAAAAGGGTTTTAATATTCCGACCGTTATTCCGATTGTGTATTCCGATAGGTTATTCCGACAGTGATTCCAACAGGGATTCCGACAGCTTTTATTCCGACAGTGATTCCGACAGCTCATATTCCGACAGTTATACAATCCGACAACATTTCGATGGACATTCTGATAGCACATTCCGATGGACATTTCGATGATGTTTAGCTAAATTTTGTTCGAGAATTTTTTAGACTTAGCCACTATCTAGACTAGTTTCGGAATATCGTTTACACGAAGATTAAAAAAAAAGGTTAAAATTTTCCCGTCAAGTAAATTCAAATTTTTTCCATACTAGTTTTAGGACATTTCTAGCTCGATTTCAAAATTTGGCGATTACAAAATTTTTTGGTCTACCGTTTTATCGGACTGGGGAATTTATTGTCAGACTGAAGAAAAATTACAATTTTCGGAATTTAAAATACAACAATCACAACACATCTACTTAAGATCCATATTCACTTCATCATTTCAAAGAATATTGAGATGGATTCTACTTCAGAATATCGTGTGACGAACAACAACATAATGGTGGTGGGTTAGAAAGAGAGACCACCAATGCTTGTGTCGGGTCGATATGATCAATGACAATCATGTTTTCTACGTTATCTTGAGACAAAACCTAACGGTGATGCTTTAAGGCAATGCATTTTTGATGGACCCTATAAACTCTCAAGGATTCAAGTTCCTGCAGTACCAGCCACAGACACAACTGACACAAAACTCGCATATGAACGTGATGAAAAGAGAACCGACCTCACTCTAAAGAACCGTGCTTGGTTTGATGCAGAGAAGGAAGCAATTTACTTAATTCTCGGTGGCATTGGAGATGATATTTATTCCACGGTTGATGCATGCCCTACTGCTAAAGAAATGTGGACAGCCATTGAACGATTGCAACAAGGTGAATCACTTAACAAACAAGACATGAAAACTAAGATGTTTTGGAACTTTGGAAAGTTTACATCAAAGGATGGGGAATCAATTGACTCTTATTAATCCCGATTCTACAAAATGATGAATGGCAAGCCCCGAAACAACTTGCAAGTTTCTACCATGCAAGTCAGTGTCCAATTTCTACAGCAACTTCAACCAGAGTGGACACGGTTTGTCACCTTGGTGAAACAACAACAAACCTTAGACGAAGTGTCATATCACACGCTCTTTGACATTTTGAAACAATTTCAAAATGAGGCAAATGAACTTCGAGCCGAACGTGCTACAAAGGTTTCAAATCCACTTGCTTTGGTGTCTACCACTCAACATTACCCAGATTATCATTCTCGTGCTCCAAAGACCAACTCTACTCAATCATCATCACCAAGATCATCCACGGTTTCTAAGTCACATGCTTCAACACGATCCCAAGGCAAAGAAGTTGCAAGAGCACCATCACCCACACCTGAGCAATCATCTGAAGAAGACAGTGATGAAGAACTTGCTCAAAAGGATAGGGAATTCAAGCAACAAATGGCTTTTATTATGAAACAATACAGGAAAATCTACAAACCTACCAACAACAACCTTAGAACATCATCTAACACGAGGAACAACTATGCTTAGAGTCCTCCAAGGTATGGCACACGAAGACGTGCTAAGGGTCCTCCAAAGTATGATCGACAACCTACAAAGTATGATAATCAGAGGGCTGCTACTGTTGTTGGAAATAGAGAAACTGTTGGTACTCAAGTTGTGCAACAAACTGGGATTCAGTGCTTTAACTACCGAGGTTATGGGCATTTGGCTAGGGAAATCAGACAACAAAATAGGGTCAAAGATTATGGTTATCATAAGGAAAAGATGCTGCTGTGCAAGAAAATGGAAGCTAGGATCAAGTTATCAGCTGAGGAAGGAGAAATTCTTGACGACACAGATGATGAACTCTCCGACCAAGAACTCGAGGCACATTATTCATACATGGCAAAGATTCATGAGGTCCTTAACGTCACTGAAGATGACAATGGTCCTATATTTGATGTTGAGCCAATGGATAAGGTACAACATGATTTTTTTTTGGTAATGGGTTACCCCGGTAAATATATTAACCAAAAAAGCGTTAAGTACAAAGGAATGTGGCTGAGATACCACATTAACCTCAAGCTACATGCAGCTTGTTAACAAAGACTATGAAACATCAAAAGCCCTAACTGAATCTAGGAGACAAAAGTAAACTAGATAAAAACCAAGATGTGGACATGAAACCGCGCTCACTCTTCAGCATCCAACACCACCATGATAGGAGCAGGATGAATCCAAATGAGTCTGCCTCCTTAAAAAACCTTACCAAAGAAAACCCAGTGGGAAAAACCTTGGACAAGGAAAAAAGAGTACAACACTCACCCGGCACACCTATCATGGAACAATTCTTGAGCTTGGCACCCTCCATTTGTTAAGAAGCAAACTTGACCTGGTAGATAACTTCTTGAAACGGAAAGAAATCAACTTCAAACGAATAGTATCACATAGAATTTGAAATAACTGATCAACAGACATCCACTTCTTCTTGAATAGTCGTGAATTACGTTCCATCCAAATAAAATAAGCAGTAGCAGCCAACATAAGACGAGCAAGAATGCTAACACATGATTTCCCATTCGAAATTGGAATAACATGAGCTAATATATCATCAATACGAGGGGGGACAATATCCATACCACACAAGGTCCGAACCTTAGACCAAACCTGCATAGAATAAGAACATTCAAAGAAAAGATGGTCATGTGAGTCCTGCACCAAACCACATAAAGGACACCGAAGAAGGCTTAAATCCACCAACGGACCAACATCCCATTGCTTAAGCCTATCCTGCGTCTTCAATTTCCTTCTAACCACCAGCCACAAATTAATAGAGTGACGAGGAATACAATGAGAAAACCAGACAACTTTATACCAATTAACTTCCATAGCCCGATCACGTATGGAATCCCACGCTAACGCCACAGAAAACGGCCGAGAAACACCACTAATATCCCTCCACAGCAACCCATCTTCTTTGTCATCATTAATAATAGGCACAGGTATAGAAACAATATTCGGAAAGGTACAACATGATGATGAATATAATGTGTTTGGTGATACACATGAGCATAGTGATCTACCAACAACAATTACTAACACGTGTATGATGGAAACGGTTACTAGCAATACCACACCCGATTCATCAGACATGTGCAATAATGAGTTTGAGGATGATCAACATGCAAATGAGTATGATGACGAGGAGCGTGTCGCGCTTGCTAATTTAATTGCTAGTTTACAAAAAGATGTCAATGAAAATAGAAAGAGTCAAAAGCAATTAAAAAAGGCACACGCAGCGCTCACTCAAAACTTTGAAGAATGCAAAGCCGCTCTTATAAAATCTAGTGAGACTATTGATAGTTATAGGGCTGAGCTTCTTCAAAAGACTAAAGAGCTTGAGGGGTACAAAAGTCGTGTCATCAACGTTAAAAAGGACGATTTTGAAAATAAATACAACGAAGCTCTTACTTTGTTAACCAAAGAACAACGTCAATTCAATGTTTTATTAAGTGATGAACATCAAAAAACGTATCTTGCCACAACAAAAGTTAATGAACTTGAACAGAGGCTTTCTATGAATACCACCGATTCTGCTAAAATTCTTGATGAAAAGAAACAAGAGGTTGTTACATTGAAACAAGATTTCAAAAATAGATAAGGCAAAGATACTGAAAAAGTAAAGGTTCTCGAAGAACAAGTTGATTTTTTGAAAAAAGTTGTTTATAAAACACATGACTCTATTTAAACCGTTAGAATGATAGCACCGCGGTCGTTTTTCAAGGGTCAACCTAGCTTTTCAACCCCCAAGTACCTCGAAAAAGCTCAAGCTGCTAACCCTCACTTATATCTTGATGAGTCTGAATGGACCGATCATGATTGCCCAGTAGCTAGCCTCGATAATGAAGAGACGTCCCTTTGGTATGAGGAGAGTAGATCACCAGTCAATAAAGATTTTGTGACATCATATAATTATGCTTATGAAAACAGTCTTTATGGTCTTTTCACTCCACAAAAACAGAAGTCTCGTGAGGAATTGTTTTTAGAATGCAAACAAAGAAGAATTCAATGGAAGAAAGCTTTTGCCGCTAAGAGGAAAACTAATGTTTTTAAATATATTAACTATTTGCCTCTTGATGCTTCTAAAAGCAAAAGTCAAAAAACTCTTGGTATTCTTAAACAGTACATTGATAATGTTCAATCAATTGTTGAAAGCGATTGGGAAAAACGTCAAAAGGATAAGTGGAAAATAGAGATTCCTTACGACATAACTGTGCTTGTGAAAGAACTTTTAATACCAATACGAAGATAATCAAAGAAAATGTTCTTGAGTTTGAAAAATTAATTCTGTCTGAAATGTTCGATGATTTGAAATATGTTGAGTCTCTTGAAAAAGAAATTAACGAGCTTCAAAATGATAAAACAGATTTTTCAAACGAATATGATCTACTCTTAGAAGAATGTCTCTCCAAACAAATTTTGTGTGTTACTCTTCAATCTTGTGCTGATATCAATGAATATTCTGATGTTGCATGCAAATATCTTGATAAGATCAAAGAATGTGAGCGTCTTGAACTTGAGCTTTCGAAACGTAAAGAAAATGTTGATAAAAAGGCTTTTGAGTTACTTCAACACAAAACAGATTTCCTTCAAAAACATTGTCATTCTCTTGAACTTGCTTTGCAAAAAGACATAGGAAGTTTTCCACATGATAATAAATTACAAGAAAAACTTTCCTAAATGTGCCATGAAATGAATAAAAAGAGTTTGGAAATTAAAGGGTTGAAAGCTCAGTTACAAAACAGGGAAATAGCGATAGCAGAGTTGAAGAAACTCGTTGCTATGATGGGTGGGAAAATTGTGGAACCTAGTGTTAAGAAACCTGTTGTAAGACAACGCAATGCACACAAAATGACTAGACCCTCTGTCTTGGGAAAACCATATGTTTTCTCTAATTCTGCATTTGCAAAACCTGGGTTTGTCCCCAAGACGGATGGGAAGGATAGGTTACCACAGAATACTCCCAAAACGCATATTCGATCACAAAGCATTAAGAACACAAATGTGATTAAACCAGGGATGTATAGATTGGCCACTAAATCCACACACAACAAAGAAAGTCAATTGCCTCAGACTTCTAGAAACACTAATATACGTGTGTCTTTTACTACAGGAGTAGTCCCCACTACTAGTGTTAGCCGGCCTCAGCTTAAGAGCACTCGAATGAATGAAAAGGGTTGGCAAAACAAAATTCAATGGAAGATGAAGGAAGTATAAGACCACCCTAGGATTTTCAAGGTTTCTAAGAATAAAACATCTGTAATCGCGTGTAATGACGATTTGAATGATTCGTCTTTGAATGCTTTGAATGTTAAGTTTGTTTGTGTCAAATGTGGAAAGTGTTCTAATGCCAATCATGCTTTGTGTGTTTCGAATAATGTCAAAAGCGTAGCTGCTAGAACTAAGAAGCAAACCGCGATGCCTATTTGTGCTAGAAAACCCAAACGCAAAGTGAACCATTCTTGTGCAACCCCCCGTGAGAAAAGTATTGCATCAGACTCCACCACTAAAAACCTTAGAAGCAAAATTAGGGAATTATATGAGTCTGCTAGCAAGTCTTGGAAATGGTGGTTTGCTAATCAGTGTCCTCCAGGATAAAAATTGATGCCTAAGGTTATGACATAAAATGTGTCTATAAGCGTTAGTGTGCCTCTAAGTGATGAAACTAGGGAAACTAATGAATCAGAAATCACAACTAACATGGAATCCAATTTAGCAAATGCTCCATCGTGTTATAATTCTTCTGTAGGTGATCGAAATAATTCTCTTCATACTAGACTCTGGATGCACCATGACGGGGAATCTCAAGCTTCTAATTAACTTTATGGAGAAGTTCCTGGGTACGGTCCGATTCGGAAATGATCAATTTGCACCAATCCTAGGATATGGAGACTTGGTTCAGGGGAATATCACAATCAAAAGGGTTTACTACATTGAAGGGTTCAATCACAATCTATTCTCGGTTGGTCAATTCTGTGATGCGGATTTGGAGGTTGCTTTTAGAAAAAAGACACGTTTTGTTCGTGATTATGATGGAAATGACTTACTTACCGGTTCACGGGGTACCAATCTCTACACTATTTCACTACAAGACTCCACATCTTCAACTCCAATCTGTTTCATGGCTAAAGCTTCAACGACTCAAGCTTGGTTATGGCATCAACGATTATCTCATCTTAACTTTGATACCATCAACTTGCTTTCCAAGAAAGATATTGTGAGAGGCCTTCCTAACTTGAAATTCCAAAAAGATCTCTTTGCTCTTCTTGTGAGCTTTGTAAAGCTAAACAGAGTAGTTTCAAGACAAAGACTACGACAAGCTCTAAAGGACGGTTAGATCTTCTTCATATAGATTTGTGTGGCCCCATGCGTGTTCAAAGCATCAATGGGAAGAAATATGTTATGGTAATTGTCGATGACTACTCAAGGTACACTTGGACTCACTTCTTAAGGTCTAAGGATGAAACACCCGAAGTTCTCATCAACTTCCTTAAGCTGATACAACGTGGTCTTCAAGCTCAAGTAAAAGTGGTACGTACTAACAAAGGTAACAAAATTCTTGAATTTAACTCTGAAGAATTATTTTGAAGCCGGAGGGATTGAACACGAAACGTCTATTGCTAGAACACCTGAACAAAACGGCGTTGTTGAAAGACGTAACCGTACTTTAGTTGAGGCTGCTTGAACATTTTATCTGCTTCAAAACTACCATTATTCTTCTGGGCAGAAGTCGTATCAACCGCATGTTACACACAAAACCGTTCCTTAATTATCCCAAGACACGAAAAGACACCATATCACATAATTAATGATCGCAAACCTTCACTCAATCCCCTTCATGTTTTTGGATGTACGTGTTACATTATTCGAGATGGTGAAAATCTGGACAAGATGAAAGAGAAAGGTGATGCATGCATTCTAGTGGGATATGCAACTCAGTCTAAGGGATACAGAGTGTACAACAAGAGAACAAAATTGATAGTCGAGACTATTCATATCAGATTTGATGAGTTACAAGACATGGCACTTGAACAAAACAGTTTAAGTCCCGATCCACAACGACAAAAGACTTTTGTGCACAACCGCATGGAACTCGGAACTCAAGACCACAACAATGAACCGTTAAGTTCAAAGCTGGTTCCTGAACATGTTCCTAGAGCAGATATGACAGTGGACACGACACTTGAAGAGTTGGAAATGTTATATGGACAAATGTTTGATGAATATTTAATGGGGGAGAAATAAGTTGTATCAAAGTCTTCCTCTAACACTCATGATAAGAATGATGATACCGATCATTGTCAACAAAAGGATACAACCTCATCTACTTTAACACGGGTTGCTGCAGAGTTACCTCCTCAGAGTATCTCTTCAACAATCGATCCTACTACATCCACAACTACTGTCATTGCTCCAGAGAACACAAATCAAGCAGACGATGCATTATCTGACGATGACGATTTTCACAACCCATTCGGTACATCGGTACACGAAATTGGAGAGTCTTCTACTCGCCATGTTGATCCGTCTAATATGCATACATTCTATCAACGACATCCTTCAACACATCATTGGACCCGAGAACATCCCACAGCATGTGCGTACAAGATGACAACTAGCCACCGATGGCGATGTTTGTATGTTCGCACTCGCCGTGAGTACAACTGAACCGAAAAACATCAAAGAACCCATGGCTGATCATGCTTGGATTGAATCGATGACGGAAGAACTTCAACAATTTGAAAGACTTAAAGTCTGGGAACTTGTTGACAGACCATACGATGTGATTCCATTAAATCTTCGTTGGATCTGGAAAAACAAGATGGGTGAAGAGAACACGATCATCAAGAACAAAGCTAGGCTAGTGGCTAAGGGATATAGCCAGAAAGAGGGAATTGATTTTGACGAATCATTTGCACCAGTTGCTCGTATGGAAGCGGTCAGGATTTTCCTTGCTTATGCTGCACATAAGGGATTCACTGTTTATCAAATGGACGTAAAGACAACATTTCTTAACGGTCCTTTGAAGGAAGAAGTCTATGTCATGCAGCCGGAATGTTTGGTCAATCTTCACTATCCTGACAAGGTGTATCGTCTCCACAAGGCACTATATGGACTCAAGCAAGCTCCAAGGGCGTGGTACGACGAGCTCTCGAAATTTCTAATATCCAAAGGTTTCTCAAAAGGTTCCATTGATCTAACTCTGTTCACTTATAAATATGGGGATGACATTTTGCTTGTGCAGATTTATGTTGATGACATTATTTTCGGGTCTACAAACCCAAAACTTTCAAAATGGTTTGAAAAAGTCATGCACAACAAATTTGAAATGTCAATGATGGGCGAACTAAAATTCTTTCTGGGAATTCAAGTTCACCAATCCCCAAGTGGTATCTTTATAAACCAAGCTAAGTATTGTCAAGAGATAATCAAAAAGCATGGTATGACTTCATGTGACCCCGTTGGGACACCATTATCAACCACATCGCTAGATGCTGACTTGGAGAGAAATGCCATAGATCAAGCGAGATATCGTTCCATGATCGGCTCCCTCGTGTACTTGACAGCAAGCAGACCTGATATTACACATGCTACGTGTTATTGTGCACGATATCAAGCACGATCTACTGAAAAGCACCTCAAGGAGGTTAAACGGATCTTTCGTTACCTCAAGAATACCATTCATTTGGGACTCTAGTATCCGAGGGAAACCGGTTTCTTTCTAACGGCCTATTCAGATTCTGATCATGCGGGGTGTCTTGATACACGAAAAAGTACTTCTGGTGGTGCATAATATCTAGGTCAAGATAAGCTTATGGGATGGTCTTCCAAGAAGCAGGATTGCACTTCACTTTCATCAGCCGAAGCGGAGTATGTGTCTCTATCTGCGTGTTGTGCTCAAGTTCTTTGGATTCGAACACAACTCATGGATTATGGCTTCCACTTTGATAAAGTACCTATGTACTGTGACTCAAAGTCGGCTATAGCCATCTCCTGCAATAGGTACAGCATTTCCGTACGAAGCACATCGATGTCAGATACCACTTCATAAAGGAACAAGTTGAAAGAGGTATCATTGAACTCTACTTTTTTGGAACGGATTACCAATTAGCCGACTTGTTTACGAAAGCTCTGTCGAAAGATAGGTTTCAGTACCTCGTTAGGCAAATTGGTATGAGATGTTTGACTCCAGCAGACCTGGAGATTCTGGCAAAGGTGCCTGCTTGATTTATCTATCAAACATCTACCTGTAAATATCTTTGAAAAAACAAAATATAAAAATATAAAACATATAAAAACAAAACACAAAATTAAAAATCTTTGAAAATCTAAAAATATTCTTCTCGACATGTCTTTCAGTATCGATAATATGGACGTACCTAGAAATGTCGCTCAATAACGACACGGGTGTATGCATAAAGCTAGAAAGAAAGTTGTAAATATTTTTCAAAACATGTCAGTTCTATATTTCAATAAAGGAAAATGTCTATTTTGGACAATTTTTCCAACAACGGGTAGAGCAATCTATCTTGGGTTGAGCATGTCACAAAACATTCAATGTTTTGAGCTCAACACAATGGCTTGTAATCACTTTCAGATTGCAACCCGGTTCTATATTCACGGGGGAGTGTACGCTTTAGTGCCCTTACCCTCAGCAAAAGAAGAGAAATCTTCCTACACTTGAGTGGATTCGTCAAGACATTCAAAGTCTATGAACTCAAGTTTATGCTTTAGAAAAACCTCTTCGCCAAAAAGAAATAGGATTTTTCAAAAAGTGTTGAACACAATTTTTTCAAGAATTTTTCAATGATTATTTAAAATCTTTCAAAACTTGTGTGTTCAACAACTCTAATCCTCAAAAAGCGAAATATGGATCATATCCTCACAATGACAATTTAATTGGATTAATTTTTGAGGGGGAGCATTTAAACTTCATGCAAAAGATTGACACATCTTTCCCCAAAGATTTTCAAGACTATTCTTTTAAAATATATTTTAATCAAATTTGGTATCTCTAATATCAAAAGATTTTATATATTAGAGGTAGCGTAGAAAATGTGATTAAAATATGATCTTATATAAGACTCAAGCACTTTAACTCTTTCCTACATGAGCAAAATACTTTTGATTATCGATGCACATGTGAAGGGGGAGCATTTCTGAAACAACAAAACTATCAAGGTGTTAAATGTTTTACAAACACCTTGTCAGACATTTGAAGTGGTTTTTATGGTTACGATCAACTACCCACAACATCTTTAATCCATGATGTTATTGATGTCAAAAGGGTGGTTAGGTTTAAGTCCTATGATCCAACCAGAACCAGAGGAATCTTCCCAGGGACAATCCAATAGATTATTAGAAGTCCTTAGGAAAGATGGAGTAAAATGTAAATGTAGCAGAATGCCGACTAAGTATTGATGCTAGTACTGGAACAATCACAACAAGGTGCTAGTAATGATGTCTTGGTAAGCATTGAAGGGGTTGAAGAATGAAAAAGAAATGTAAGGATAAAGGGTGTAAAGAAAGAAGCCCTCCATACAACTTAGGCAGGAACCGGGTCAACACATCATGAAGACAACTCATCATGGACCTAGTGATGTGAAGCACAACCCTTTTCTAGCTACTCAGGCTTCTCTCAAAAGAAGTTTGTTTTATTGTCACGGAGATCAACATGACTTCTATTGACTTTCTCACTCCGAGATAGTTGATATTGAATAGGTGGCATCTGCTCCAGCCTCCGACCACTAAAAGTACACAAATCGAGTCTTGAGCCTAGAGATCAATCAAATCTCATTAGGACACACGGAATGACGATAAAGAGAGTCCTACGCTATATCCTTGTGATATTGCTAGAACACTCAGAGTGATACTACTTAGTATTCACAATGATGAGTTGAAATCCTTCTAGTGTTAACATCAAACAGCACTGCGGTAGGTCATATGCAAGATTCTTTATGAATTAAACATATGTAAAACTGAAAAGCAACAGTGGTTTGATTCTGAATTGATTCAAACTCGTTTTAGGTTTCTACGCAATATCTTTATGGTCTTGCCAGAACATTCAGAGTGATATTTATTAATATTCACAGTGACGAATGGAAATCCTTCTAGCGTCAACCTCAAACAGCGCTACGGTAGGTGATTTGTGAGATTCTTATGAATCAAGCTTGTGTCAACTGGAAAGCAACAATGTTAAGATTCTTTATGAATCACACTTGTTCCATGAATTTGAATTGACGACTTTAATCAAGCGGATATTTATCCAACTGGTTCACTCTTTATGTTCGCAGTCTTGGTTTGAGACGGTCGAGTAAAGAGAACGACTAGTACAGCCGCGAAACCCTATCAAGGAGATTCTTAATTGAATCTACCTAATCACATGTACGGTATTTAATATCGTATAACGGTCTTCACCGACCGGAGGTAAAACGCTACCGATTTAGGACGAATGTCAAAGCCATTCAGTCTGTGTCTATGTTTTGTCTCAAGAAGGTGGCGTCACGGTGTACTCAACAAAGTCAAAGATTCAAAACCACATGCTCATGCCTAAAGACATATTCAACAATTAATAGTGTGAGCATGTGAATGAAGACACAAGATCGCAAGATGGCAAAGTCTAGTCAAGGATGATTTGAAGATCTCAAGATTTAAAGACAAAGTCGATAGACAATGATAAAGGCTCAAAGATCACAACATGAAGAAACAAGACTACTATTACACGTTCGAGACTCATTTATGGCGAGATTAGTAATCTCTACAAATCTCCAAATGACAAAGGGTAATGACCTCTCATAAAGGGTAATGACCTCTCATTGGGGGAGATTGTTAGCCTCAAAATATTGAGTAAAACAAGAATGCTCGGTCATATGTTTATTATGTATCATATATTAGAACGTTGTAATAGGTAGTAGGTTAGTTGTGTATTAAGGGCTTAACTTTAAGCTAGGTTCATTCATAAGTAACCAAATCCCAAAAGGAAAGCCCGACCCATAATCATATAGCCCATTATGCCACATGTAGGGAAAGGCTATAAATACCCTTCTTAGCATGTTAGGAAGGGTGTTGGTCATTTCATTTTTTCACTCTCTAATCTAATCCTCCAAAATCCAACCATTTTCTCTCTACTTTCTCTCACTACTTTCTCTCTCTAGAATTCATCTATTTTTTACCTTTCTTTCTTGTTTAATCATCACGAATTGATGGGACAACACATTCACATGTTCTTGTTCTATGAACCTAAACGTCCCATATTGCGATGAAAATCATACATTATGTCAAAAACGCAAGTAGTAGCAAGTAGTAGTAGTATAGTAAGTTGTTGTCCCATATATTTATGATGATTAAGCAATGAATAAAGAAAGAAAATAGATGAAGAAGAGATGAATTCCTAGAGAGAGAAAGTAGTGAGAGAAAGTAGAGAGGAGATAATTAACTTGGTGAGATTAGATTAAGAAAAGAAGTTACAAATGACCATCCACCCTCCTAACATGCTAGGAGGGTAGTATATATAGTCCACCCACATGCGGGCTTTAATGGACTATATATTGGGCCGGGCTTGTCTTTTGGACTTTAATTAGTTTAAATCCAAGCCCGTGAACCACGACTAAATAACTACTTATTACAACGTTCTAATAAATATTACAATAGAAACCAATGACCGAACATTCTTGTTTGACTCAATATTTTGAGGCTAACAATCTCCCCCAATGTGAGGTCATTCCTCTTTGATATTTGGATTCCAATGGAGATTTATGAATTTCGTCATAGATGAGTCTTGAACGTGTAACAGTAGTTTTGTTCCTTCATGCTATGATCTTTGAGCCTTTGTCGTTGTCTTTCGACTTTGTCTTTTAGTCTTGAGATATTCAAATCATCCTTGACTTCTTATTGCCATCTTGCGATCTTGTGTCTTTGTCCACATGCTCACACTATCAATTGTTGGATAAGTCTTTGGGCATGAATATGTGGTTGTGAATCTTTGACTTTGCTGAGTACACCGTGACGCCACCTTCTCGAGACAAAACATAGACACGGACTGAATGGCTTTGACATTCGTCCTAAATCGGTAGCGTTTTACCTCCGGTCGGTGAAGACCGTTATACGATATTAAATATCGTACCTGTGATCAGGTAGTTCAATTAAGAATCTCCTTGACAGGGTTTCACGGCAGTACTAGTCGTTCTCTTTACTCGACCGTCTCAAAGCAAGACTGCGAACATAAAGAGTGAATCAATTGGATAAATATCCGCTTGATTAAAGTCGTCAATTCAGATTCCTGGAACAAGTTTGATTCATTAAGAATCTTACCATTGTTGCTTTCCAATTGACACAAGTTTGATTCATAAGAATCTCACAAGTCACCTACCGTAGCGCTGTTTGATGTTGACGCTAGAAGGATTTCCATTCGTCACTGTGAATATTAATAAATATCACTCTGAATGTTCTGGCAAGACCATAAAGATATTGCGTAGAAACCTGAAACGAGTTTGAATCAACTCAGAATCAAACCACTATTGCTTTTTAGTTTTACATATGTTCAATTCATAAAGAATCTTGCATATGACCTACCGCAGTGCTGTTTGATGTTAACACTGGAAGGATTTCCACTCATCATTGTGAATACTAAGTAGTATCACTCTGAGTGTTCTAGCAATATCACAAGGATATAGCGTAGGACTCTCTTGATCTTCATCCGTGTGTCGTAACGAGATTTGAATGATCTCTTGGCTCTAGACTCTATTTGTGCACTTTTAGTGGTCGGAGGCTGGAGCAGATGCCACCTATTCAATATCAACTATCTCGGAGTGAGAAAGTCAATAGAAATCGTGTTGATCTCCGTGACAATAAAACAAACTTCTTTTGAGAGAAGTCTGAGTAGCTAGGAAAGGGTTGTGCTTCACATCACTGGGTCCATGATGAGTTTGTCTTCATGATGAGTTGACCCGGTTTCTGCCTAAGTTGTATGGAGGGCTTCTTTCTTTAGACCCTTTATCCTTACATTTCTTTTTCATTCTTCAACCCCTTCAATGCTACCAAGACATCATTAATAGCACCTTGTTGTGATTGTTCCAGTGCTATCATCAGTACTTAGTCGGCATTCAGCTACGTTCACATTCTACTCCATCTTTCCTAAGGACTTCTAATAATCTATTGGATTGTCCCTGGGAAGATCCCTCCGGTTCTGGTTGGATCATAGGACTTAAACCTAACCACCCTTTTGACACCAATAACGTCGTGAATTAAAGATGTTGTGGGTATTTGATCGTAACCATGAAAACCACTTTAAATTCTAACAAAGTGTTTGAAAAACATTTAACACCTTGCTAGTTTTGTCGTTTTAGAAAAGCTCCCCCTTCACATGTGCATCGATAATCGAAAGTGTTTCGCACATGAAGGTAAGAGTTAAAGTGCTTGAGTCTTATATTAGATCACATTTTAATCACATTTTCTCCCCCTATCTCTAATATATAAAATCTTTTGATATTAGAGATACCAAATTTGATTAAAATATATTTTGAAAAATAGTCTTGAAAATCTTCGGGAGAAAGATGTGTTAATCTTTTGCATGAAGTTGAATTGCTCCCCCTCAAAAATTGATCCAATGGAATTGTCATTACGAGGATTTGATCCACATTAAACTTTTGAGGATAGGAGTTGTTGAACACACAATTTTTGAAAGATTTTGAATATCAATGAGAAATTCTTGAAAAAATTGTGTTCAACGCTTTTTGAAAAATCAGTTCTTTTTGACGAAAAGGTTTTTCTAAAGCATAAACTTGAGTTCATAGACTTTGAATGTCTTGACGAATCAACTCAAGTGTAAGAAGATTTAACTTCTTTTGCTAAGGGTAAGAGTACAAAAGTGTACACTCCCCCGTGAATTTAGTTCCGGGTTGCAATCTGAAAGTGATTACAAGCCATTGTGTTGAGCTCAAAACGTTGAATGTTTTGTGACAAGCTCAACCCAAGATAGATTGCTCTACCCGTTGTTGGAAATATTGTCCAAAATAGACAATTTCCTTTTGAAAAGGTAGACATGACATGTTTTGAAAAATATTTACAACTTTCATTCGAGCTTTATGTACACACCCGTGTCGTTGTTGAGCGACATTTCTAGGTACGTCCATATTATCGATACTGAAAGACATGTCGAGAAGAATATTTTTGGATTATCAAAGATTTTTTACTTTTGTATTTTGCTTTTTGATTAATATTTACAGGTAGATGTTTGATAGATGAATCAAGCAGGCTTCTTTGCCAGAACCTCCAGTTCTGCTGGAGTCAAACATCTCATACCAATTTGCCTAACTAGATACGCAAACCTCTCTTTCGAAAGAGCTTTTGTAAACAAGTCAGCTAATTGGTAATCAGTTCCAACAAAGTATAATTCAACAATACCTCTTTCAACTTGTTCCTTTATGAAGTGATATCGGACATCAATGTGCTTCGTGCAGGAATGCTGTACCGGATTACAGGAGATGGCTATGGCCGACTTTGAGTCACAGTACATAGGTACTTTATCAAAGTGGAAGCCATAATCCGTGAGTTGTGTTCTCATCCAAAGAACTTGAGCACAACACGCAGATAGAGACACATACTCCGCTTCGGCTGATGAAAGTGACGTGCAATCCTGCTTCTTGGAAGACCATCCCACAAGCTTATCTTGACCTAGAAATTGTGCACCACCAGAAGTACTTTTTCGTGTATCAAGACACCCTGCATGATCAGAATCTGAATAGGCCGTTAGAAAGAAACCGGTTTCCCTCGGATACCAGAGTCCCAAATGAATGGTATTCTTAAGGTACCGAAAGATCCGTTTAACCTCCTTGAGGTGCTTTTCAGTGGGTCGTGCTTGATATCGTGCACAATAGCATGTAGCATGATGAATATCTGGTCTGCTTGCTGTCAAACATGAGGGACCCGATCATGGAATGATATCTCGTTTGATCTATGAGTAATCCCTCCAAATCAGCATCTAGGGATGTGGTTGATAATGGTGTCCCAACGGGGTCACATGAAGTCATACCATGCTTTTTGATTATCTCTTGACAATACTTAGCTTGGTTAATGAAGATACCACTTGGGGATTGGTGAACTTGAATTCCTAGAAAGAATTTTAGTTCGCCCATCATAGACATTTCAAATCTGCTGTGCATTACTTTTTCAAACCATTTTGAAAGTTTTGGGTAACATGTCTTCTTTCTGAAAGCAACTTCCAAATCCGCATCACAGAATTGACCAACCGAGAAAAGATTGTGATTGAGCCCTTCGACGTAGTATACCCTTTTAATCGTGATATTCCCCTGAACCAAATCTCCATATCCTAGGATCGGTGCAAATTGATCATTTCCGAATCGGACCGTACCCAGGAACTTCTGCACGAAGTTAATTAGAAGCTTGAGATTCCCCGTCATGTGCTTCGTGCATCCGGAGTCCATTATGAAGAGAATTATTTGTATCACCTGCAGAAGAGTTAGAACACGATGGAGCATTTGCTAAATTGGATACCACAGTAGTTGTGATAGTAGAATCATTAGTGTCCTTATCAACATTTAAAGGCAAACTAACACTCGTTTTCACATTTTCTGTCCTAACTTTAGGCATCCATTTATATCCGGGAGGACATTGATTAGCAAACCACCATTTCCAAGACTTACTGGCAGACTCATATAATTCCTTAATTTTGCTTCTAGGATTCTTAGTGGTGGAGTCTGATGCATTAATTTTCTTAGTGGGGGTTGCACCAGAATGGTTCACTTTGCGTTTGGGTTTACGAGCTCTAATAGGCATTGCAACTTGCTTCTTAGTTCTAGTATCTAAGCCTTTGACTTTATTTATAGCACACATAGAATGATTAGCATTAGCACACTTGCCACATTTGACACAAACAAATTTCACATTCATAGCATTCAAATCATTCAAATCATTCACAGCATTCAGATCGTCATTACATGCGATAACAGACTTTTTATTCTTAAAAACATTCAAATTCCTAGTGTGTTCTTCTACTTGCTTCATCTTCCCTTGATTCTTGTGTTTCCAGACCTTATCATTCTCTTGAGTGCTCTTAAGCTGAGGCCGGCTAACACTAGTAGTGGAGACTATTCCTGTAGTAGAAGACACACGAATATTAGTGTTTCTAGAAGTCTGAGGCGAGTGAGTATCTTTGTTTGTGGGCTTAGTGGGCATTCTATACATCCCTGGTTTTATCACATTATTGTGCTTAACGCTTGGTGCTACAGGATTCCTTATGGGTTGAGCTTGTGGTAACCTTTCCTTTCCATCCATCTTGGGGGCAAACACAGGTTTTGCAAACGAGGAATTAGATAAAGCAGATGGTTTTCCCAAGATAGAGGATCTATTCTCTTTAGAGGCATTGGGTTGTCTAACAACATTTTTCTTAATGCTAGGTTCCACAATTTTCCCACCCATTTTAGCAATGAGTTTCTGCAACTCTGCTATCGCTCTGTCCCTGTCTTGTAATTGAGCTTTCAACCCTTTAATTTCCAAATTCTGTTCATTCATTTCTCGAAATGTTTGGGAAAGTTTTTCTTGCAATTTATTATCATGTGGAAAACGACCAACATCTTTTTGCAAAGCAAGTTCAAGTGAATGACAATGTTTTTGAAGGAAATCAGTTTTGTGTTGAAGTAACTCAAAAGCCTTTTTGTCAACATTTTCTTTACGTTTCGAAAGCTCAATTTCAAGACGTTCACATTCTTTGATCTTATCAAGATATTGGCATGCAACTTCAAAATATTCATCAATATCAGCACAAGATGTAAAATAAGCACACATAACATCTTTAGAAACGCATTCTTGCAAGAGTAAATCATATTCATCTGAGAAATCAGACTTCTCCATTTGAAGATCATCAATGTGTTTCTCAATAGATTCAACATATTTTAAATCATCAAACATTTCAGTCCGAATGAACTCCTCAAGTTGAAGAACAGTTTCTTTAATCAATGCCGTGTTTGGAATTAAGAGTTCTTTGACAAGCAAGGTAATATCTTGAGGAATCGGACGTGTCCACTCAACATTTTCACGTTTTGCCCAGTCTCGTTCAACAATAGATTTAACATTATCTATGTGGTGTTTAAGAATACCTAATGTTTTCCTACTCTTGCTTTTAGATTCATCTAGAGGGAGGTAGTTTATGTATTTGTAAACATTAGATTTCTTAGGGGCAAAAGCTTTCTTCCATTGAATTCTCTTTTGTTTGCATTCTAAGAACACTTCCTCACGAGTTTTCTGAGTTTGTTTGTTGAACAGGCCATAAAGACTATTCTCATAAGCATAATTATATGGTTTAACAAACTCCTTATTAACAAGTGGTTGACTATCAGCATCCCAAAGGGCAGTCTCTTCACTACTGACACTAACAGGCATGCAATCAAGATCTGTCCTTTCAGTCTCATCAAGATAGAGACACGGGTTCGCAGCTTGAGCTTTGGCAAGGTACTCAGGACTTGCAAAGCTAGCTTGACCCTTAAACATCGATGGAGGTGCTAGCATTCTTACGGATTGAATAGAATCATGCGTTTTATAAACAACGTTCTTCAAAAAGTCGACTTGTGCTTCTAGTTTCGTAACTGTTTCGGTTTCTTTATCATATCTACTTTTGAAGTCTTGTTTTAACGCATCTACCTCTTTTTTCTTATCCTCTAGAATTTTAGCAGAATCAGTAGTGGTCATAGAGAGCTTTTGTTCAAGTTCATTAACTTTGGTATTGGCAAGGTACGTTTTTTGACGTTCATCCATCAAGAAAACATTATATTGACGCTTCTCTTTAGCTAATAACTCAAGAGTGGTATTATATTTGTTTTCAAAATCGTCCTTTTTACTTTTTAACGCACTTCCCTTGTACCCATCAAGCTCTTTGGTTTTCTGAAGGAGCTCATCTTTATAGGTTTCAGTCATCTCAGTAGATTTGATAAGAGCAGCTTTGCATTCTTCAAAGCTTTGAGTGAGCGTAGCGTTTGCCTTTTTTAATTGCTTTTGACTCTTTTTATTTTCAGTGACATCTTTTTGTAAAGTAGCAATTAAATTAGCAAGCGCAATACGTTCCTCTTCATCATATTCATTTGCATGTTGATCATCCTCAGACTCATTATTGCACATGTCTGATGAATCGGGTGTGGTATTGCTATCAACCGTTTCCATCATACACGTGTCATTAATGGCACTGGGTAAATCACTATGCTCAGGAATATCACCAAACACATTATATTCATCAGTAGTGTGTACCTTATCGATTGGCTTAGTGTCAAAGATAGGGCCATTGTCATCTTCAGTGACTTTGAGAACTTCTTCAACCTTTGCCATGTACGAGTAATGTGCATCAAGCTCTTGATCAGAATCTTCATCATCAGTATCATCAAGCATTGCTCCTTCCTCAGCTGACAATTTAACCCCTGCTTCCATTTTCTTGCATAGCAGCATCTTTTCCTTGTGATAGCTGGAGTCTCTAACCCTTTTCGGCTTCCTGCATTCCTTTGCCATATGCCCATAACCTTGGCAATTAAAACATTGAATCCCACTCTGCTGAACCACTTGACTTCCAACCGTTTCCCTATTCCCAGTAGCAGCAGCAATCCTCTGAGCATCATACTTAGCAGTTTGTCGATCATATCTTGCAGAACCCTCAACATGTGTTGGATTATGTCGATCATACTTAGAAGGACTTTCACCACGTCGACGTGTGTCATACCTTGGAGGACTCTCAACATATCGGTTCTTTGTGTTAGATGATGTGCGAAGATTGTTGTTGGTGGGTTTGTAGATTTTCTTGTAAGTCTTCATTATGTAAGCAATTTGTTTTTTCATCTCTCGGTTCTTTTGAGCTTGGTCTTCATCACTATCTTCTTCAGATGAGGACTCAGATGGTGGTGATGGTGCTCTTGGCGCTTTACCTCGAGATTTTGTGGAAGATGAAGACTTAGATGATGTGGAATATCGTGGTGAAGATGATGTATTGGAGTATGGCTTAGGAGCACGAGAGTGAGGATCTTGAACATGTTGAGTGGTAGTCAGTAAAGCAAGTGGATTAGCCGTCTTGGCAACACGTTCAGCTCGAATCTCATTTGCTTCATTCTGAAATTGCTTCAAGATGTCAAAGAGTCGATGATATGAGACCTCGTCTAACTTTTCTTGTTGTTTCACCAAAGTGACGAACCGTGTCCACTCGGGTTGAAGTTGTTGAAGAAATTGGACATTGACTTGCATGGTGGAGACTTGAAGATTATTTCTTGTCATGTCATTCATCATCTTATAAAACCTGGAGTAGTAAGAGTCAATTGATTCTCCATCCCTTGAAGTAAACTTGCCAAAATTCCAAAACAAGTTAGTTTTGACATCTTGTTTGTTGAGTGATTCTCCTTGTTGCAAGCGTTCAATAGCAGTCCACATTTCATGTGCTGTCGGGCATGCATCAACCGTGGAGTAAATATCATCTCCAATCCCACTTAAAACCATATAGATGGCTTCCTTCTCCACATCATGCCAAGCACAATTTTCAGGTGTGAGATCAGCTCTTGTTTCATCACGTTCACTTGCAGGTATTGGATCAGTAGTATCTGTGGCTGCTCTTGGAGGAATTGAGATCTTTTTGAATATATATGGTCCATGAGTAATACATTTCCTCAAGGCATCACCATTAGGTCTTGTGTCAAGGTATCGTATGAAACGTGATTGCCATTGAGCATACCGTCCAGATACAAGCATTGGTGGTCTCTCTTTGTTACCCGCCACCATTATGTTGTTGTTCGTCACACGATATTCGGCAGTAGAATCCATCTCAATATTCTCTGAAATGATGAAGTGAATATGGATCTTAAGTAGATTTGTTGTGATTGTTGTTGTGGTTTAAATTCCGAAAATTTGAAATTTTTCTCAGTCCGACAATAAATTCTCCAGTCCGACAAAAACGGTAGACCAAAAAATTTTGTATCGCCAAATTTTGAAATTGAGCTAGAAATTTCCTAAAACTAGTATGGAAAAAATTTGAATTTACTTGACGAAAAAATTTTAACTCTTTTTTTTTTTTTTTGATCTTCGTGGAAACGATATTCCGAAACTAGTCTAGATGGTGGCTAAGTCTAAAAAATACTCAAACAAAATTTAGCTAAACATGTCATCGGAAAGAGGTCTAATCGGAATGAGCTAATCGGAATACACCAATCGGAATGAGCTAATCGGAATACACCAATCGGAATGTGCTATCACCAATCGGAATGTGCTATCGGAAAACACCAATCGGAATGTGCTATCGGAAACACCAATCGGAATGTGCTATCGGAAAACACCAATCGGAATGTGCTATCGGAAAACACCAATCGGAATGCAAATCGGAATGCCAATCGGAATATTGTTGTCCAGTCGGAATGATGATCGGAATGTTGAAACCCTTTTCCGATTGCACAGATCGGAATAACTGATCGGAATATATCCCCCTTTTCTTGGACAAAACTCAACCAATACGTGATTTTAAGCCAAAAAATGATCAAAAAACCCAAAAATTTTGTGTTTTTAGCCAAAGTAAATATACCAAATCACTACTACAACTATGTAGAAGATGTAGATGAAGAAGTAGAGCACGAAAAAAAATAAAAAAAATTAAATTCGAGATGATTTATGGATTAAATCATTCGAATCAAATATAATAACAACAATGAATCACAAATCTACCCCGTGGCGATTGATACCAAATGTTGTCCCATATATTTATGATGATTAAGCAATGAATAAAGAAAGAAAATAGATGAAGAAGAGATGAATTCCTAGAGAGAGAAAGTAGTGAGAGAAAGTAGAGAGGAGATAATTAACTTGGTGAGATTAGATTAAGAAAAGAAGTTACAAATGACCATCCACCCTCCTAACATGCTAGGAGGGTAGTATATATATAGTCCACCCACATGCGGGCTTTAATGGACTATATATTGGGCCGGGCTTGTCTTTTGGACTTTAATTAGTTTAAATCCAAGCCCGTGAACCACGACTAAATAACTACTTATTACAACGTTCTAATAAATATTACAATAGAAACCAATGACCGAACATTCTTGTTTGACTCAATATTTTGAGGCTAACATAAGTTTACATTGAATAAAAGTTCATAAAAAATGAATTTTGGAGGTGCTACGATACTTAATTCTAGCATTGCGTGAGGGCACGACAATGGTTTAGTATGGGGGAGTGATGAGACTACTTTTATACATAGTCTCATCGTCCAAAACGGGCTTAAAATGGTTAAAATATCATAAAAATGCCAAATATATGCTTGTGTTTGTTCAATGTGTATTTTAGGTACGGATATCGAGAAAATGACAAAAGATCACAAGAATCAATCAAAAACGAACACGGGAAACGAAGCCGCACAATGAACCGGACCCTAGTGTTGATTTTCCAAGAAAAGACCTTGAAGAATTGATGATTGTACAAGAAGGGTCCTTCATTATTGATGAAATGACACTTTATACCCTTGTTTATTCGTAATTACAAGTTTGGTCCCTAAAGTTTGTCAAATTTACAAAAAGGACCCTCAACTTTGAAGAATTGGCAAGATTGGTCCCTCAAAATTTGAAGACTTGTTACTTTTAGTCCTCTACAAAGTCAAAGATACAAGTGTAGACCTTCAACTTTCAATAAATGGCAAACATGGTCCTTGAAAATCCAAGAAATTACAAATCGTACCCTTAAAATACTTTTTGAAAGGTATTTGTGGCCAAATTATGAAGTTTGAAGCTTCATTTATAAAGGGATTGGAAGAATAAGCTGTTGAAACTATGAATGCCAAGGAAATGAAAAATTTAGGGGGCAGAGTTGTATAATTATAACCCATATCCGACCCAAACCCATTACAAGCCCAACATTAGTCCACCCATTTCCACCAAACCCGACCTAAAAGCCCACAAACCCTAAATTAATATCCAATATATAATTAATATATTAATTTTTGAATTAGTAAAGTAATATATACATATTGACCAGGAAAAAATTACTGTTCTAATCACCCCCAAATCAAAACATTCTTAACACACCATAAACCCTAATCCCAACTCTCCTAATTACTACGAATTGGACTCCCATACCGTCCAGATTCGTGATTCACCTCATAACCATCACATCCCCACTCCCAATATCCATCCAGCTCATGTGTGGGACCCTCCCCACATATCCCCTGCCACCATTTTGGCTACACAACAAGATTGCACAGTGGAATCTACGAACCATCTAAATTTCGTTTGGACTAAGGGTTATTCAAGGGCCTTGATCATCTCTAACATGCTGGCACATCACATGATACTTTTGCCAAGATCACATGGAACCAATTTGACCAAAAATAAGATTCAAACCCAAGGGGTATTTTTGGAAAATCACAGATTAGGGTTTGTTATCTTCTAGAAATCTATAAGCCTATATATAAGGTACATTAGGGTTAGACTGTTCTTGTTTTCCTTTGTTCATGAACTTGTAAACCCCCTTTATCCATGGAATGAAAAGTTGTTTAGGTTTTGGTGAAGAAAACAAGTTACCAATTTATATTGTTCTCATTGTTCATTGTTTGCTTTAAATTCGTTCATGTTTCTGTTTGTGTTACTCAATTTAAAAAGATTTCAAGTTTTAAGTTTTCAGTTTTATAAAGTTAAGGAAGGAAGTTGTATAAGCTCCATAAGCTGTTCATTTGAGTTTATATGTGACCATAGATCACTGATATCAAGTGGATATCAAGGATTTGTGGGCATATACATTTGGTTGAAAAGTTGTAAGGCATCAACCCTTCTTTTTGTTCTACTGTTTAACTTAATCACTTACTTCTTAAAAGATTTAGGTCAAAATCCCTTAACAAGCTCTTGGTTTTGAGCTTTCAAGTTTTATTTTCCACTTGTGGTGATGATGTGTGTGGGGTTGTCTTGTGGATAATCAACTATACATCAAGCATATAAGCCATCAGTTTGAAAGATTCTTGTTATTATTGTTCAAATTTGTTACATCTAAGCAGGTTGATTTGGAAAGCTTGCACTTGTTCTTAGCTAGTGCATAAGCTCAAATATACGGGGGTATGGATGTCTATCCCTGAGGTGCACATTCTTGTCCCACTTTAACTTTTACTTATTTTGTTGATAGTTGAATGTGATTGTGATTTGTGGTATTTATGTGATAATATGTTCTTAATCAGTTTGTGATGCATGTTTAAGGGTAAAAAATTGATTTAGTTAACCATTGGTGGCATTTTTTGAAAAAGTCTTTGAAAAATTTTGGGTTTAAGTTCCATAAGGGATTTTGGGATTAGGTTATAAGATAGGTCTTTGACAAATCTTTGGCTCTAATTCTTGTTAAACACATTCTATAAGGTAGTAGTAGTTGTTATCACTACTTGGTTTTGACCATGTTTGAGTAAAATAGAATTTGCATGTTTAAATTGGTAAAAACTGCCTTGAATAATTAGTAGGCCATAACCAGTTTGTTTTAGTGGTATTTGGCACCAAATCTTGTTCATTGCTAGTCTGAATGATTACTTAGGGTTTTGTGTTTGTTTAGTATGATTTGATAGTGTGTTGACCAAGATTTGGCTAGTTGAATCTCACCCTAGTGGTCAAACAGATCAGACCTAGTCCACAAACCCCTACATTTTACATCAGCATCCTGTTTTAACTCTATTTGGTGTGATTTTTGTGTGTAAGTTTGTCGTTTTTATGCTTAAACTGACTTCCTACACTCCACTGAGTGTAGGGGTGCCTTTTGTTTCCAAAACCATCAAGTAACAAGCAAGATCCAAGCTAAAACGTGCCCAGACCTGTTTATTTTGACTAATCAGTGGGAAAAACTTCCCACTGTTAGTGCAAGTGTAGCCAGTGCTACACTACCAAACAAAAACAAGTGACCTGTCATTGTCATCCTATTGATTTTTTGTCTTTAGTGACTTAAAACCCTTGTTTTTCAGTTTTTAATTTTTCTCATGTTCTCTGATTTATTTTACTAATTTTAGAAAAAGAAATTTTAATTGTCTGATTAGTTTACTATTCATTGCTTTATTTTGATTTAAATTAGATTTTTAATATTATGTTTTTGTCATTTAGTACCAAAAAGTCTTGGATTTCTGTTTTTCCAATTTTCATATTTTCAGAATATTATATTAAGATTTTTAGTTAAAAAAGTTCATTGTTCACTATTTTTTATTACTTTTAGAATTAATTTGATTTTAATTAAATTTTTAATTAATCTATTTTGTCTTTTAGTGGTAAAAATAACTTTTTTCAAACTTTTTCATTTTTCTACTGTTTAGCATTATAAAATAATTTTTAGAAAAGTAAAATTAATTTTAGCATTATTTTATTATTTTTAATCATTATTTTAGTTTAAAAAGTGTTTTTAGCCTTAAAAAATAGAAAAATAGTTTTAAAAAATTAAGAAAAATACTTTTTAGTTTTTATATTATATAAGTAATATTATCATTTGATAAAATCTTATTTTGGACTTATTTTTAATTTTATTGAATTTTAAGTCTTTAAATAGCATTTAAAATTGAATATTAATATGGAAATAAGTTTTAAAATATTTCTTCAAATTTTTATTCTTATTTGTATTATTTTAGATTTGTTTTTAATTTTTAATAGATATTTAGGGTAATTTTTAAATTTCGTCACGTTTTACGGTTTTACGTTTACGGCATTCGTCATAGCTTAATTTTATTCATAGCCGTCATCATTTTTCTTTTTCTATTCTCTCAATATTAATCTCAAAGTTAATCAAGTTTTATCACACACACCAAGCCTCCTTGAGAACGAACTCACACAAGGGTCATTAGTGCACGGTTTTCCTTAATCGTCGTACTTACCCTATTTACGTTCTTTTTCCTAAAAGACGTAAAAATACAACTATCATGAGCACTCACAACCATGGTCTTACAAGTTGAATGACTATGATTAGGTGACTTTTCAATGATGAGAGGATCGATGTCGATAAAACCTTTAGCCTCAATGGATATTGGGTTAGGAAATGGAGGCACTTAAATGGAATTAGAAGTTGAAGCCTCAAAGACGTGGTCCTTCGAAGGTGGTGAAGATGAGTCCATATTGGTCATTGTCGTGATGTCACTAACGTCTCCCTTCGGAATTGGTTTTTCACTTGTTTCGCCGAATATATCCCAAAATGATTTTTCATCCATAAATTTACGAATGCCCTTTTCAATTAAGTAAACGTACTCTTTATCGTTAAACTCCTCATCTTTAAAAGCGTTCATTTTCATTCTTTCAAAACATGCATCTAGCCTCATTTTTTCCACTAAAGTATGAGCTTTGACAGTATCAAATTTTGAAATATCGGTTTTAGTAACTTCGGTTTTATTATGATTATTTGAAACTTGTGATCTACTCGCGAAAAAGTCCATTTTATCCTCCCCATATTTCATAGTTAATTCTCCATCGTGAACGTCGATTACGGCTCGAGCCATCGTTAAAAAGGGTCGAACTAAAATAATGGGACATTTAGGATCACACTCATAATCGGAAATGATGAATTCCGCGGGAAAAACAAACTTTCCAATTCTAACATAGACATCCTCGGCTATTCTAGTTGCTTTTAATGGTGTACAATTTGCTAGCTCGATTGCCTTGTTCGTGGGGGTAAATCTAGGCAATTTCATCAGTTTCCAAAGAGAATGAGGCATGAGATTGATGCTAGCACCTAAATCGGCAAGCGCTAAACATCCCTCAATCTTGGAAAAATCACAAGGTAGAAGAAATTGGCCGGATCCTCTTCTTTTATTGGCATATGCCTTTTTTGTTTTTAAGAAGGATCGAAGCACAATTTTCCTTAAGGGTCACTTGGGTGAGGTCGATAAAGCTCTCTTTTTGAACCGTGGATGGAATTTGAGATACACGAGGGTGTGCACTCTTTTCCTTGGTCACCACATTCACCCCATCGACTTTAGAACATGAAGGCGTTTTAGAAGTCGAGGGTTGAGAAAAAGGAACAACTCTAAATCCATCAAGGTTTGGGGTAATCACACGACTTTTTCCGATAGACGAGACGGCTTAACATGTTCCTTCGGATTTGGTACGGTGTCACTAGGTAACAAACTCGATGACGCACCCGAAGACTTGTTCACTATGGTCGAAAACATCTTTTTAATGTTGATTTGTCCTTGCTCAATTTTAGTATTTTGATTTTTCAACGTGTTGGAAAAGTCGTTTTTCAAAGTACCAATTTATCCCTCTAATCTTCTGATATTAGCCTCATTCGTTTTCATATATTCTTTAAACTCGTTTGACGAACTATTTTGATTAGAATTAAAGTTCCCTTGGTTTTGATTATTTCTTTTAAAATTCCCTTGATTACCATTTGAAAATTTTTTTCCTTGATTAGCGTTGTTTTGAAAATTCGAGTTTTGGTTGTTGTTGTTATCTCGATTTTGCCAACCTAAATTGCGACCTTAATTATAACCTTGATTACCATGATTATTTCCTTGATAATTGTTTCGGTTTTGATTTTGAAAATCATTTCCACGATTAAAATTGTTGCCTTGGTTATAATTTCCTTGTGATGGACCCACGTTATTTTGATTTTGAAAATTGTTGTTTCCATTTAACGCGTTAACACTCGACGTTTGGCCATCCATAGCCGCACACTCGTAATAATTATGAGGTCCACCACACAACGTATACGATGCCTCAACCTCTTTCACCGTAGCGGTAGCGTCTTTCTTTTACATCTCGATTAAGAACGACGTATTACATTCGTCAACTTATCGACTTTCGCATCAACCATCTCAATATGCGATTAGAATTACTAACATTAACACTCGGTGTGTTACGGAGTTGGTAAACCTTGGATCGATTTTCGATAATCATTAGCGTCTTTCGGAGTTTTACACAAAAAGTTGCCACCGGCGGCGGAATTTAAAGAATCTTGTTCTTGAAAACTAAGACCGTTATAAAACGTGTCGATTTGGTGTAACTCGAAAAATCCATGGTGAGGACATTGCCTAAGCAATTCCTTAAAACGATCCCACGCGTCTCTAAACGATTCATTCGGCTTTTGTTCGAACCTCGTGATCTCGTTTTTGAAAAATGTGGTCTTAGACGGCGGAAAGAAATGATTAACGAACTTGGAAACGAGATCCTTCCACGTAATTATGGAATTAGGTGGCTCTTTCTCGTAACAATCCTTGGCGGCACCATCGAGCGAGTACGGAAAAAGCATAAGCTTAACGACATCAGTGTCGACGTTTTTAAACTTGCTCGTGGCTAAAAGATAACAACATTCCGAATGTGATCGTGAGGTTATCCGCCTCACGACCTCTAAACTTCGTTGCTTAAATCAACGATAGCATTCCGCTTTTAATCTCCAAATTCTCCGCTTCGATAGCGGGAATAACGATCACGTCTCCATAACCCTCGGTTGGTGCTTGGAGCAATTCCATCAAGGTAGGATTCTCGGCCATCTCGTCTACAGTTTCGACAACAAAATTAGGAACGTTCGTTTCTAAATCACGTCTTCGTTGTCGATTCCTTCGATTTTGATTGCGTCGATTCGATGCGTTGCTAGAATTCGTATAGTCCTTCGATCGAGTGCGCATGCACTAAATGTAGAATGAGGGGTAGCAACGAAGATTCTTTTTGGGGTTTTTCGTTTTTTCAAGTTTTTTGGTTTTTAATTGTTTTTTAATTTTTTTAGATTTTCAGTGTATGACGTAGACTCAGGTCTACAAATCTCTCCTCGAATGAATTTCTCGATTAAAGGAGCCTCAAGGAATGAAAACGATCACGTTGAGTGAACGTCTTCGATGACTTTAGAACGTTGGTGGAACACCAAAGCGTTCAAGAGGGTTTAATTTTTGAAAAACAAGCAAATATATATGATACGTAGATAATACTTTGGTTGGAAAACCCTCGATTAGCCCTTTTTCTCAAAACACGCACAAGCAAGCGGAGGAAACGAGGTGGCGCTAAGCACTTAATAGCCTTTTTCCTTTAGGTCGTGAAATAAAACCGCCTTATACCCACCTTATATTTTGTGTTAATCAAAATTAAGCCTTTCGAAAGTAATTATCTATTTTGCCTTTTTCTTTTTGTTTTGGATTCGAATACAATAATTGGGTGATGAAATCCCAATTAAGGTTGCGTTTTCACGCTTTTGGAGATATTGTAAATTTATTGTGATACGTAATACTACTATTAATAATATTCACAAAAAAACGAAAACGAATAATAGGATATTCTACAATATAGTAAAAGATTGTTGTGTGTTTAACTAATGACAACTAAACACGATTTATTTGGATATTTTACAATATAGTAAAAAATAAAAACGAGTATGTACGCTATATATGCTTTCCAAAAATGAAAAGCAAAAATCTCTCCATGATAAAGGGTGAAACACAGTCATTTAAGGAATACCCCAATAAAGTCCACCGGGGTCAAACACATAAATTCCATCACGAAAGGAAATAAACCCCATGGGGTAAAATCACACAAGTATAAGTCGAGTTGGGTATCCTTAGGCAACGATCTCTTAAAGGAAAGGGTGGTATGGTGATATGGCAATGATAGCACAAAAGTCTCTATCCGAGATCAAACACCGGTTCCTTAACGGGAAAATAACAAGAGGTGTTGACATTAAAGCTCAAAATGTCATCATAATCCAAAGTGGGAAAGTCGTCCTCTTCCAAACTCGATGTGAAAACATAAGTATCATCGGAGTCATAGGAAAACTCATCCCCGTGAGGAAAATAGGTATTTTGAAAGATATCTAAATCCTCCTCAAATGGAATATCCTCTAAAGTAGGAATGATCTCTAAGAGTGGAGGATCCTCCTCAAAAGTAATGACTTCTAAAATTGGGGTATAAAAGTCAAAAGGAGTCTCCATAATGGAAGAATCACTCATAAAGATATGAGGTGCATTAAGGTCACGAGGTGGGTCATCAAAAATAACAAGACCACTTAATGAAGTGGCATCATCGTAATCATCAAATATTAGTGGATCAAAAGTGGGTGGGTCAAAAGGTGGGTCGTCTAAACCGAAGATAGTGTGGTCACTTAAAGAAGTGTTATCACTATAAGTATCGTAAATAGGAGTTTTAAAAATTTGAGGCTCTATGGGAAGGGATGAAGTTATCACAAAATCATTTTGATTAGACTTTTTAATTCCAAAAGGATTAATAAAAATCTCTTCATTATCATAATTAAGAACATCAATCATATTGACCGACTCTTTTCCATTTGATTTAGTTGTGATTTTTCCCATTTTAAAAACATGTTGTTCATACATAACCCTAAGAATTAACTCCCCTGAGGCCACATCAACTAATGCTTTTCCGGATCTTAAGAATGGTCTACGAAGTATTAACAGAATACGAGGATTCATCTCATAGTCTACGACGACGACAAAATCCACGGGAAAAGTGAATGTACCAACTCGAACAAAAACATCCTCGGCAATACCAACGGGGTATGCGAGAGTTCTATTAGCTAAATCAAAAGTAATGCGAGTCGGTACAAGGTCGGGTAATGATAATTGTTTCCATGCCGAGAGTGGCATAAGATTGATGCTATCACCGAGATCCGCTAAAGCTATACAATCATCAATTTGAGGAAACGAGCAAGGTAACACGAATTGTTCGGGATCTCCTATATTTTTGGGAAGCTCTTTGAGAAGAATCGCGAAATAGTTCTCATTTAAACGAGTGTTAACGAGCTCTACAATTTTTTCCTTCTTATTGAGCAAATCTTTGAACATTTTCACAAATTCAGGCATTTGAGCAAGTGCTTCAATAAGGCTAATGTTAACATTCACTTGGGAAATCATTTTCAAAAAGTTGGAAACATGAATGTCATCTTTGGTGAGCAACTTAGTCTTGTCCAACCTAGAGGGATAAGGGATATTGGGTTTAGAAGTTGAAGGTTGAGAAGGAAAAGGACTCTCTTCTTGAACAACCTTAGGGTTAGGCTCTTTAGGCAATGTAGAACTAGTACTAGGAGTGGTAGTGGGAGGGATCACCGAAGGGGGAGTAGGATTACTCATTATGACCTCCGGGCCTTGTCTCTCCTTTATGGGCGAAGAGATGGAAGGTCCCACTAAAGTGGCTCCACTTCGAGTATTAATAGCACTTACATTAGCACGAGGGTTAGTCTCGGTATTAGAAGGTAAGGCTCCTTGGGGTCTAAGGGCTTGAAACATTTGCGTGAATTTCCTATCGGTGGACTCTTGCATTTTTTCATAGTTCTCTCATGTTCGCTCAATTTTTGTAGAACCAAGTCCATTTGAGGATTAGTAACATCCCCTTGATTAAACCCTTGATTACCTTGATTATGTAACCCTTGATTTTGAAAACCTTGGTTTTAGGATTTTGAAAGCGTTGATTATGAAAACCTTGGTTATTAAAGCCTTGATTATTATTAAATCCTTGGTTTTGCCCTTGAAAATTACCCCTTTGAGGACCTTGGTTCCTATTTTGGTATTGGGTATTTTGGGTGGGTGAGGGTGGTCTTTGTGGAGCTACAAAACCCGGGGAGCCAAATAGTTAATACTCTTATAAGACAAATGGTTAACATCAACGTTCGGTTTAAAGTGAACCCTCTCATTTTCATCGGTGTTATAAGCATAGACTTATTGTTGTTGATTGTAAACCTTGTCACAATTATAGTATGAATGTGGTCCACCACAAGCCTGACATGTTTCACAAGTCTCTTTTATAGCATGTACATGTGTAGTGGGAGGGTTATCTCTTAAAGCAAGTTGTTTCACAATTGAAGTAAGCTCCTTAATTTGATTAGTCACCTCATTATCACTAGCACTAGCCATTGTAGCCCTTACACTCTTGGTTTGAACTTTTGCCTTGTTTTTAATTATTTCCAAAGCCTCGTTCATGGATTTCACAAGAATATTACCCCCCCCCCCCCCCCCGCAGCACTATTGAGTGAGTCTTGGTCATTTAGAGTTAAACCATTGTAAAACGTATTAATTTGATGCACTTTTGTGATACCATGTTGTGGACATTTTCTTAAAAGCTCCTTAAAACAGTCCAAAGACTCACTATACGTTTCCCCATATTTTTGTTCCAAGGTAATGATGTCATTCCTTAAAGCGGTGGTCCGTGATGGTGGGAAAAAGTAGTTAATGAACTTGGTCTCTAAATCCGCCCATGTAAGAATAATTTGGGGTGGTTCCTTATCAAGCCAAATCCGGGCTTGTCCCTCGAGGGAAAAAGGAAAGAGCAACAAATGTATTGCCTCTTGAGTCACCCCATTGTATTTTACCGTATTGGTCAAATGGATGAATCTCTTAATATGATCATGAGGGTCATCTTGGAAACGGCCCAAAAATGGTGTAGTGGAAACCATTTGAATAAAACCCGTTTTAATTTCAAAATTATTAGCTCCAATCTCAGGCACCACAATAGCTCATCATTTCCCTCAACGTGAGATTGCAAGAACTCAATAATTGGTCGATTATCCGTTGCCATCGTATTGTTGAAAGCTCGATTCTCGGGATCGGCTTGATTGACGGTCTTTTTGTTGTTCTTCTTCTTTTTAGAAGAATTAGAAGTATTTGGTACACCACTCGGTATGTGTGCACGCGCGCAAGTGCGCATACAACTATTCACGAGGAATGAGGTAGGAGACCCTGGTCGACTTTGAGAGGAAAGGGATTATCCTTCTCGAGGTTCAATATCAAAAAGCTACAAAAATAAATACGTAATACTACTTGGGCGGTAAAACCCTCGATTAGCCTTCCTTCTCAAAATACTCACAAGTGAACGGGGGAAATGAGGTGGCGCGAAGCACTTAAGTACCTATCTTCCCTTAGACGGCCTTTTATAGAACGTCGCCTATCTATTCAAGTATAGTTCGTATTTTTTCGAATTATTGCTTATCGAAAGTATTTATCTATTTTTGCTTTATTTTGTTAGATCGATACACGTATATGGAACCGGAACGCCTCCAAATACGGGGTATTGCAAGCAATACTTATGGAAATATTGTGTATTAAGGTTCTTATACGTAATATCTATAGTAAAAAGAAAATCTTTTTGTATTTTTATAAGAAAAATATATTCACAATAAAAATCAAGATAAATCGAAATAAGAAAAATAGTAATAGTACTTAATATTTTTGGTGTAATACTTTAGGAAAAGTACTACTTTTGGATTTTTTTTCTTAATTTTTTTGTTGCCATTCTTAGGAAAGGATATGCTTTTGTGATTTTTATTATTTTTTTTTATTTTTAAGTTTTAATTTTTTTTTTGATTTTTTTTAAACAAGAAAAATAACGTTCAAAATTGAACGGATCCCAAAATCCAAATCGTCTAACGAAAAATCGTCAATCGTAACAAGATCGAAGCGGCAGCGGCGCCGTTTTAATAACCATTTTCTAGTATAATCGTTTTCCTCGACTCGACTCGAATTGATTAACAACTTTATCACAAGATTAAATGTTCTTGGTTAATAGTAATTGTTTGGTAATTATGCCTATTTAAACTAAAAATGGGAAAATTATGTAGGCTAAGGAATATATAAAAATAAAAGCGCAATTAGTTCAAATAAAATTACTCTAAGATGCAAAATAAAATTAAACAACAAATTTAGATCTAGATGCAACAAAAGTAAACTATAACTAAAAATAATATTAAATCTAAATGCAAAATTAATCTAAATGCAAGCACGTAATAACAAGTAAAAGTGACGAAAAATAATATCACAAAGATAAACTTAAAAATAAAGCGTAAAGCTTTAACCTTTTTAGCTTATTAATCTTTTTAGATGATAAAGCTAGAAGCTTTATATACTAATAAGCTTAATAATCATAAAAATGTGTAAACTTTATACTAATAATAAGTTTATCTAAATGAAAACTATTTTTAAAACCTTTAAATCTATATTTTAAAACAATAATAATATTTAAAACTAATTAAACCGATTTTATGAAAAATGTAATTTTTATGAAAACAATTTAAACTATATTAAACTAATTATTTAAACTAAAATGATTAAGAAATGAAAAATAAAAAGGAGAGAACTTTGGTACCCGTGGTCCGTAGAAAACGCTCTAAAAAAACAACATCAACAACATCAACAAAGTATGGCCCGTAAAGTACATGGCCTCCCAAAAGCACAAAATATGATCTTTACCAGACTTGATAAATCGATTAGCCAAGATCACAACAACACAAAAGGTTAAAATAATAAGCAACTATTAATATTCTATAAAGAGATTCAAATAAAACTAATAGATCTAGAATATTTTTTATATTTTATAAAAATATATTAATTTTTAAGCTTAAACTTATAGATCTAAATTAATTTATATAAAAAACTAAGAGATCTAACTATTTTTTTTTGTTTTATGAAAGTATTTTTAATTTTTAAAACTTAAAACTAATAGATCTAGAAAACTAATAAATATAATAAAAGTACTTAATTAAAAAAGCTAGCTTATAAATAAGTTGTAAGCCTAAGCTTAGAACTTATGAGATTTAAAAAGATAAAAAGCTAATTAAATAAATCCTCCAACAATAAGCTAGATCTAGGAATATAAGGCAACAATAAGCTTGAAATGAAATAAATTACTTCAAACTTGTATATAAATCTAACTTATTAGGAAAAAGTTATAAAAACTTATCCCAAATAATAAGCTAGATTATAAAGAAAATAAAAAGAAAGGAAGAATAAGAATAAGCTAAGAGAATAAGCTAAAAGTTGAATTTTATTAGTTATGAAAAAGCTTAATCAATAAGCTTGGTACAAGACTTGAAAGAAAAATTACAAGCTACTTTGAGAGAAAAACTAAAACTATGTGTAAACCTACTACAAATGAAAAACTTGAGAAAAACTAAGAGAGTGGGGCTTTAGATAAAAAGCCAACAATTGGGGGTATTTTAGTCTTTTCCTCCTCTTTTATGCTTGGGGGCTACGTTGGGAACAATTGGCCTTTATTCTTTTTTTTTCTTGTTTGTAACGCTTTGGGTACCAGCTAGGGATCATGTGCCAATAATTGGCCTGCCATACTAAATGCCTGGCACACGCCTCCCAACATTGTATTCATCGAAATCGCCACGTGTCGCGCCCTGATTGGCCAGCCGCCACTGCGACTCTGACTAGTCTGTTAACTTGGACTAACGTGGCGGCACCGCCGCCACGTGTCACCACGCCATTGGCCAGCCGCCGACAGCTCTGATCCTCGGACTGACATGTCAGCGTTGCCCTGCCATCTGTCAGCGCCGCCTTTCTGAACCTCGGACCTGTCACCTACACAGTAATAATGAGCTGTCAGTGCCACGTGGCGCGCTAGCATTGGCCAGCCGCCGCCACATGGTTGCTGACGTCATGATGACATCAGCGGTATGGAAACGGGTCTGAACCGGGTCTAAACCGGGTCTGGTCTGGACCGGCTGGTCTGAAGCGGCTGGTCTGAATTGAGTTCAGTCTGGTTCTGGTTCGGGTCGTGTCAGGGTCTGGTTTGGGTCAGGATCAGGTCGGCCACTTGGACCACTGAGGTGGTGCCACGTGGCACTGGGTATATAATCCCAGCTTTTGTCTCAGTCAGGATTCGAACCTGGGGTGCCGAGCTCAAACCTTAGGGACCAAAGGATACTAGCTGCGCTGGGCATACCTTTGGTTTTATTACTCCAAAACTTTTATTTAACCCTTATAGTGTTGGGCCCCCAGCAGATATATGAACCCCACTATTTTAACTAGTTTATTAAAAATATTAATAATAATAATAATAATAATAATAATAATAATAATAATAATAATAAATATAAAAAATATTACCAAACCGGTGCAAACCATCTCGTGTAATCTTCATCTTTTATATAATAAACCATCTCTCCTCCCCCACGGTGTAACACCATCGATCCACCATTTCCGTTCCCTCCTTTTCACTGATTCTTCATCTTTAAAACGATCCATCTTTAGTTTCTTCATCTTTTATGATCCACCATATCTTCATCTCGTGTAACCTTCATCTCGTGTAACCTTCATATCTCGATCCACGATTCATATCTTGTGTATCCTTCATCTCGTGTTATTGTTGTTTTTATTCGGCTGTTGTATTTTTTTTACTCTTTGGCTTCCTTTTTTTTGAGAGACTGTTTAGGGTGGTGTTGGTTTGTTTCTGAGGTAGGGTTGGTTTGTTTTAGAGGTGGTTTGTTACGTACGTTTGCTGGTTTAGTTGCAGGTTCGGCTGGGTAGGTTGTGCGGTTGTTGGTTCAGGTTGTTTGGCAGTAGGGTCGTTTGGCTGTGGTGTTTTTCTTGGTTTTCGGATTGTACAACAGCGTAGAACAGGGTTCTGTAGGTTGGTTGGCAGTAGGTTCGTTTGGCTGGGGTGTTTTTCTTGGTTTTCAGACTGTATCACAGCGGTGAACAGGGTTCTGTAGGTTGTTTAGCCGTTGGGTTGGTAGGTTGGGGTGTTTTTCTTGGTTTTCGGTCTGTCAGGGTTTGTTGGTGGCCGTTGGGTTGGGTGTTGTTTGTTCGTGTTAGTTCGTTGGGCTTGGCTTTTTGTGGTTCGTTGGTTGTTGTGATGTTGGCTTGGGTCTAGTTGGTTCGTTGAACTTGGTTGTTTGAGGTGGTTGTGGTGTTCCTTATAGATTAGGTTAGGGTGTTTGTTTTGTTTGTGGCTTAGGGGTTGTTTGTTTGTTTGGCGATTGGCGAGTGGCGTGGTGGCGTGGTGTTTGTGTCGATTGGTGTGGTGTAGTTTTTTTTTTAGGCTTCGGTTGGCGTGTGGCGACTGGTGGTGTTCGTTATAGATTAGGTCATGGCGATTGTTCGGTTTCATTGCCCGTTTGTTGGTCTTAACGGATGTCGAGATGGTAGTGGGAATGGGCTTACTAAGTCGTCTTTGATTATTTATCTTCGTGATAAACATTTTAGAGGTGATGGACTAGCTTGTACCAAACATTCCATTCTATCCGATTTGGTTGTTTATGAGAGGGCCGAGTTAACTTTTAAGAGTATGGGGATTTGGTTATGTGGTGGTTGTTTCACTACACACACGTTTCGGTCTAAGTGTCAGCATGGTAAGGGTTCGGATTTTGTACCACCTCCTGATTGTGGTGATGGTATTGTTCACTTTGTTCTTTATTCCATCATGTACTTTGCATCTTGTTAGTGGTGGTGATGAAGTTCGTGACTCGCATTGCGGTTTTGATTTGGGGACTCTTGATAGCTTATTTTCAAAAGGGTTGCGTACTGTTAAATCTATCCCTCCAAAGTGTTGTTTGGGTTTTTCTCGCGCTTTGAAAGGGGCCATTGACAGGGTGGTTAACAAGCCTGATGACATATCTTCTTGGGTTCGTTTGCTTGTTTTGCCTCTTTGTCTGCTTAAGACCTTTCGTCCGAGAAGTAATCTGGAGTGTAGGTCCGTTATCAAGAGACAAAAGCAAGAGGAGTATATTATTAATGCTATTCGTTCTTGGGAGACGTTTGATGGTAGTTTACAGCTTCTTAGAGAGTGTTTGGCTGAACCTTCCCCCGCTTTGTCTGATGTTCTTAATGAGGATAGTGGATTGGTTGAGCAGAATATTAAGCAGTGTAGACGGAAGATTTCTGATGGGCATTACTCTGCTGCTGTTAGAGTTCTTTCCTCATCTGGTGTGGCTCCTTATAATGATATTACTCTTGAAGACCTTAAAAATAAACACCCTTTTGTTCATGCTCCTTCTTTGCAAGATATTTCTCTTGACCATCATCTCCTTGTTGCTTCTCGATCTAGGGTTCTTGACATGATCAAGAGTTTTCCCCGAGGTACGTCTTGTGGGCGGGATGGGTTGCGGGCCCAACACCTTTTAGATTGTTTAAGTGGTTCTGCGGTTGCTATTTCTGATGATTTAGTTTCTTCTATCACCCAAGTAGTGAACCTTTTTCTTGACGGGCGGTGTCCCAAGGTGTTGGGTGAGTTTATCGCTAGTGCTCCCCTCACTCTGTTGGTTAAGCCTGGTGGTGGGATTCGTCCCATTGCTGTTGGTACTATTTGGAGGCGGCTTGTCTCCAAGGTATGTGCTTATGAGGTTGGTCCTTCTTTGGATGGGTATTTTGGTGATTTGCAGTTTGGTGTGGGAGTGTCGGGAGGGAGTGAGGCTATTCTTCATGCTGTGAATCGTTTTCTTGAGAGATATGGTGATGATGTCGGTTTGTCGATGTTACTTGTGGACTTTAAAAATGCTTTCAATTTGGTTGATCGAGAGGTTATGTTGCGAGAGGTTCGTCTTCGTTGTCCCTCTATCTCGTCTTGGGTGGAGTTTTGTTATTCTAGTCCGGCAAGGTTGTATTACGGGGAACATGTATTAAGGTCATGTCAGGGGGTACAGCAGGGTGACCCTCTTGGTCCGTTACTCTTTGCTCTTGTACTTCAACCATTGATATGTAAGATTCGGGACTCCTTCTCTCTTTCTCTACAGGCCTGGTATTTGGATGATGGCACTATTATTGGGGATACTTTGGTTGTGGGGAAAGTTTTGGAGTGCATCATGGAGGTGGGTCCAGTGTATGGACTGCATCTGAATATTGATAAGACTGAAGTTTTTTGGCCGGCCGAGGATCCTCGGAGCAAGTTTATTGGTGTGTTCCCAGATAATATTGCTCGACCTACGAGTGGTGTTAAGTTACTTGGGGGGCCTGCGAGTGTAGATCTTGATTTTTGTAATAAGCTTGTGTTGAAGCGTGCGGTTAAGACTATTGAGCTTATGGATGCTGTGGCCAAAATTAATGACCCCCAATGTGAGTTGCTGCTTCTTCGTTCATGTGTCGGTATTTCCAAGTTATATTTTGCTATGCGTACTTGTTCACCTTGTGCTTTCAAGTCTGCCCAAAGTTCTTTTGATTTGGCACTCCATTCTTCTTTGGAGCGTATCGTTGTTGCTTCTGGACCGGGATTTGGTGATTGGCAGTGGAGACTTGCTACGTTGCCCTTTTCCTTTGGAGGGTTGGGTGTTTATTCTGCGGGTGACGTATTGCATTATGCTTTTCTTGCTTCTCGGTTACAGTCAGCTGATTTACAGTCTAAGTTACTTCAACACACTGATATTAGATCTTATGGACTCCAGTTTGATGATGCCTTACGTGTGTTTAACTCGGTTATGGAGATTGATTTTCTAAGTAATCCGAGTGAGGTCGCTGCCCCCAAAATCATGAAGAAAATGGCAGATATATATTTTGCTCGGGTTATTAAGAATGCTGAATCCACTTTCGCTTTATCTACTCGTCAGTTGGCTTTATGGGCATCTCAGAGGGAGGATCATACGTCTAACTGGCTTAGGACGGTTCCTATCCCCGGATTAGGTCAGACTATGAATGGGAGGTCTTATCGATGTGTTTTGTGCTATCGCTTAGGTTTTCCCTTGTTCTCCATTTTGAAGCCCTGTTCAGCTTGTTCTAAGGTTTTTGATGGGGATATATTTGGGGATCATGCCGTATCGTGTGCTGGCATAGTTGGGATTAAGCATCGTCACAATTTGGTTCGTGATACTCTTGCTGACATATGTTACCGTTCAGGGATATCTGTCGGAAAGGAAGTTAATATTGGATTAGATGGTGGACCTGATAATGTCCTACGTCCGGCAGATATTTTGTTTTATTCTTGGGATGGAGGTAAAGATGTGTGTGTTGATCTGACTGGTTCTTCTCCTTTGACTCGTACGGGGATGAATGACTTTGTACCTGGCCGAGCTGTGATTGATGCTACACAACGTAAACGATGCAAGTATTTGGCTAAGTTTGCAGCTCTCGGATATGGGTTTCTTCATTTCTCCTTTTCTTCTTTAGGGGAGTTACAGGAAGATGCAGTTGCGTTGCTGAAGCGGATTCAGAGATTTTCAAAGGCTCAAGACATTGGAGCGCGCGCTGCTGTACATATTTTTCATAGAATAGGTTTTACCATTGCTAAAGGGGTGGGAGCGCAGATAGTATCTCGACTCCCATCCAATTTGTTGTAAATCCCCTTTTCTTTCTAATAAAGTGATGGTTTATAATAAAAAAAAATAATAATAATAATAATAATAGTAAATACGAAAATTAATTTATTTTTAATAAAAACATTAATTTTTATTTATTTCTGAAAATATATTTTTATTTATATTATATATACTATTTAATTATTTAAAAACTGTATAATTAACTTAAAAACATAATAAACTTTAAAAAATCATAAAAAACAAACCGTGAGGAGTTATGATGCGAGGTCGGGACTGTTAGATTCGTAATTATGTGCTCTTCCATGTGATTTATTAGTGGATGACTTTGGAGAATGGAAAAAATGATCCTTGTTGTAAAATCTTCATCCTTAGCCCTGCAACTTCATTCTTTTGGCACTTTTTGGTCCTTTGACTTTATCTTTAACTTTTTCTTCGATAATGACAGTAAAATCCCATGTTTTCTTTCTTGTAGATCATTTGTACCTATTTAACACAAAAACACAAAACTACACAAATTTCCGATTTTTAAGATATTAAATACACGTTTTGGTTTGGTTTTTCATTGTTTTAAGTGGTAAAAGGAAAAGTGTTTACACACTTATTAGTGTTTCATGCTCAGTAGTAAGGCCATTCTGCTAAAGGATGACCAGAGGAACAATGTTCTTACTAAAGACTTTGTAGCTGAAGGATGTTCATCATTCCTCTTCTAGTTAACTAAGAAGACAAAGGAGTCTTTGCTTCAAATACTAGGCGGTCTAGTTGCTGAAGAACAAGTACTGAAGAAGAGCTTTCAATTCAGTTTGGTTTGACAATAACAAACTGAATGATGTCGATCTCCTCTAGGATACTGAAGACTCTTTAGTATTCTAATGGTTTCCGTTAGGCGCGAAAGATAACTTTAAGTCAAAGTAGGTTGCTTGTATAGTTAGCTATAAGTACAACCTTTATCTTTTCTATAATAGTTTATTATGTACTTTGTAAAGTTTATCCAACATGGGCATCAACCACCCACTGGATAAACCCATGCATTGAAACATGCAAATGCAAACCCTAGTTTTACACTGCCTATAAAAGGAGTGTACATTGAGAGAGAAAGGGTTAACTAATACAAGAGTAAAAACTCTAGAAAACCTTTCTCTCTCGATACCAACTAAACCATATAGCCAAGAAGCATATGAACGTTTAGATTAGAGCTTAGACTTTAACTTTGGTTATACGTTTAAGTAGAGGAGATCACAACCCATTGTCATTCAACCACTTTGTATCCGCAAACAAAATGGGTTATAGATTCTTTATTTGATTCCAATAAAAGTCTATACGTTGAAAAGTTATTGGTATTGCTGTTTTAATTGTTCGTAGTTCTTATCTATTGTTAAAACAACACACTTGAGTCTTGGTAAAGAGTTATTACTTAAGGTTGATAAGTAATAACGATTGACAAGGGACCAACAAGTGGTATCAGGGCAGTTTGATTAGCTAAAGTCTTATTTTATTAAACTGCTCATTTAAAGTTTTCAAATCAAGATCCAAATATGCGTCAAGTTATACCACAAACCCTAGAGTATAGGGGTGTCCAACTCAATGCTACTCCCGTCCTAGAGGTTGCTAATTTTACAAATTATGTTGGAAATACGTTTTTACGTATTTAGAAAGGATCAGTCACTCCAACGATGAATACGTAGATTGGGCTCGTGATCTAGTTATGTAACTATAACCCATAAACCCCACATGTAGGGTGGGCTATATATACCCTTCCTAGCATGTTAGGAAGGGTAGTTGTTCATTTCTCATATGACTTAATCATTCTTTCTTTCTCTCATTCTCTCCTTTCTCTCTCTAACTTTCCCTCTCTAGTTCTTCATCCCTCCCCCTCTCATTAGATATAACAACACTTGTACAATCCTAAGAAATCGTGGACCTACAAATGGTATCAAGAGCCATGGTTGATTGGGTTGTTCTTGTGTTTGTTCATGATTGATTTGTCTATTTTGATCTATATCATTCGAACCAATTTTGTTTTGTGTTTTTATGGTTTAATCTTGACACAAATCATCTACATACTTGTGGTAGTGATTTGGTATTGTTACTTTGGTTAAAAACAAAAAAAATTTGGGTGTTTGGATCATTTGTTGGCTTAAAATCTCGACTTGGTTGTGTTTTGTCCGAGAAAAGTGGAACTTGTGCTCACGTATTACGATAGACTCCATCGCAAAGTTTGAGGGTTTCTACATTGCGATCACATATTGCGATCACATATTGCGATCACATATTGCGATCACATATTGCGATCACATATTGCGATCACATATTGCGATCACATATTGCGATTATTGCGATCCGTTATTCCGATCACTTTCCGATAAGACATTTTGATCATATTCGATGGTTATTCCGATGGGTATTCCGAGCGATTAAATTTTGGCACTGCGATACAGTGACAAGTATTCCATGATTTTTCAAAAAATGTGTTTTTGAAAATTTTTAGAGGATTTTTGGATGTTCATCTCTAAATCGTGTGTAATTTTTCCTTGGAGAAGATAGATTCCCGAATATTGTGTCTATTCCAGTTCCTATGCTTTGTGATGACCGTAGAGATAGTATGGTTTGGTGGGACCATAATGGTATTAATCGACCGTTTTCTGTGGCTATGGCGTGGGAGTCTATACGAGTGAGGGCTAATAATGTTGATTGGTTTAATGTTGTTTGGTTTCCACATTGTATTCCTAGACATGCGATCCATTTGTGGTTAGTAATGAAGCAGAAACTGAAGACGCAGGATCGCCTTAAGGAATGGGATGTTGGCCCTAATGTTGATCTATCTTCTCTGATGTGCCCCATGTGTAATCAGGTTCCTGACTCGCATAATCATATTTTCTTTGAATGTCCTTATTCTACTCAGGTATGGTTACAATTGCGAGATAGGTGTGGTATGCAAAATATTCCTCCTCGGATGAGTGACATTGTGGCGTTTATTACACCCTTGGCTAAGGGATGTACGGTTGTTAGTATTATTACTCGGGTTGTGTTAGCGGCTTCGGCTTAATTTCTTTGGCGGGAGAGAAATAATAGACTTTTTAACAAGAAGTCCTTGACGGTAGCTAAGCTTGTGAGCTCTATCTGCGACACGGTTCGGCTTAAGCTTATTACTTTTAAATTTAAGAAGATTTCTTCGGCGTCTCTAGTGATTCTTGAAGATTGGAAGATCCCTAAGATGTGTATTGATCAAGATGGGAGTGTCGGGTAAGGGTCGTACTCTTTTTTCCTTTGCGGGGTTTTTCCCGTTGGGTTTTTCTCGTAAAGGTTCTTTAAGGAGGCGGCCTTACTTGGATCCTTTGCTCCCATTGTGTTGCTGCTGGAATGAAGAGTTGGTCGTTGGTTTCAAGATTTTTTCTTGATGGTCTTTGCTAATGTTGCATTTTTGTCTTATAGCAAAAGTATGTATAAGTTTTTGGTGTCTTTTAACCAATTGTTAACAAGCTGCCTGTAGCTTGTGGTTAATGTGGTACTTCAGCCACATTCCTTTGTACACTCTATGCTTTTTTGGTTAATATATTTATCGGGGCAACCCTTTACCAAAAAAAAAGAACACATATTTAGAGGATTTAATCATTTTTTCTTCACTACTCAAGGAATCAAATCGACAACGACAAACACAATTACTTTCTTTCATTGATCGATCGACAAGTAATCCTTACCTTCATTTTCCCTCAAATTTCAATGGGATCGTTGAATTCGACATCTCAAGAGGTAGAATTGCATCTAATGCAAAACACAGCTAGAGAAAGTGGTATAACGTTACTTCGACTACTTCAGTCTCATCTTGTAACCCTTACATGGCTTCAAGGAGGAAGCGAATTTGTGACAATCTTTGGTCAAGATCGTAACATATTCATCGACTCAATATTCCTCAACTTGAACCAACTAGCTGAGCAACTTCATAAAGAAGACTTTAATCACTGTGCTTCAGACTCTGCATATAAAGCTCTCGTGACCCAACTTACGTATTTCTTCCAATTTACCATTGCTAAGTCTGATAATTCAAGGATATGCCAGTCATTTTTTCAATACTCTCATATCGAGGTTCAAGATTTCCGTGGTACACTGTTGAAATTCATGACATTGGTCTCGTCTTCAATTGATGAAAGATCCCGACTTCAGCAAGCGTATGATAATGGAATGCAAGAGTCTACGATGCAGATGCAAGAGGAGAATGGTCATACGGTTGACAACTTGGTGCCTAAAGATGGCAAGAGCATGGAATCGGGAGGAATGCATGAAACAAAAAGCATATCAGGGAATGATATAGACATCTCTCATGATGACACCATACCCGTATATAACAAAAAGCCTACAAATACGGTACAATGGAATGTGTATATGATGTCTATGCTAACGAAATGTCGCAAATTGAGCATTTTGAACCTAATTATAACAAACATGGGATGGAAAAGAGTGATAGAGATACCATTTTTTATTCATCCGATGTACGTCATAATGGGGGAGAAAGTGTTCAAAATGCTAACAATCATGATAATTGCTTTATGACTGTTTCATTAATTGCTTCTGATTCCAAGATTAAAGAGCTCGAAACGATCGTAGCTCAGCAATCAAAAAATCTTGAGGGTGCCAAACTTGAATTTTCGAAGAAAACGAAAAATTTGAAACATATTTTGAAAAACTTGAAAAGTTAAACGTTGTTCTCGAACAAAAATTAGATAAAACAAAGTTCTAGATTCTAAAGCTGAAAAGGATAATGTTTTGAAACAAATTAAGTTGCTAGAATCTAAATTGGCATCACAAGATAAATTGCTCAAAGAGAATGAGACTTTAAAGGCTCAAGTATAGGAAAAGGTCTTTGTTATAGCTGCGTTGAAAAACGAATTAAGGAAAACTAAAGAAACTAGTGTGGACACTAAGCTTGAAAAACCATCAATCTTGAGGAAACCACCTACAAATCAGTTCGTTAGACAACCGACTGCATTTAGATCCGAGCGACCACAATCCTCGAGACCGCGGTTTGCCTCCCAAGTTGATATGGTTCATATTTCTAGAACAGTCACTCCACCAACTAGGCCTAATGTGTAAAACCCGCATGCTTTTACCATGAATAGTACCCTTTAGATCGTACGTACAAGATTAAAACTTTCCTTTTATAGCATGTTTACGTTCACGTATAGTTAGTTTAAGTATTACGTACGTGTTAGAACACGATAAATATTTATTACGTATGAACACACAATAATTATTCAAATAATAATTATAATCACGAACATGCGATCATGAAATCATGAACGTAATTTAATCACGAACTAATATTACGTATGTATATATATTTATTACGAACACGAATAAATATATTAAGTCACGATCGATAACTATATAGCACGTAAACACGAACATTTAGCATGATTATTATAATCACGTGACAAGAGGACTTAACACGACTACTATTACATAAATAATAATCATGTTTAATATGTATAAGGATGGCTAAGAAATTCACGACATTAAAACACGTTTACGCATAACATTTTCGTGACGCGAGTAAATAAAAGAAAGAAAGTATAATGTTTATTTGGGGCTGTTTTAGACAAGTAGAAGAGAGTAAGGACTTGGGCTCTACGCCCAAGTGTGTGTTTCGGCTTATACAGTAAAACAGAGGGGGGGTGTAGTTTTTACTTTACTTTTAGACACAAATTGTAAAAACCCTAAACATATTAAAACAGCCGTCTTTTTCTTCTTGGTTCCTCTTCCCAGCCGTCGACCCACATTAAAACAAGAACAGAAAAAACAGCCATGGTGGATCTAGATCAAGGTAGCATTCGTGAAGCTTTTTCTCCTTAAACCCTAAAAGAAAACGTAAGTAATTATATCCCTTTTGATTAATTGGTTGATGCGTTAAATTGATCAAGAACACATGTATTCGATCTAAAAACATGTTAACTATACATAATTATAAAAGGGGGGTTCCTTTTGGTGTCGCTGTAGTGGTTTGGCACACAAACTGAGAGTCAAGAGACTCTCGGTGATGATTTCTGATCACCAGCCGCAACCCTAATTGGGTGCTGGCTGGGTTTTGTGCTAACAGTGGGAACGACAGCCTAGCAGGGGGAACCACTGGCTGCGGCCAGTGGTGGTGTTTTGCCTGTCAGGGGAACCGAGGGTTTTAACAAGCAGGGGGAACACAGAACTGCCATGGGGAACTGGCAGTTAAGTGGGGTTGTTTGTTTTTGAGTTTATAAACAGTTAAGGGTGCGTTTGGTTCACAGTTTAAGGCAGATTTAAGGGGGTGTTTGGCTAAATTAATAAACATGTATTTTATTTAACCTAATTAGTTTAATTAATACATTTTAATTAAATTAATTACATGCTTAACTTAAATGTAGTTTTACTTGATTAAAACCATGGCTTGTGTTGTACATGTTATTTAAACAAAGCTTATGATTAGATAATTATCTACATATATTATTCATGTACATGTGATAAATTAAACTTAGCTAATCGAATTATAGAGTTTAATTAGTAAATCATGGAGTATTATTAATTAATAAATACTTACAATATCATGCAATATTGTTATTAATTAATAATTACAAGTTTAGACTAAGTATTTAATTATTTAGATTTAGACTATAAATAATTAATTAATTATTAAAATATGACTTATAATTAATTAATTTTCATGACTTAGGTTATATTAATATGAATATTTATACATGTTTTAACCTAAGTATTTATTTTACTTTTATTTAATTAAATACTTTAACTTATAGTTTATTTAATTCACATGACATAATTAATAAACTATACTATATAATAACATGACTTAGATTATTAATCATTAGACACTTAAGCTTATATAATTAGCTTAATTATCCAGCTTATATCTAATTATGGAAACTTTCTATTTTTAGAAACTTATTTAATTAAGGCAGCTAATCTATTTATGGAAACTTTCTATTTTTAGAAACTTATCTATTTTAAGCATTAATTCTATTTTTTGAAACTTTCTATTTTGGTAACTTCCTATTTTTGGAAACTTTCTATTTTAGGAAACCTGCTATTTTTAGGAAGTTACTTATTATTACACAACAAGTATAATAATACATGAAATACATGAACTACTTAATCAGAATAGACAGAATATAAGATAAACACAGTATAAAGCTTAAAATAGTAAAATATGACATGAACATATAAAACAAGCTAAGACATGATATAAAACCAGTTACGTACTTAGTAATCAGATACTTATACATGTATGTATTTATGTAGCATTAGTGATACCGAAGTAGGACTCTCCTCCGTTCGTCTTCTTCGTTCACTGGACATAAGGTACGGATTCCCGTCTTTTCAGCATGGACATTCTTTCCTTATTAGGAATCCCCGTATGCAGGCAACTGTTTTCTCGTAGTATAAGTTTATATGTTTGATTGCTTATGTTTAATTTAGAATACCTGAAGCCATATACATGCATGACCAGTTTCACCTAGTTATGGAGGTACCATAACCATAACACTAGAGGCACTGGTGTTATGACTTCCCCACGGCGGAGTGATTGCTCGTGGCGTCCCTTCAGCTTTTGGCCATATATTTATATTTATCATGTGGGGCGTATGGGTGCATCCTAGTTACATGTTTTCAGCAGATTACTCAGTGTGAATGTGGTGTGTGCCTTGCATCCTTCACAAGGAGTTGATCCCTCCTAACCCAAACCAGTATATTAATTTAGAGGCAGCCCCTCTAATTTGCATGATGAGGTCACCCCTCCAAGTATTCATGCACGGTGGATTTTCATGACCTATATTGGCTAATGGTAAAATATGTTAAACAGTTTTCATAAGATAAACATAAGGCTTTTCAAACTATAAAACCAGTTTTACTAAGAAATAACCAGGTTTTCCAGGACATATACATTTCCGCTGCTATATGTTATTCATACTTATATTATTCATTGCATGCTTGTATATCTATGCACTGAGCGTTATGCTCAGCCGTTACTTTCCTTTCCATGTCCCAAAACGGCAGGTACCCAAGGACGGACTCGAGCATTTTGGAGGACATGCATAGGATGGAAGCTGCCATAGACTTCTTCTCCTTTTACCTTCATATATTTGTGCTTGTTTAAGTCTTCCATTATTTCATTTACTTTATTATGTTTTGAGCATATGTTTGGGGACCGATGTTTGATTCCGGTTTACCCTATGGTCATGTAATGTTTTAGACATTTATCCTTGTATGCTTTGATGACACGCCATAATTACGCGTAACCGTCCACTTATCAAAGTGGGGTGTTACAATTATGGTATCAGAGCCAAGGCTTCGACCTGTAGGCTCTAAAACTCGACCTGTGACTAGTGGGTAGTCACCAGGAGCTTCCTAAGCCAACGTTTGTTATTCTACGTACTGATGTTTTCAGCGCATTGTTGTTTTAACCATGATGTTTTCAGCACCTTGAGGTTTTAACCTTGATGTTTTCATCGATATTGTTTTACTAATATGGATGGACAACCGTCATTCATATTTAGTATGTGTCATTGTTTCATGCATAATGTTCCTCGTGAACTGTGGCTATGTGGACTGAACCCCAGTAGTTCATAATTAGTCACATAAAAATTTTTCTGATAAGTTTTGACAGATAAGTTTCATTTATTTATGTTTCATGTATCATTGTTGCAGGAATTATGACTAAGTAATGGTTGGTACAGGACTGTCCCTATTTAGTCGCATGTGCTTTTATCGAAACTTTTAACTTTGGGACCGACCCATAGGCGTCCCCTCGCCATGTCTTTTGTTTTGGGACCGACCCAAGGCGTCCCCTCGCACATATAAAGGTTTCTATAAACTACATTACGCATTCATGCACTGTTTTCATGCATAAATTTTTCTCATGATTTATTGGCATAAATGTTTTTTTTCTTCATGTCCCCTCATAAGTTACTATGTTTTTATGACAAGTATGTTTTCATACTGTCATGGTTAACTTCAGTTTCATGCTGATTATGTTATACACTCCTTCATGATAGATTGTTTCATGTATCTTCATGATAATTCCGTCTTCATGTTAATTACGTCTTACGTCTCTTTTGTTATTTATACTTTCATGCAAGACATTGTTGGATTTCATTGAATCCTTCTTTCATGATAATCATGGTTGGTTTTCATTGACCATGCTGTCAGGCAAATCATCGTTGAATTTTGTGTAACCACACTTTAACGTTTCTCGATAGAACCAGAATGATGTCTATGCTAATATTGCCAGGTTATCAGGATGGTTTTCTAACCGTTTAACCGATATACTTTCCTTAAATCATGACAAATGATCGACCCCATACCGATCATTTCATGTACATTCCATGTGTACTCCATGTACCTTATCCCATGTGCGTACTTCCACTTGCTGATACTCTACAAATTGTTGATGCCGCTCATAGCTTGGAGATGTTACTAAAGGTTGATGCTGCTGATGTTAGGAGACGCTACGAGATGTTGATGCTGTTCACAACCTGGAGCTCATACAAGACGAAGACAAAGGCGTTAGATCAAAGCGATCAGACGAGATGATGCTTCACCACCAGACGATCTCCGTCTATCATTGTCCCAAATTCTTAGTTACATGTCACACGTCATTCAATTGTCATTTCAGTCATATGAGTGGAGAACCGGTACCAACCGGCCACTCAGCTGAATAGTTACATGAATCACAGTCATGAGAATAACCGTCATGGAACTGACAGACAAGACGATAGTAACCACTACTATGACAGCAACTATTCTAGCAATCGCAATCGAAACTCCGGCCGCGGACGTGATCAGACATCCAAATGATCAGTAGTCCAACCGATTCGCCAATTCTGGCATAATAACCTAATATTTGTAGTTCTATTTGTTTCACACCTCGAGACACATGTCAAGACATCAGTCAAGACACATGTCTCATGTATGCTTTCAGAAGACACATGTCAAGACACCAGTCAAGATACATGTCATGCTTACATTTCTCAAGACACGAGTCAAGACACATGACTCACATCTAATTATGGGACATTTCTAAGAAATTCAGGGTACCCTCCAAAGGTATATCCATTTTGTTGTGCCATGCATTACTCAGGCCACAAGAATTTCAGTACTATTACTGGTGCAGCAGTGAGAACTGTCACGTTGCCGATGACACTTTCATTCTTGCACCATATTCCATATATACTCATTACCATAAAATACGCCATTCGTATTTCCCATGTATACGAAGGTTTTCTTCAGCCTAATGATAAGATCCCAGCTGATAACGTTTTACCTCGGACATATGCGAGTTGAATTTAATCCTAATTATGGACTACGAACCGCACACCATGCTACGATTCATGAGTATGTACGGTGATGTTCAGACTTCTAAATATATTCAGCATGATTTTCCATCAGGAAAATCTATACAAATCATTTATGCTTTACAAGCACGTGCTTGGTTAGCCATGACTGTTATATATTCCAAAATCTTCACATACATTCCAAAAGAACCTGCAAGGAGAAGACGGTACCATGAGATTATGTGTCGACTACCGTCGATTTAAACAAATCACCATTCATGACCGTTATTCTCCTCCACGTATTGAAAACATGTCCAATCGACCTTATAGTGTTAATCACTTTTCCAAGATCGAACTCATGATCATGCTGCCAACAGTGACGAGTGAAAGAGCAGGACATGTCCATGACTGCTATTCATACACGACTCGGTCATGCTAGATTTATGATTTTGATTTTGTCCCATCAATGCTCCAGCAGCAAATGAGTTTCCATGAACTCATAAGCAAATTCATCAGTGTTTTCATTGAGGATAACCTGATTTTCCTCTAAGCCTAGAGAAGAACAGGAAGACCATATCTGCACTATGTTGCACATTCTATGACAAGTGAAATTTCACCCTGGAAATTTCCAATATCAATTATGTTTGATTACAGTGACACGCTGGATCACATGGATTTGCATGGTTAATCTTACCATGACTCAGCTTATGTGTAAAGGAGATTACCCTACATTACATTAGGTGTTATAGAAATCCTACGCTAAGAGAATTTTAGATTCATAGACTCAGAGTTTCGCAAACTCCTATGTATCAAGTTCGATGAAGCAAGATACAGTTACGTTCATATCTTTATACCTGTCATACAAACAGGCTAAGATAGGACACCAACAGACTGGGATGTTTTCATCATCTGAAATTGTGAATTGAAAAGGGACAAGATCTCCACGGATTTTGGTTACGAGAATAACGCAAACTCAGAAGAAGCATGATGCTATCTTAGTTATTGCAAACAGTTTGATCAAGTCTGCAGAATCCTTACATCCGCAAGGATTTCAGAACCAATAGATTGATCGGACATGTCCCAGCAAAGGCTCATCCGATCACTTGGCAATCCCTCAGTTATCGGGTCAGACAAAGATTCGTAATTGTGCTCCTTATTTACTTCACGTCTTCATTCTAATTCCAGGACTTGCTTTCGCGCTCGCGTTCATGACACTATTCATGTTCATGATGGTATCTCGGCTTACGATTTTACGTTCATTTTTCTCATTCTGGGAAGTTTTACAAGAACTTGAGAGACCAGACCCAAGTTTAGTATAACTCCCTATCCTCGGATAGACGTTTTCACGTCATATTCCATGTCCCACCTTGTAGCGTTTGGCGTTACCGCAATTATATTCTATGTTCACGATATGTTTCACATGTCATGTTCATTCCACATTCCTCATATCATGATCAAGATATGTTACACGTATCATGGATCACGATATGTTTACACATACTACACTCACCATATCTCCACGTATCACATTCAAAATTTTTCACGTATCGCGTTCAAAATTTTTCACGGATCACGTTCAAAAATTTTCATGTACTAAGTTTCTTTATATCTCGCGCATCGTTGCTAATTATCAGTCAAGTTAGATTGTTTTGCACGATAACTTTTTAGTTGCCCATACACATTAATTCTTATTCCCTCGATCAAATTTAGGGGATCTACCTTACGTTGATAACCAAGAACTTCTTCGTATTCCAAGTCAAGGTCAGGAGGACCAAGATTTATCATTCGTGTCAAGATCTTATTAAGGAACCGTTCCAAGAGGGAAGCCACTTGGAAACGAACAAGTTCATCCGGACTTCTTATCCGTTTTTCTCTTCTCAATTAGATATGTCCTTTCAGTCACGTCACGTTACATGTCCTTTCAAGACATGTCACGTTCCACGTTCCTCCTACCTTGTCACCTGCTCGTTCATTTATCTTACATACCCTCTCAGTTGATTCGGGTATGTTTCTCTTTCAATTTACGTTATCTATAATTTGGGGACGAATTATTCTTTTTAGGGGGAAGAGTTGTAAAACCCACATGCTTTTTACCATGAATAGTACCCTTTAGATCGTACGTACAAGATTAAAACTTTCCTTTTGTAGCATGTTTACGTTCACGTATAGGAAATTTAAGTATTACGTACGTGTTAGAACACGATAAGTATTTATTACGTATGAACACACAATAATTATTCAAATAATAATTATAATCACGGACATGCGATCATGAAATCATGAACGTAAATTAATCACGAACTAATATTACGTATGTATATATATTTATTACGAACACGAATAAATATATTAAGTCACGATCGATAACTATATAGCACGTAAACATAAACATTTAGCATGATTATTATAATCACGTGACACGAGGATTTAACACGACTACTATTACATAAATAATAATCACGTTTAATATGTATAAGGATGGCTAAGAAATTCACGACATTAAAACACGTTTACGCATAACGTTTTCGTGACGCGAATAAATAAAAGAAAGAAAGTATAATGTTTATTTGGGGCTGTTTTAGACAAGTAGAAAAGAGGAAGGACTTGGGCTCTAGGCCCAAGTGTGTGTTTCGGTTTATACAGTAAAACAGACGGGGGGGGGGGGGGTGTAGTTTTTATTTTACTTTTAGACACAAATTGTAAAAACCCTAAACATATTAAAACAACCGTCTTTTTCTTCTGGGTTCCTCTTCCCAGCCGTCGACCCACATCAAAACAAGAACAGAAAAAACAACCATTGTGGATCTAGATCAAGGTAGCATTCGTGAAGCTTTTTCTCCTTAAACCCTAAAAGAAAACGTAAGTATATATATCCCTTTTGATTAATTGGTTGATGCGTTAAATTGATCAAGAACACATGTATTCGATCTAAAAACATGTTAACTATACATAATTATAAGGGGGGGTTTCGTTTTGGTGTCGCTGTGGTGGTTTGGCACACAAACCGAGAGTCAAGAGACTCTCGGTGATGAATTTTGATCACCAGCCGCAACCCTAATTGGGTGCTGGCTGCGTTTTGTGCTAACAGTGGGAACGACAGCCTAGCAGGGGGAACCACTGGTTGCGGCCAGTGGTGGTGTTTTGCTTGTCAGGGGGAACCGAGGGTTTTAACAAGCAGGGGAAACACAGATCTTCCAGGGGGAACTGGCAGTTAAGCGGGTTGTTTGTTTTTGAGTTTATAAACAGTTAAGGGTGCGTTTGGTTCACAGTTTAAGGCAGATTTCAGGGGGTGTTTGGCTAAATTAATAAACATGTATTTTATTTAACCTAATTAGTTTAATTAATTCCTTTTAATTAAATTAATTACATGCTTAACTTAAATGTAGTTTTACTTTATTAAAACCATGGCTTATGTTATACATGTTATTTAAACAAAGCTTATGATTAGATAATTATCTACCTATTATTCATGTACATGTGATAAATTAAACTTAGCTAATCGAATTATAGAGTTTAATTAGTAAATCATGGAGTATTATTAATTAATAAATACTTACAATATCATGCAATATTGTTATTAATTAATAATTACAAGTTTAGACTAAGTATTTAATTATTTAGATTTAGACTATAAATAATTAATTAATTATTAAAACATGACTTAAAATTAATTATTTTTCATGACTTAGGTTATATTAATATGAATATTTATACATGTTTTAACCTAAGTATTTATTTTACTTTTATTTAATTAAATACTTTAACCTATAGTTTATTTAATTCACATGACATAATTAATAAACTATACTATATAATAACATGACTTAGAATATTAATCAGTAGACACCTATATAATTAGCTTAATTATCCAGCTTATATCTAATTATGGAAACTTTCTATTTTTAGAAACTTATTTAATTAAGGCAGCTAATCTATTTATGGAAACTTTCTATTTTTAGAAACTTATCTATTTTAAGCATTAATTCTATTTTTAGAAACTTTCTATTTTGGTAACTTTCTATTTTTGGAAACTTTCTATTTTAGGAAACCTGCTATTTTTAGGAAGTTACTTATTATTACAGAACAAGTATAATAATACATGAAATACATGAAATACTTAATCAGAATAGACAGAATATAAGATAAACACAGTATAAAGCTTAAAACAGTAAAATATGACATGAACATATAAAACAAGCTAAGACATGATATAAAACCAGTTACGTACTTAGTAATCAGATACTTATACATGTATGTATTTATGTAGCATTAGTGATACCGAAGTAGGACTCTCCTCCGTTCGTCTTCTTCGTTCACTGGACATAAGGTACGGATTCCCGTCCTTTCAGCATGGACATTCTTTCCTTATTAGGAATCCCCGTATGCAGGCAACTGTTTTCCCGTAGTATAAGTTTATATTTTTTATTGCTTATGTTTAATTTAGAATACCTGAAGCCATATACATGCATGACCAGTTTCACCTAGTTATGGAGGTACCATAACCATAACACTAGAGGCACTGGTGTTATGACTTCCCCACGGCGGAGTGATTGCTCGTGGCGTCTCTTCAGCTTTTGGCCATATATTTATATTTATCATGTGGGGCGTATGGGTGCATCCTAGTTACATGTTTTCATCAGATTACTCAGTGTGAATGTGGTGTGTGCCTTGCATCCTTCACAAGGAGCTGATCCCTCCTAACTTACACCAGTATATTAAATTAGAGGCAGCCCCTCTAATTTGTATGATGAGGTCACCCCTCCAAGTATTCATGCACGGTGGATTTTCATGACCTATATTGGCTAATGGTAAAATATGTTAACAGTTTTCATAAGATAAACATAAGGCTTTTCAAACTATAAAACCAGTTTTACTAAGAAATAACCAGGTTTTCCAAGACATATACATTTCCGCTGCTATATGTTATTCATACTTATATTATTCATTTCATGCTTGTATATCCATGCACTGAGCGTTATGGTCAGCCGTTACTTTCCTTTCCATGTCCCAAAACGGCAGGTACCCAAGGACGGACTCGAGCATTTTGGAGGACATGCATAGGATGGAAGCTGCCATAGACTTCTTCTCCTTTTGCCTTCATATATTTGTGTTTGTTTAAGTCTTCCATTATTTCATTTACTTTATTATGTTTTGAGCTTATGTTTAGGGACCGATGTTTGATTCTGGTTTACCCTATGGTCATGTAATGTTTTAGACATTTTTCCTTGTATGCTTTGATGACACGCCATAATTACGCGTAACGGTACACTTATCAAAGTGGGGTGTTACATAATGTGACTAAATCAGCTTTAGCAAGACCTAATCACATGATTGCCTCTAGTTTCTCTACGAATAGAAAGAACACGTCTAGAACTAGTTCAAATGATGTTCGCCATAAATTTGTTCTGAGGGAAGCTAAGCAAAAGACACAAGTAAGAGATAGGACTTTTAAACCTAGTCAGAGCCTTCTAGATTACCCAATACTGCTAATCGTAGCATGTCATATCCTAGGAGCATCAATCAATCATCTAGGAATTCTAGATCTTACTCAGACATTAAATATGCTACTTGTAAATCATGTAGGGAATGTGTCTTTAAGGCAAATCATGACTCTTGTTTCAAGAAATTCCTTTATGAGGTGAACTCCCATGCTTGAATAAAATCCATGTGGCTAGCTAAAATCAAACCCATTGGTAAAGTTTGGCGCCCTACTGGTAGAACTTTCACGCCTGTAGGAAACGAGTGCCCTGTAACTAGGATAGTCTTCGATCCTACTAAGACTACTAGGGAGGAAATTGCAAAGGATGATACATCACTTAAGCCTGAACTTAAGGTATTCTATAAAAAAATGTTTGACAGCTAAGAAAAGTGAATCGTCTATTCATGAAACCTCTGGCACAAGTACAGCCAACTGTGAACCCCCACATGGTTCTAAAATAGATATCGCTAACCCATATCAAAGTATACAAACTCCTAATGAGAATGCAGGTACCAAAGTCCACGTTTAACAAGAACACAACGGTCCAATCTTTGTATACCGTACAACTAAGGACACTCTCAGAGTTTGGTTGCTGAAGAAGCTGATATCTAAGAAACAAGTGTCTCAAGGGACTCGCAGTTAAGTTGTGTCTGGCTCATAGTCAAATCGCAGTCTGTGACCCGAACTTTAAAGAAAGGATAGTTTATCGCCGATGATAAACTTATCCTCATTAACGAGAAATTAAATATTCTCGGACATGAGCTTACATAAGAACTATTCAAAGGTTTTTAAGCTCGTGTAAATGGCGTATAGTCATGTTTCAGATTATGCCCCGGACTTCAAAGAAAGGAAAGTTTATCGCCGACGATAAACTTATACTGACAACGAGAAATTAATTTTTCTCGGGCATGAGCTTATATTAAAAACATTCAAAGTTTTTTAAGCTCATGCACAAAGACTTATAGTTAAATATCAGACTGTAACTCGGACTTTAATTTTAGGAAAGTTTATCTTTAATGATAACTTTTCCTCGTAAGGGGAAATTAATTTTTCTCGGTCTTGAGCTTGGATTAAAACATTCCAAGTTTTAAGCTCAGAAAGGAAAGTGTATCTTTTAAATAAGAGAACTTTTCCTCATAATGAGAAATTCATCTTTCTCGGTCATGAGCTTTATGTTAAAACATTCAAAAGTTTTCAAGCTCATGAAAACGACTTCTAAGTAAATGTCAACTTAGGACTCGTTCTTCAGTTAAAAGGAAAGTTTATCACCGATGATAAACTTATCCTCACAACGGGAAGTTTACAAGTTCTCGGACTTGAGCTCGTTTCGTAAGATATTCAAAATCTTAAGCTCAAGTAATTGATTTTAAAAACGTTGAACACAATTTTTCAAGAATTTTTCAAAAGGTTTTTCTAAATCTTTCAAAATTGTGTGTACAAAATGTTTTTGATAAAAAGAGCATGTCTTCTGGAATCGATAATATTTATGATCCTGGAAATGTCGTTCAATAATGACACGGGGTTATGTATAAAGTTCGAGTAGAAGTTCAAATGTTTTAAAACATGCTCAATTATGGTTTGTAGTTATTTCAGACTAAAACCCGCTTTTTATATTCAAGTCAAGCATTTCACCAGAAAGCTTTGACTCAACAACGGGAATTAATTTTCTCGAGCATGGTTTATTCTTTTAACCATGTAATGGATTTTGTTTTCGTAATAACACAATCTAACACGATTCTATGTACGCTTTAGTGCATTTATTTGTTACAAGAGATATCTTGTTTTTATGAAGTTATCATCTCCACAATCCGCAACAATTTACAAATGATATCTACATACTCGACGATGCGACTACTCAAACAGCGACTACAACTCTTTCAATAGAACACGGGTCAACAATTGAGGGGGAGAAATTGTTAAACATTCAGAATCTTTGATGCCGAAAGTGCCAAGTTCACAAATTGGGGTCAAGACAACGATATCAATCGTACACATGGTGTCAAGAGATAACTTCAAACGTGACGAGGCGACCAACATTCGTGAACAAGAACCATGTGATTCTATCATATGATATGCCTTTTGCTGAAGGCGAGTTACCTGTCCGATACCTTGGTGTTCCTCTAATCTCTTCCAGGCTTCTGTATAGGGACTGTAAGGTCCTTGTAGAAAAGCTTGAGAGTAGAATTAATAATTGGCGTAATAAATTTCTTTCTTTAGCAGGAAGACTCCAGTTAGTTCGTTCAGTCCTATCTTCTATGCATATTTATTAGGCGTTAGTCTTTATTTTACCTGTGCGGATTATTCATGATTTGGAACAGCTTATGAGAGGCTTCTTATGGTGTCAAGGTGAAATGAAGAAGGGTAAGGCTAAAGTTTCTTGGGACTCTGTCTGTACTCCATTTTATGAAGGTGGCCTTGGTATTCATAAGCTTGCTGACTTTAATGCTGCTTTAATGATTTCTCATATTTGGTGTATTTTGACTCGTAAAGATTCTTTATGGGTCAAATGGATCTATTCTTACAAGTTAAAGGATAGAAGCTTTTGGGATGTTCCTTGTATTGGTGACATGAGTTGGGGCTGGAGAAAACTTCTCCAAATCAGACCAAGTGTTCGTATGTTTGTATGGTATAATATTAATAATGGTAGAGTTGCTTCTATGTGGTTTGATAATTGGGCATATTTATGTCCTCTACGGGACATCCTCACGGTCCGTAATATCAATAGATCGGGGTTCTCTTTATCTAATAAGGTGAGGGATCTTATCGTTGATGGTGCTTGGCAGTGGCCGCAGGATTAGAATACTAGATTTCCTAATATTGTTTCTATACCTGTGCCTATTATTAATGATGCCAAAGAAGATGAGTTGCTATGGAGGGATATTAGTGGTGTTTCTCGGCCGTTTTCTGTGGCGTTAACTTGGGATTCCATACGTGATCGGGCTATGGAAGTAAATTGGTATAAAGCTGTCTGGTTTTCTCATTGTATTCCTCGTCACTCTATTAATTTGTGGCTGGTGGTTAGAAGGAAATTGAAGACGCGGGATAGGCTTAAGCAATGGGATGTTGGCCCGTTGGTAGATTTAAGCCTTCTTTGGTGTCCTTTATGTAGTTTGGTGCAGGACTCCCATGACCATCTTTTTTTTAATGTTCTTATTATATGCAGGTTTGGTCTAAGGTTCGGACCTTGTGTGGTATGGATACTGTTCCCCCTCGTATTGATGATATATTAGCGCATGTTATTCTAATTTCGAATGGGAAATCATGCGTTAGTATTCTTGCTCGTCTTGTGTTGGCTGCTACTGCTTATTTTATTTGGATGGAACGAAATTCAAGACTATTCAAGAAGAAGCGGATGTCTATTGATCAGTTATTTCAGATTCTATGTGATACTATTCGTTTGAAGTTGATTTCTTTCCGTTTCAAGAAATTATCTACCAGGTCAAGTTTGCTGCTTGACAAATGGAGGGTTCCGAGCTCAAGATTTGTTCAATGATAGGTGTGCCGGGTGAGTGTTGTACTCTTTTTTCCTTGTCCAAGGTTTTTCCCATTGGGTTTTCTTTGGTAAGGTTTTTTAAGGAGGCAGACTCATTTGGTTTCATCCTGCTCCTCTCATGGTGGTGTTGGATGTTGAAGAGTGTGTGTGGTTTCATGTTTACATCTTGGTTTTTATCTAGTTTACTTTTGTCTTCTAGATTCGATTAGGGCTTTTGATGTTTCATAGTCTTTGTTAACAAGCTGCATGTAGCTTGAGGTTAATGTGGTATCTCAGCCACATTCCTTTGTACTTAAACGCTTTTTTGGTTAATATATTTACCGGGGTAACCCATTACCAAAAAAAGATTCTATCATATGATGTTCTCCATCATTCAGGTCCAACCTCGAAATTGCTAATCTTGTGAATACATTATCATATATGATCTTTGCACGTGATAAGTACCTTACACTTGTGTATAAAAGGTATTTAATTTACGATAAAGTACACCCTCATTAATTCGAGGGGGAGCTTATGAAAATCATGAAGATAATTGGATTTGCATTTTTTCTTCCCAAATTTTCCTAAAATTCTATTAAATCAATTGATATTAAAAACATCGACTGGGTTAATATTTTTAATATGGGGGAGAAAATGTGATTTAATATGGGAAATGATTAATCACAAATGGTTTGACTTAACGTGATAGCTCATCCCGACATGTGTGAAATGTTTTCGGATATCGTGGCATATGTTAAGGGGTAGCAAAATGGATTTGGATATCAAAATGGATTTCATGGTGACATACACATACCCAAAACATCTCTATTCACGACAGTAAAGATTGTGGTGACATAAGGATGGTAAATCTGGAATTTACAAATTATTAAAAAGATCTGAAATTAAAATACGAATTTACAATATTAAAAAAATAAATAATTCCATATATACGAATTTCAAAAAAAATGAGAGGTTAAAGTCCAATGATTCCTCTAGAACCGGAGGAATCTTCCCAAGGACATTCCATATCTAGAAATAGTAGTCCTTATGAAAGATGGAGAAAGTTTCTGAACGTAGCTGAATGCCGGCCAAGTACTTAAGTAAGCACTGGAACAATCACAATAAGGTGCTAGTTATGACGTATTGGTAAGTATTGAAGGGGTTGAAGAATGAAAAAGAATTGCAAAGATAAAGGTTGTAAAGAAAGTAGCCATCCTTACAACCTTAGGCAGAAACCGGGTCAATACATATGCTATTGAGATCATTTTTAATGATGCTTGATATTGAAGATAAGACATCATGGACTCAATGATGCAATCCACAACCCATCCCAGCTAACTCAGATATCTCTCAAAAGATATTTGTTTTAATCACACGGAGACAATGCATTATCTATTGATTTATTCACTCGGAATAAATTGGTATTGAAATGGTGGCACTCCTCTCTAGCCTCCGATCACTGAAATCCAAATTGCACGATCAAGTCTAGAGCCATTTGAGATCACCAAATATCTCATTAGGACACACTTTCATAATTCCTTGCTTCTTAACACACTCTGAAAAGTAAGAAAGATCTTAAGAGTTCTACGCAAAATCTTCATGATCTTGCCTGAACATCCGAGTAATACGAAAATATTTACAATGAAGATGGAAATCCTTCTTGAGCGAATATCAAAAGGCTCATGGTAGGTGACTTGTGCGATTCTTTATGAATCAAGCTTGTGATAACTGGAAAGCAACAGTGGTTTAATTCTTAATTGAACTTAAACACGTTCCAGGCCTCTACGCAATATCTTAGTAATCTTGCCAGAACACTCAGAGTGACACTCTATAGTTTCCACAACGATGAGTGGAAATCCTTCTAGTGTTAACATTGAACAGCACTTGGTAGGTAACTTGCAAGATTCTATATAAATCAAGCTCGTGAAAACTGGAAATCAACGATGGCGCGGTTCTTAATTGAATTTCACTTGTTCCAGGAAAATGAATTGACGGCTTCAATCATGCGGATAATTTTATCCAAATGATCCACTCTTTATGTTCGCAGTCAGCTTTGGACGGTCGAGTAAAGAGAACGGGTTTACCCGCGAAATCTTATCAAGGAGGTTCTTAATTGAAACTACCTGCCACAAGTACGATATTTAATATCGTCCAACGGTCTTCACTGACCGGAGGTAAAATGCTACCGAATTAGAATGAAATGTTCAAGGCCATTTCATCCGTGTATATGTTTTGTTGCTAACTGTCTTATGCAGCGTAACAAGAAGGTGGCATTGCGGTGTAAAATCTATAAGAAGTCGTCAACACATGCTTATACTGTATGCACTTAATACTTCAACAAATTCAAGAAAGCCTAAAAGTCAAGTCTTCCGTTGTATAAAACTCTGAAGCTTTCAAGAATTTATAAAGGTATAAGTATGTGGAACATGAAGTCATGAGGAGGCAAATTTCACAAGTGATGAATGCACACGGTCAAGGCAAGGAAACATGCTCAAGACTAAATTCAAATATCTCATCTGCATATTCACAAGAACAAGATCGAAGACTCAAGCATAGTATGCTAGGTTTAAGATTTTGTAAAAATGGTGTGACCTCCCTTAGGGGGAGATTGTTGGAAATACATTTTCCTAAAGAAAGTCTCGGTCACATCATTGTTAGCATAGATAACGAGCTATAGACTATATAGGATATTGTAACTTGGAGTGACCTCCCTTAGGGGGAGATTTTTGGAAATACGTTTTTACGTATTTAGAAAGGATCGGTCACTCCAACGATAAATACGTAGATTGGGCTCGTGAAAGTTATGTAAGTATAACGCATAAAGCCCACATGTATGGTGGGCTATATATACCCTTCCTAGCATGTTAGGAAGGGTAGTTGTTCATTTCTCATCTGACTTAATCATTCTTTCTTTCTCTCATTCTCTCCTTTCTCTCTCTAATTTCCCTCTCTAGTTCTTCATCCCTCTCCCTCTCATTAGAACATAACAACACTTGTACAATCCTAAGAAATCGTGGACCTACAAATTAGAAGAAGAGGTTCCTTGTCTACATGGTTGGGATTGAACCTCAATTCCTTGGAATCATTAAAAATGGTCCATTTGTTCCCATGATTGGGGATAATAGAAAACCTGAAGTACATTGGAATGTTGATGAGAGAAAGGTTGCTAACCTAGATCAGCGTCTCAAAAGTCTCATCATGTCTGTACTTCTAGATGACCAAATGAATTTTGTTGTAAATTGCAAAACAACCAAATCTACATGGGAGGACCTTATTCTTTATCATGAGGGACCCTCTGGTGTGAAGGAAACAAGAATCATAGATTTAAAGCTTCAATACAACACCTTCAAACACAATGAAGAGGAAACCCTCACACAAACATTCACCAAATACAAAGCACTGATGAATGAACTAGTGAATGATGGTGTTGAGCTTTCAAAACATGAAATTAACACATTTTTCGTTAATGCATTGCCAAAGAAGTGGCTCAGTTTCTGCCAAAGCTTGAGAAATGCTAATCACAATAGAGAGTGTTATCTGGCCTCTCTTTTTGGGATACTAAAATACGAAGAAAACCTAGTTGATAGGATTTATGAAGGCTCGAGCAAGAGTAAATAATTAACCATTGCTACACCTTTGTCTACAGCCTTCTTTAGTGAGGCTGTCATCCAAGACTAGATAGTCTTGAGGATGAAGAAGACGCAAGAACTAGTGAGGAATATTTGAATGACCTCACAGAGGAATTTCATGAAAGAGCACTTCTGGATGCTACAAATGTGGGAAGACTGGACTCTTTGCTAGGGATTGTTACAACAGAACATCCATTCCTTCCTATTCCTCACCAGCTCAATCAAGACCATCTGGTCAATCATCATTTCAAGCAAAACAAATTGCTTCAACTTCTTTTCAGCAAAACAGGGTTGAGCTTAGACCAGCAAAACATTTTGAGGCAAAATACAGAGAAATCAAGGCTAGACTAGCTCTCATGACCACTGAAAGTTCTTCCTCCAAGGCTCCTAAGCAAGATAAGAACAAAGGGCTCATTGTTGAAGCTTATGAATGGAATGAAGAAGATGTTTCTTCAAATGATGATGAATTGGTGAATGTGAAAGTGTTAATGGCACTTGCTGATGATGAAAGTTCAAACTCCAATGTTGTGGCCAGAGAAAGTGCCAAAAATGGTGAATGGGTCAATATCACAATAAAAAGGTACAAACTCTTCTTGAATTAGAAGATAAGGATGACATAAAATTTTCTTTAATTACCTGTGTATTGATCTAAAATTTGTTGAAGAACAAAAAAACAACTTGCTTGAAAAGTATCATAAACTTGTTCTAAAACTTGATGATTTTGAAAGTAAGCTAATAGAGTTAAAAGAAGCTAAACTTGATGTACTTACTTTTCAACAATTGAACAAAGAGATTCTTGATGAAAAAAACTCCCTAAGAGTTGAACTAAAAGAAGCAAAAGATATTGTTAAATCTTGGCTTAGAAACTCTGATAGGGTAAATCAATGCATTATGAACAAATTCCTGCTCAAAAAAGGAAAATGCTTTGTGTTGAAGGATCCTTCAGAACCAAATCCATTGTCTTTATCAAAGCCTCAAATGAGGATGGTAGCTCGATCCCTGACATTGTAAGGTCAAATGGAGATAATTTACCAAATCATGAAACTGGACGTATTCTTCTTCCTGAGTTGCAAGCAAATGCTGACACTTCAACACCTATTGAATCTTCAATTACTGAAGATGACTCAGATGATGATTTAGAGAATGAAGTAAGTACCCCACTTCCTCCTTTGGAGAAGCTGGCTGGTGCTGAACCCTCTACTGGACCAAAATCAATCCAGTCAATCATCAAGTATCACACAACACACAAGGGTAGGTCTCCCAAACATGTCAAAATTGACACCTTAAAGAACTCTTTAGCTCCTGTTGATGGGTCACATATGGGAACTACCTCTTCAGTTTCAACAAATAAACTGAAGAAGGCTAGATCTGAGGAAGATGAGAGATTGTCTCTTGTCATGCAAGAGATCAATGATCTCAAATTGCAACTCAGGTAGCAGCAAACACAACCTCGATTTAGAGATGAACATTCAAACTCTACACATTATAAGTACAAGACACAATTTAAAAGGGCATGTGATCTATGTGGTCTAAACAACCATCTCACTAAAACTTTCCTAAAAGTAAGTTATTATACTAAATGTGAGAGGACTGACCAGCGCACTTGTGAACATACTCAATATATGCTTGCTAAAACTAGTGCTATGCTCACAACACTGAAGCATCTCATTCTAGGCGAAATATGCCTTTCCCACCATGCATTCATTGTGGTATGGGCAATCATATTTCAGATGACTGTCACTACTATCCTGTTTGTGATATTTGTGGAAGTTATGACCATGATACTCATGGACATAATCGAGTTATCTCTCTCAGAAGGGGCATCAAACCAAGGAACCCAAACTCTATTGTCAAATGTTGTGAAACTTGTGGAAGTAATGTCCACACTACATCTGATCACAATCATATAGAGTGGTTCTGAAGAGGTGAAACCCTTCAGGCAAAGAAAGCAAATGCTGTTCAATCTCTCCTTCTTCTTCTAAGCAATCTTATTCATCATCATCAAGAGGGCCCTCCAGATCTAGAACACCTTCTAGATCTAAAACCCCCGCCCATCAAAGGTGGGTTTCAAAACAAAACTGACCATTTTCTTAACTTGTGTAGTGTGATCTCAGGAAGCCTATTTGGTACCTGGATAGTAGCTGCTCAAGGCATATGACTGGCACCAAAAGTCATCTACACAAGTATAAGGAGGAACAAGGTCCTAAAGTTGTGTATGGAGATAACTCATCAGCTACTACTAAAGGATTTGGTTCAGTGTTATGCAATGGTATAGTTTTTACAAGGGTGGCATATGTCAATGGATTGAAGCACAACCTCATCAGCATCAGTCAACTTTGTGATGCAAAGTATCTAGAGCTGTTTGATGACAAAAAGGTACAATCGTCAACTCCAATCATGAAATTGTGATGATTTCTCCGAGTCAAAGATATTTATGTTATGAACATGAACTCTACTCAGGAGATACGTTTCTTTGCTAGAGCCTCCAACATTACTAACTGGCTTTGGCATAAGAGGCTCTCCCATCTAAATTTCAAAACAATAACTCTGCTGGCAAAACAAAATCTTGTTATTAGTCTTCCTTCACTTGTCTATTCCAAGGACAAACCATGCTCAGCATGTAAAAAGGGAAGCACCATAGGGCCAGTTTCAAAACAAAGCAACCTTTCTCAATCAAGGAAAGTCTTCACTTGCTTCACATGGACTTATTTTGCCCAGTATCACCTAGGGCCATTTGTCATGAAAAATATACACTTGTCATTGTTGATGAGTACTCTAGGTACACCTGGGTATATTTTCTAACAAAGAAAAGCCATGCACCAGATGTCGTTATGTATTTCATCAAAAGAGTTGAAAATCAAAATGACACTCATGTCAAACAACTCAGAACTGACAATGTCACTGAATTCAGAAATCAAACACTAATCAAATTCTGTGATGACAAAGGAATTTCCCAAAATTTATCATCTCCTTACACACCTGAAAAAAATGGTGTGGCTGAAAGAAGAGAACTTTGATTGAAGCAGCAAGGACAATGCTTGCTGGATCTGCTCTCTCTAAGCATTTTTGGACTGATGTTGTAGCCACTGATTGCTACACTTAAAATAGATCCATCATTGTGAAGAGACACATGAAGACTCCTTATGAAGTCTTCAGGGAGAGAATTCCAAACATTTCATTCTTACATGTGTTTGGGTGTCCAGTATTCATTCACAATCACAAGGATCACCTTGGGAAGTTTAATGACAAATCTGATAATGGTTACTTCCTTGGATACTCTCTAGTATCTAAAGCATATAGAGTCTTCAACACAAGAAGACAATGTATTAAAGAAACTTATCACATCACCTTCAATGAAAGTTCTGAAGCTCTCAAATTAACAAATCCATCAGATGATGAACTTCATATTCATGAATCTCACAACTATCCATCTGATGAATTTAAACATTATGAGCCTTCTCAAAGATATCAAACAACCAATTTAGTTCCTCATATTGATCCATTTGAAGATCTGACAAGTCCTACAAAAGTAAATCCTTCAGTATCAAATACTGATGGCTGTCAATCAAATAATCAAAATGATCTATCTCAAAATGAACAAAATGATCAGCAAAGCAGCACAAATGACCAAAATCATCAGGTTCATAACAATCAGCATGCTAACACACATGATCAAAAGGATCAATCCAATAAAGCTGCTGAAGAACAATCTAAGCCTCCCACTCAAATCTCTCCAACTATCTCTATGGAATTCGGTCTTTGATGTGTTGCTTCTGACCAAGAAGGAAGCCCTCCATTGATTGAACCTTTGTCTATTGATTATCCTTCAACAGATACTAGAGATAATCTAAGTCCAAGTCCATGTTATGGACTTCCAAGTTCTAGCTCTAATCATGATACAAGTGCCTATTCTTCAGCTCCACAAAAATCTTGGACTAATAATAGTCACATATAGCTGGTGAACATAATAGGCAATCCTGGAGAAGGTAGAGTCACTAGATCTATGTCAAAGAAACTGAGTGCTGCTTCACCTGGAGAATGCCTCTATGCAAACTTTCTCTCAAAAATTGAACCTACAAAGGTTTCTGAATCACTCACACACCCTGATGGGTGGATGCCATACAAGAGGAACTAAATCAATTTGAAAGAAAAAAAGTCTAGAAATTGGTTCCTCTACCATATGGTAAATCAACCACTGGCACCAAATGGGTTTAAAAGCTCAAAAGAGATGAAACCAATGTGGTGCAAAAAACAAAGCTAGGTTGGTGGCCCAAGGTTTCGATCAAGAGCCTGGTGTTGATTTTGATCAAACCTTTGCTCAAGTTGCACGTATGGAAGCCATACGAATCTTTCTTGCTTATGCCACCTACATGAACTTCATCATCTATCAAATGGATGTCAAAAGTGCATTCGTAAATGGTGACCTAAAAGAAGAGTTTATGTTACACAGCCTCCTGGCTTTGATTGTAGTAAATACCCAAACCATGTCTAAAAGCTTTACAAAGCTTTGTATGGACTGAAGCAAGCTCCAAGAGCTTGGTATGAAACTCTCTCAACATTTCTCATTGAACATAAGTTTGTCAGAGGAAAAATAGATAGCACCTTGTTTATCTATAAATCTAAAAATGACACCATTCTGATACAAATTTATGTGGATGACATTATCTTTGGTTCAACAAGCTTGAAACTTTGCAAACAATTTTCCAAGCTTATGACCAGCAAGTTTGAGATGAGTATGATGGGAGAACTCGCATATATCCTTGGTCTTCAGATTAAACAATCTGACCAAGACATCTCTATCAATCAAGAAAAATATGTCAAGGGTCTGCTGAAGAAGTATGATATCAATTGTGCTTAAGTAAAGACTCCAATGGTATCCCCTAACAACTTAGGACCTGATCTCAATGGACAATCAGTCAATGAGACTCAACATAGAGGTATGATTGGGTCACTCATGTACTTAACTGCAAGGAGACATGACATTCAATTCTCTACATGCCTTTGTGCAAGATACCAAGCAGATCCAAAGGAATCACACATTACTGCTATAAAGAGAATATTCAGATACCTAAAATGTACACGAAGTCTAGGTGTTTGGTACCCAAAATCCTCAGGTTTTGATCTAAAGGGGTATTCAGATTCTGACTATGTTGGATGCATTATGGACAGAAAAAGTACATCTGGTGCTTGCCAATTGCTAGGTGGCAAATTTGTGTGTTGGAGCGCTAAAAAGCAACAAACAGTTTCCATGTCTTCAGGAGAAGCTAAATATGTGGCAGCTACTAGATGTTGTGCCAATGTTCTTTGGATGAAAAGCAAACTGGCTGATTATGACATAGAATATGAAAAGGTACCAATCTTTTGTGATAACACTAGTGCTATTGCAATATCCAACAATCCAGTCCTTCACTCAAGAACAAAACACATTGATATCAGATATCACTTTATCAGAGATCATATTGTGAAAGGGGACATTGAATTACATTTCATCCCCACTCAGTATCAATTGGCTGATATCTTCACCAAACCACTAGATGAACCAATTTTCAAAAGATTGATAATGGAGCTTGGTATGCTGAACATTGATGATACAAAACCTGAACATACAACATTTACTGAAGAAGCTTGAAGGTTCAGCATTTCTTAAAAGTTTTGATTAATGCTAAGTAGCAGTGTCTGGGTAAAGGAGTGTGCAATGTCATGTGTCTATCTCACTTTATGTGATTGTGTATATGATGTTTTGTCGCCTTATCTGATTCACTGAAGCTGAACAAATGATCACCAGTCATCAAAAGTTTCCTTCAACAAATTCTGAACAATTTTTTTAATACAACTAAGTAGCTAGGCCTGAGTACAGGAGCGTGCAATGTCATATGTCTTCTTCACTTATGTGAACATGTATATGGCGTTTTGTCGCCTCATCTGACGCACTGAAGCTCACAAGTATTGCCATCTGCTTCAGCATATCTGAGCAACAACATTTAAAACAAATCAATCATGTGATAAAAAATATTAAATGGCATTGAATGTTCTTTTGAATAAAACAAACATTGTTTCAAAAGGTGTCATTTGTTAATTAAGGATATTTCAAACGTCCCTATCGACAATCAACAACTCCCTAACACATGAGGCGTTTCACTGTTCAAAGCAACAGAAAATCATACCTTTTGTAGAACATTAATGAGAGAGTTTGTGCCAAATGTTCAAAAGAAACCCTAAAAGATTTATAATTTTTTCAAATGGTTTTAAAACTTTTTTCAAATTGATGAGATGGCATTTATACATGATCTCATCGTTCTTTTCAGGCTTTAAATACATAAAAATGTCATAAAATACCATATATATATATATATATATATATATATATATATATGTATATATATATATATATATATATATATATATATATATATATATATATATATATATATATATATATATATATATATATATGCTTGTGTTTGTTTACTTGTGTATTTTAGGTATGGATATCATGAAAAAGACAAAAGATCACAAGAAACAAGGAAAAACGAACACGAGAAACGAAGCCGCACAATGAACCGGGCCCTAGTTTATGAATTATCAAAGAAAAACCCTTGAAGACTTGAAGATGTACAAGATTGAGCCCTCATTTATGAAGAAGTGACACTTAATACCCTTGTATATTCATAATTACAAGTTTAGTCCCTTAAGTTTGTCAAAATTACAAAAAGGTCCTCCAAGTTTGAAGAATTGGCAAGATTAGTCCTTCAATAAATCCAAAATGTCAAGAATGGTCCTTCATAAAGTTCAAGATCCAAAGAAGCCCTTGAAGTTCAATAATATTACATTTCTAGTCCTTTAAATATGGTTTAAATATCAAAAGGACTGAAATTGTAATTAGCCTAAAGTGTTAAAAGCCCTAAATCTTTGTTTAGAAACTTTTTGTGGCCAAAACATAAAGTCTGAAACTTCAAATACAAAGGGAAACGAGTTTATTAGGAAAATAAACTTGTTATACAAAGTTTTCCAAAGGCTGGGGACTTAAGCTGTACAAATGAAACTTTCAAAAGTATTTTGCGCCAAACAACTACACAATCCACCAAAACTGGATCAAAACTTGTTACTATTTACCCCAAGAACCCAGTTACCTCATCACTTAAAACAAAGGGTAAACTAAAATTACCCAGTCCCACGCTTAATTCACACACACACAAACTCATACCACATCAAAATTCCCAATCCCCACTCACCAAAGGACCCCCACCATTCAACCCGTTACCCAATCATATGACACCCTCCTCTCCAAGCAATCCTAGATGGCAAGTGATAGTATGATTTTGCTAGGTTAAAAAGTTCGTTTTCTCGGTGTCTAATCGAATTAATCTCCGGTTAAAAGTGTGACTCAATCGTTTTTTGTTAACAAAAAGAAGGTTTGGTTATCTATTTCTACTTAAAATGTAAAAGCGAAACGTAATAAAAATAAACCAAAAACAAATAACTAATAATAAAGGAGCAAACCAAATAATAAAACATAAATTAAAACAAAACAATTAATAAAAATAAAACTAAACGAAGAAATTAACTTTTGACTGAAAGATAAAATTAACCTAATGAAAAAGTAGAAAATAAAACTAAGAGGGTACTTTAAAACTAAACGAGGTAAAAGCTAAAGCGGGCACTAAATAAAAGATAAAACTTAAACTTTTGGAAAAAAAATACTAATACTAAATGTTGGGCCAATGAAAGTTTTAACTATGGCCCTATCTAGATTTGTTTAAATTAGACTAAGTGTTGAAAGGTCGCTGAGAGGACCAGCGACAGAGACTAGACCAGTGGAAGGCAAAGCCTCAGCTGGCACACCAGGATCATTCAAGTCAAAGACAACGTCAGAGAAGTCGAAGACAATCTGAAGTCAGACTCACCAGCGATTATGGATAGCTGGGATGTCAAAGGAATGCACTGGTGTTCAAGGATCTCTGAGTTGACAACACTCAGAGATCACTTAAGAACCCTAGAGACTTGGATCAAGCAAAGCTTATCCAACCCCTTATAGTTTAGGCCGGAGAATCTTGCAAGTGTTTTGAGCGGGACAAAACAAGAGATTCAAAGTCAATGCCTAGTAGGACCTAGTGGGACAAAGGTGAACAGTTGGCAGAACTGTTTACCTAAAGTAGTTAAAGGCATGTCTCGATTTGGACATGCATTTAATACGTTGTACTCTTCCATTCAGAAGATGACACGTATCAACTACCCCCACTAAGGATACAACCTCGTACCACTATAAATAGGGGATGAGAAAGAAGTTAAGATTCAACCCTTGTGCTTGGAATCTTTATCTAAGTTCTTTCTCCCACTTGAACCACTGAGGCCTCAGCTGTCCATCAGCGACTCGTTGGTTCACTTGTAAACTTGAGTCTCGAATCAAGTTTACTTGTTCTAGGGTTCATTTCTTGTTGTTATTCAACAGGTGTATTCATAACACTTTGTAATACTTTGTTGATAATAGTTAATAAAGGATTACTCGTTTGAAAAGTATATCTATTGTGTGTTATTGTTTTCGTGTCTTAGTTTCAACAATAATCGTATTTTGGGACTTTTAATTGGTATCAGAGCGGTTTGATTTATAAAACCTTGGCCAGTCCACTGTGGAAGAAATAGTTGCTGAAACCATTCCAGGAGATGTGGTTCAAGCCATAGGGGGTAAGGGTAGGTTCAAAAACCACATTCCTGTGCCCAGTGTTAAATTTGTCCCATCAGAAGTCACTTCTCCTCACTCCACCTCTGTGGTTGAGAAGGACTCTGACAAAGAATCTGACGCATCAGCTACTCCCAAGCTTGCTGGTGCTAACCCATCAGATTCCTTGCTTGGCCCAAAACCTGTTCTCAAAACCTCTGGGAACCTCACTTCCAAAGTTGCTGATAAAGCACACAAGAAGGTTTATGTGGCCAAAAACACTGACATACCCACTTCTTCCACCGAAGAGTTATCTCCCACCAAGAAACTTCTCCTCACCCTGATGGAAGAGGTAAAAGGGTTGAAAGAAAAAATCAACCCCAAGGATAACAGTCCTTCTGTTAACTCCCTTGGTGAAAGCTCCAGCAGCTCTAAAGGGAGAACACTATTCAGACCTTGCAAACACTGTGGGTTCAAAAATCATTCCTCAGATGATTGTTCCAAGAGACCCAAGTGTATCACATGTGAGTCCTCTGAACACTCTTCTAGAGAGCATGAGGAAATCATCGTTGTTCAAAGAACTCGAACACAGCTTAGATCTAAAACCCCTCACAGGCCCTCTAGAAGACCTGAGCAACCAAAATCCAGAGAAAGTTCTCAAGGATACAGGCCTAATCCTCCCTGCAAATATTGTGGCTTTTATGACCACCACTCTGATGAGTGTGAACATTACCCTGGTTGTGACATCTGTGGCAGCATGCGACATGAAACCAGGGATTGCAACCAAAGAGGGGGAGAAAGGCCCAGAAGACCCAATGTCGCCAGTCAGCGACAGCATGGACCCACTGGAAAGTGGGTTCATCATAGAAACTAATCTGGTTTGTTATATCTATGGAGGCATACCTAAAGAAATCTGTTTGGTATTTGGATAGCGGGTGCTCCAGACACATGACAGGAATTAAACAATATCTGCATAGATATAAGAAGGAGCCTGGTCCAAAAGTAGTCTTTGGGGATGACTCCTCAGGGGCCACTGAAGGATATGGCTCAGTGGATTGCAATGGAATTACCTTCACAAGGGTCGCCTATGTAAATGGTTTGAAGCACAACCTTATTAGCATCAGTCAACTCTACGATGCTGGGTTTAAGGTTCTGTTCACAAAGACCCAAGGAACTATCTTCAATCAGGACGATGATGTCGTTCTAATTGCACCCAGAAGAAGGGATGTCTATGTCATTGACATGACGTCATCCCCTGAAGGAGAGAACACCTGTCTCTTTGCCAAAGCATCTGATAGCGAAAATTGGCTCTGGCATAAGAGACTCTCCCATCTCAACTTCAAAAACATCAACAAACTGGCAAAGAATGACTTGGTAGCTGGACTTCCCTCTCTGACCTTCAGTAAGGACAGACCCTGCTCAGCCTGCGAGAAAGGGAAGCATCACAGGGCTTCATTCAAAACAAAACAATCATTCTCCATTAACAAGTGCCTTCATCTTCTTCACATGGACTTGTTTGGACCAGTTAAACCTCAATCCCTCAATCACAACAAATATACCCTGGTCATTGTAGATGAATTCTCCAGATACACATGGGTATTCTTTCTTAAGAGAAAGAGTGATGCTGCTGAAAGAATCATGTCCTTCATCAGAGAAATAGAAAACCTCAATGACTGCAGAGTAAAGGCTATCAGAAGTGACAATGGCACAGAATTCAAAAACCATGCCATGGAAGCCTTTTGTGATGAAAAGGGTATATCACAGAACTTCTCAAACCCAGGAACCCCTGAACAAAACGGTGTCGCTGAAAGAAGAAACAGAACACTCATTGAAGCTGCCAGAACAATGCTCAGCGAATCCAGACTTCCTAAACAATTCTGGGGTGAGGCTGTGTACACAGCATGCTACACACAAAACAGATCCATTATTGTGAAGAGACATGGCAAGACCGCTTATGAAATGTATAGGAAGAGAGCCCCTGATGTAAGCTACTTCCATATCTTTGGTTGCCCTGTTTTCATTCACAATTACAAAGATCACCTGGGTAAATTTGATGAAAAATCAGATGATGGATTCTTCCTTGGATACTCTCCCACCTCCAGATCTTTCAGAGTATTCAATATTCGCAGGCAAGAACTAGAAGAGTCCATTCATGTCACCTTTAATGAAGCTGACGCTGTCATAACACACACCAACTCAGAGGACTGTGACATTGACTTCAACGAAGTTAAATCTTATCCCAAAGATGATTTCTCAAATCCCAAGGAATCATCTCAAAGTCGTCACAAGGATCTCCCATATGTTCAAGCTTTTGATCCTCACTCCATCTCTGACATCACTCCAGAGACTGTTGGTGTTGAATCTCTCACTCAAATCTCTGAAGAAAATGCTGATCCTGTCACTTTGGATATTCAATCAGATGAAGAGATCATGGACGAAGAGATTACATGTGATGAACCTCCATCACTCCCTGAACTTGAAGTGACTCCTGATCCCACAGATACTCCTGCTCCACAATCCAAATGGAGTAGGAGCCAAGATATTCTTCTAGTTAATATTCTTGGAGAACCCTCTGAGGGAGTCACCACCAGAGGAAAATTAAAATCTCTGGAAACCGCCTCTGCAAATGAATGCCTGTTTGCAAATTTTCTCTCTGAGGATGAACCTAAGAACGTGGCTGCTGCTCTGCTTGATGAAGGCTGGGTTGTTGCCATGCAAGATGAACTCAATCAGATCAAGAGAAACAAGGTGTGGACTCTGGTTAAAGCTCCAGCTGATAAGCAAGTGGTTGGAACAAAATGGGTCTACAGAAATAAAAGGGATGAAGCTGGTATGATTGTAAAAAACAAGGCTAGGCTCGTGGTGCTGGGATATAACCAATCTGAAGGAATTGATTATGATGAAACCTTCGCACCAGTGGCCAGGTTGGAAGCCATCGGAATCTTCCTAGCCTTTGCAGCTTATATGGGTTTCATGGTTTATCAGATGGATGTGAAGAGTGCCTTTCTCAATGGGAAACTTGCAGAGGAAGTTTATGTCAGTCAACCCCCAGGGTTTGAAAACAGTGACTACCCAAATCATGTCTGCAGACTTCACAAAGCACTCTATGGGCTGAAACAAGCGCCCAGAGCCTGGTATGAAACTCTCTCAAAATTCCTTCTTGAAAATAAATTTGTCAGAGGTACCATTGACCAAACCTTGTTCACCTATAGGTCCAAGGGTGACGTCATATTAGTACAGATTTATGTGGATGACATAATTTTTGGTTCAACCAATGTTAACTTGAGCAAACAATTTGCCAAACTTATGACCAAAAAATATGAAATGAGCATGATGGGGGAACTAACCTTTTTCTTGGGTTTTCAAATCAAACAAAATTCAAAAGGAATTTCTATTTGTCAAGAAAAGTATGTTAGAGATTTGCTCAAGAAGTATGATCTGTCTGATTGTGCATCAGTGAAATGCCCCATGCTTCCTCCCAACAACTTGGGAGCTGATGACTCAGGGGTCTCTGTCAATGAGACCTTATATAGAGGCATGATTGGGTCACTGATGTATCTCACAGCAAGCAGACCAGACATACAATTCTCCACTTGTCTCTGTGCTAGGTACCAAGCTAACCCCAAGGAATCCCACCTTGTAGCTGTCAAAAGAATTTTCAGGTACTTGAAAGGATCTCCCTCATTGGGTCTCTGGTACCCAAATGGTTCAGGCTTCGACCTCAAAGCTTACTCCGACTCAGATTACGCTGGGTGCTGCCTTGACAGAAAGAGCACCTCTGGTAGCTGTCAAATCCTTGGAGGAAAGTTGGTATGCTGGAGTGCTAAGAAGCAAAACTCTGTGGCTATGTCATCAGCTGAGGCTGAATATGTTGCGGCCGCTGGTTGCTGTGCACAAGTTCTCTGGATGAAAAGTCAGCTGGCTGACTATGGAATTAACTATGAGCAAGTTCCTATATTCTGTGACAACACCAGTGCCATAGCCATCTCCAATAATCCAGTGCTTCATTCCAGAACCAAACATATTGACATCAGGTATCACTTTATCAGAGACCATATTCTAAAAGGAGATATTGAGCTACATTTCATACCCACTGAGTACCAGCTCGCTGACATTTTCACTAAGCCGCTGGCTGAGCCAAGTTTTACCAGGCTTGTCGCTGAGCTGGGAATGCTCAATATTGGCAAATAAATCTGATGATGACCGCTGTCTCTGGGCATTTAAGGGAATTGAATGTAACGAGGTAGTTACATTTCAATGGGAATGTTTTTAATCAGATATTAAATTCAAATGATTATCTCTTTATGCCACCAACTTTCCCGCTTTCCAAGGGGACAAGTATACCATGAAAGGTCAAGGGGACCCACAAGTTTCTGAAAAAGGTTAATCTTTGCATTTAATGCTCTTATTGGAAAACGGCTAAACCTTTCAAAACCCTTGACCCAAAATTATTTCTTGTCACTTTGAAAATCTTCTCTCACACATACCTTCTCATCTTCTCCATTCTCTCACCACCTTCAAACTCACAACAATGGCGTCTTCTTCACCAAACCAAACCTTCGTTGTACAAGCCGCCACAAACGTTGACTTCGAGATCTCAGATGGCAAGATTGCTTTAAATAACTGTGTGGCCCTTCTTGAACACAACAACCCACTCTACCATCCGTTTTTCCAATTCCTCAAGAACTCCACCATTGGCGAAGCTATCACCAAGGAACCCTCCACTTGTTACTCACAATACCTTCGAGAGTTCTGGTACAGCGCTGAAGTCGATCCATCCTCTTCCCAAATCACCTTCAACCTTTCCACCCATCCTCAACCTCTCACCTTTGATTTCACAACCTTTGCCACAGCCATTGGACTACCTTACAACAACAATATATCAGCTTTACCCACCAGTGCCACAGTAAGAAAAGCTCTGGCCACCCTTCAACCTCATGATGATCATGAACAACCTTTCACTGCTGCTGGCTTCCAAAGCAAATCCCTCATTAAGGTCAATTACTTCTCTCCCACATGGAGAACGCTGATGCTGTACATTGTCAAATGTCTGGGAGGGAACACTGGCTCTCACGACCAACTGAATGGCTCCCAACTGGCCATTGCCTACAGCTTAATCTGGGGATTGGATATTGGAATCGCTCACATATTGTACACCGATCTCATCGCCAAGTTGGAAAACAAAGGAAAGAAGACTCGTGGTGCCACCATCTGCTACACCAGATATCTCTCTCTTGTCTTAGAAAATATTCTTGGTGACTTATACACTGATGACACTCTACACTCCTTTCCCTCTCATCATATCACTGCTGCATCACTGAAAGCTCCAACTGAAGATGAAGTGCCTCTCACCAGGCATATGATGAAAGTTGCTGGATTACTTGCTGAGGATGATGAGCCCTTGATCCCTCAACCTGAGGTGAATGCTGAAAGCACGATTGATAAGTCTCTGTCCAAGACCTCTGTGCAATCTACTTCTCAGCCCAAGGTGCTTAAGGAAAAGAAGAAGAAGAGGAAAGACATCCCCCTTTCCTCTGAAACCCCTTCTGTTAATCCTTCAAAGAAGACAAAGACGAAGAAGAACCCATCCCCTTCTCTGGTGGATGTGGTAGAAGAGCCCATTGCTGACAAACAACCAGCGTCTAGTGTCTCCATGTCAGCGAAGACAACTAAGATCCCTCTCCACGCTGATATCACTCAGGTATTAGTCTGACCTTTATTTTTCCTCTCAGAGGTCCACATACATTCACTCTCATTATCTGTAGGAGAGAGTGATGTACTTTAGAGTTTGCCTCAACTCTTAGCGTGTCTGTGTCAGCACCTAGACCTTTAGGACTCTCTGTACACTCTTGTCTTCACTAGGAAATGATTCACTTGTGCTTCTAACGCACCCCGATGATCCTTCAACCTCTGGACTGTGCTCTTGGCAAACAACAACCTGAGCACATAAAAGTCCCGACCCAGAGTCTCTGCACTTCTCACTGACTCTGGGTCCCCATCATTAATAAAAGAGTCCCAAAGAATTTATTCTTTTGGAAAGGCTGAATCATCACCCTCAGTCTTTCTAGGGGCAGCGATAAAAGGCGACCTTCACCCTCATATTAATTCACAATCAAAAGAGTCCCAGGGAGTAATCCCTCAGGGGGAGCTGGATAATCACACCCAGCTATCCCAGGGGCAGAGAAAGGCGACCATTCCCATATCATGTTTCACAAATAAAAGAGTCCCAAGGAGAAATCCTTCAGGGGGAGCTGGATAATCACACCCAGCTATCCTAGGGGCAGCGAATGGCGATCCTTCAACACTTTTATTTCACATTAAAAGAGTCCCAAGGAGCAATCCTTCAGGGGGAGCTGGATAATCACACCCAGCTATCCTAGGGGCAGCGAATGGCGATCCTTAACATATCTATTTCACACTTAAAAGAGTCCCAAGGAGAAATCCTTAGGGGGGGCTGGATAATCACACCCAGCTTTCCTAGGGGCAGCGACTGGCGATCTATAACTGCATTATTTTTCACAACTGGTTACTAATAACTCTTATCACAGGCTCACAATCTTCATCAGGAACAACTTAACAATGATGATTACTTGATTGCTGATGACAATTCCGCTGAAGGTGCCACAATTGATCTTGATGCCCTCTCAGACTTCGAATCTCTGCCTGATGATGAAGTTCTTATTATAGAGGAAGGCCCCTTCACCTCTGACTTTGAGGAAATGAGCACTGATGACTACACCTGTCCTCCATTGAGCTGACACCGGTCTCTGTCCCCTCCCTTCCTAATGTTCAAGAACTAGCTGCCAAAAGGCTATGGGAACAGAGACTTAGCTCCCCTGCACCTGTTCCATTTCCCACCTTGCCAAGTGTCATGGAGCTGGGGGCTAAGCAACACCTGGAATACCTCCTCTCACGCAAGTCAGCACAAGTCCCACGAATGAAAGATGTACAGGAACTGGCTGCTGAGGCTTTATGGGAAAAGAGAGGGGATATCAGCATCACTAAACCCAAAGTCACAAACGAAGCTCTTCTCTCTGAGATCCAGACCCTGACTCATGCTGCTGAGGAGCTTACTACAAACTTGGAAACCTCACTAACTTCATCAGTGGAGTCTTCCATGACCGCACTGCTTCCGCAACTGCTGAACAACGCTCTGAAGGCACAACTACCTGACCTAATCAGCCAGAGTCTTCAGACGTACATCCCATCTGCTCTAACCTCAGCGGTAAAGGCAAATGTTGCAGCCATAGCTCAGGCTGCTGAACCCTCAAGACTTCTTCTTCAGGAACTTCTCCAAGGTGAACTCAAGGAAATTTGCATATTTGTTCACCAGGAGTTCCTTCGTTTCAATAAGGCAGGTTCAGGCAGAGCACCTGCTGGGGCTATGCCTGAGGGGGAGAAGTCTGCCTCCTCTTCTGAAGAAGAAGCTGATGATGTTGTATCTACGGGGGAGCAGCAGAAGAAAAAGCCTACACCTGAAATACCAACACCCACTCCACTGAGATCCTTCAAACATGCTGCTGATTCTGTGAAAGATAAAGGTAAAGGGATTGCAGTTGAGCAACCTGAAATTACCCTACACTCCCTTCAAGCTGAAGGTGGATCCAAACCCTCCAAAAACTCTGAGCTCAACAAATTCAAAAGCGCTGATGAACCACCACTCACCCCAGAGCAAGCCAAAGCCCAAATCCTTGAACATCAAAGGTTAGCAAATATCAGGGCTGCTGAACTAAGGAGCAAAGAAGCTCTGGACAAGCTCTCTCCCTCTGCTAAGAAAGCTCAACTGGCTAAACTCAAGGAACTGGAGGTTAAGAGGAACAACCTCTTAACAGAATATCAAAGGCTGGTCAACCAGAGATCTGAACCAGGTCGTATCACCAAGTACACATGCTTCACCAACAAAGACAAAAAGGTGGTAATGACTATTTATAGGGAGAATGACATGCAGAATTATAAAGTCTCCAGTGACTTCAAACTCAGAGATCTGAGCCTCTCTGAGTGGTTGGAAATACTATCTCTTGCCCAAAAGAAGACTGGGCCTGGTCCTGCCCAAATGATGAAAAACATTCAAGCAAAACTCAATTGGGTAAGAGATACTGCAAAGAAGCTGAAGGTACCCCTACCTCCACAGCTTTCCCCTCAATCATCTTCTCAGGTGCAAAGAAAAAGGAAAACACCAATGGGGCCTCTGACTGAAAGGTTGGTCACTGAAGATGTAGTGGTCGATGGGATGCTCAGAAACTTGGTCCTTCCCAAGGAAATCACCAAACCCATAGAAGGCCAAGTTTACACTGAGCCAGAGGCAGGTATGGTATTTATGAATGGTAACTGTGATTATGCTTTTCAGCGTTTGAATGAGCTACCTCTGGCATCAACCATTCAGCTGATCAGACTCAAGCAGGGCATCCTTAGAAATTGCAAAGAAGCTGATGAGTTTGATTTTGAAATTGAACTTGTCATTAACTCTAGGAGTGACAAAGTCGAAGCCCAGAGAATCTGTGATCAAGGTCTTGATCGCTGAAGAACCTATTTATTTTTGTTTATGTTTTCACCTTAGGGTGCTATTGTAATAGACTAGGTTCATTCTGTTTAATAAAACTTTGAGGTATGTTTGTTAAATTATGTGTAAGAAGAAGCTGTGTACTCACTTACAATAATTTTAGACTTAGTATAATTTATAAACAAATAGGGGGAGATTGTTGGGCCAATGAAAGTTTTAACTATGGCCCTATCTAGATTTGTTTAAATTAGACTAAGTGTTGAAAGGTCGCTGAGAGGACCAGCGACAGAGACTAGACCAGTGGAAGGCAAAGCCTCAGCTGGCACACCAGGATCATTCAAGTCAAAGACAACGTCAGAGAAGTCGAAGACAATCTGAAGTCAGACTCACCAGCGATTATGGATAGCTGGGATGTCAAAGGAATGCACTGGTGTTCAAGGATCTCTGAGTTGACAACACTCAGAGATCACTTAAGAACCCTAGAGACTTGGATCAAGCAAAGCTTATCCAACCCCTTATAGTTTAGGCGGGAGAATCTTACAAGTGTTTTGAGCGGGACAAAACAAGAGATTCAAAGTCAATGCCTAGTAGGACCTAGTGGGACAAAGGTGAACAGTTGGCAGAACTATTTACCTAAAGTAGTTAAAGGCATGTCTCGATTTGGACATGCATTTAATACGTTGTACTCTTCCATTCAGAAGATGACACGTATCAACTACCCCCACTAAGGATACAACCTCGTACCACTATAAATAGGGGATGAGAAAGAAGTTAAGATTCAACCCTTGTGCTTGGAATCTTTATCTAAGTTCTTTCTCCCACTTGAACCACTGAGGCCTCAGCTGTCCATCAGCGACTCGTTGGTTCACTTGTAAACTTGAGTCTCGAATCAAATTTACTTGTTCTAGGGTTCATTTCTTGTTGTTATTCAACAGGTGTATTCATAACACTTTGTAATACTTTGTTGATAATAGTTAATAAAGGATTACTCGTTTGAAAAGTATATCTATTGTGTGTTATTGTTTTCGTGTCTTAGTTTCAACAATAATCGTATTTTGGGACTTTTACTAAAAATTGATAAAAAAATTCAACTAAAAATACGTGACTTTTCGAATAAAAATCGGAACAACTTTCAGATTAAACTACACAATTGCGGATCAAATACTAAATAACCAAGCTAGCAGCCTAGCTGCTCAAATGAGCGGGAAATGGGAAGCTGCCTAGTAGGCTAGTAGCTCAAAGTAAATAAGTCTGGTTCGGGGTTTTTGTCTTCATTCAGGATTATTTGTTAAACTCATTCGGGATGTTTTTTTTTGTGGTTCGGGAAATTGTTTACTTGATCGGGAAATTTAGCTAAGAAACTTCATTCGGGATATTAGAAAAAATACTCATTCGGGATATTAGAAATCTTTAGTCTCATCTTCGAACTACAAAAACCGGACAGTTTTACGTCAACAACTCATATAGTCTTTTTAACTCATTTATTTTTCTCCGTTTACAAAAACGACACTCGACTTTGAAAATAAACTCAGCATCCTCATACTTAACACTTAACATCAGTACTTGACACATTTCAAAATCCTTTTTATAGTCCTCGAGATTCGATCCAAATATCGACAACAATTATATATTGTGACGATACTCGTCTCCCGGTACACGAATAATCAAACTAACATAAGTTTTCGCTCGTTTGGAGCTAGAAGCTCTACCTTATACCAAATCGAAGCTTAAGACATCCTCTACAACAATATCTAGTTAGTTCATACCAAACTCAAACTCATATTTTCTGAAAATTACCTTTAATAATCTGTTCAAAAATACCCTTTTAAAAATCATTCAAAATCAATTTTTCACCACCTTTTAACATCATTTTTACCACTATAATCATTCTAACACTACTAATTTCAATCATAACACACTAAATCATCATAGATGATCAAATCATAAAAACAAAACTCAAAAATTTCAACATGAAATCATCAAAAATGATATATAATCACATAAACACCTACATACAACAAGAATTTAAGATCAAAACATATGATTTTTCACCAAAAATGGGTTTTACAAAAATGTTCTTGCATGTATGAAATTTTCATACCAATGTGATGAGAATCAAGTAACTAGAATGGGTCTTTGATTAGAATTTAAAGATTCAAGCTCAAAATCAAAATTTTTGGGTGTTTGTGTGGCTTAGGGTGGACGGACAAAGAGAGGAGGAGGGTGAAGAGAGAGTATTTTGGTGGTGGAATGAAAATGTGTGTGTTTGTGTGTTTAATTTTTCCTTTTATATGGGAAAAGTTTAGGGTAGTTTTTGCCAATTGTGATTCTTGTGGACCAAAATGCAAATACTTTGTTAAAAAGCGGGAAATGACTAGTAGTCACTTTTGAAAATATTTACAGGTCTCGGGTTTCATAAAAATGCTTCTCAAACTTAAAACGCACATAAAATATGATATTATATATTCCCGGCACGACTTAATACGACATTAAAAATAAAAACGTCAAAATATTAAACATCGACATGTTTAAAATAAAACGTAAAATTTTTGGGCATCCGTTGATATCGTCATCACTAATAATCCTCGCAACTCGTCAAAAAGTAGAAATATAAATTTTCAACATTCATCCAAATCAAATCACCAATCTTCATGACAATCAATCTCGTCAAAAATTTCAAAAATATACGTAAAAATATAATTAAATAATGACCACGGGTTTGGGTTGTCACATCTTACCCTCCTAAAAGAGAGCGACGTCCCGGCGCTCAACCCGCCTCACACTCGCACTTCCTCACTTCTAGAGTCAACGTGACCTCTTATCCTCAAGAGATACTCATATCTTTCATACCAGTTCAACTCAATTCTTATGATATCACCATACCCACAAATATTACTACACTTCAACTTCCAAATTTCATCTTCTATTATGATAATATTCTTTCATCATTCATACTCATTCTGCATCACTTTCTCATATTGGAAGGTGAAATTCGACTATGTAAGTTCTCAAATTAAGATGTGCAATTATCATCGCATAAGTTAAAAACCCTAATTTTTTCTCTCTCAACATGGCGATTTCCGGCCACCAGAATTCTTTTTTTCCGATCACTATTCTCGTTTAATCTTTCTAACACCTTTTGATCTGATCTAGATTACTATTCGTTTCTTGTAAGTGATTGATCTTAACCGTCATTTATTTTTAGGGTTTTTAACTATTTCTCTCTTTAGGGTTTAGTTATTATCCTTAAAGATCTGTAACGTGTGGTCTTCTTATTTGTGAGTAACGCTGGTTTTCTTATTAGATTACAAAGTGGTTACGGGATTCGACTAGGGGTGTGAGAAGGAACTAGGGTTTTGGTGCCGTCATATTGAGTTATTTATTTTTTTTCTTTATTTGCCAGGTTAGGTTGTTGCGATTCCTCTTGCACATTGAGGATCGCTTGATCTGTATTCCCAATTCAAATTCGTGAAAACCCTAGTTAGGGTTGATTAGGATTTGTGGCAACGTTGGGAGCGGCTTGGATTGTTTATAACCAGTTTAGGGTTTCTTGTATGCCGTATTGTTGTTGTTGTATTACTTGCATAGAATTTGCTGTTACGAGTGGGTTTGAGAGATGGATCGTGGGTTTTTACTTGCTTCAAAGATTACTAATATTGATGGTAATAAACCTACGGGTGGTGGAACGGTTAAAGCAGCAATGCGTAATCTTCAGGGTGGAAAGCACTTGGAATTGCCGCTTAATGACAGTTTACCAAAGAAGAAGATGGAGATGCAGGGTGTCGCGTCTTCGTCTACACCTGCTGGTGTTGTGAAACATGTGAGTCCCCAAACTGATATATCAGCCACTAATGATACAAGGAAGACGGTTAAGGTGTCTTTCACTAAGAATGATAATAAGGTTGAGGGTGCGAATGTTACGATCCCATTGGCTGCGATTAGTGACGTTTGTGACATGTTTGCAAACACTTTATATGGGTATTTCATTGGCAAGCTACTCGCGTTTCCTATTGTGGAGATGTATGCTAAGAATGTGTGGGCGAAATATGGACTAGAACGTGTAATACTACGGAAGGGCTTCTTTCTATTTAAGTTTCGGTCTAATGATGGTATGAATAAGGTACTTGAAAATGGCCCATGGCTGATCCGTTCAGTTCCATTATTTCTGAATATTTGGACGCCAAATTCTAGGCTGGTAAAGGAGGTTATCAATGTTGCACCGGTGTGGGTGAAAATCCATGACGTACCTATTGCTGCCTATTCAGAAATCGGGCTTAGCTTGATTTTATCTGAGTTAGGCCGCCCTATTATGTTAGATACCTACACGAGTAAAATGTGCCTTAACCCATGGGGCACTCGTGATTATGCACGAGCTATGGTGGAGGTATCTGCTGATGTACCACTTGTTCATTCACTAGTGGTAGCTATCCCGTTTATGGATGGTTCGGGTCATTCTATGGAAATGGTTGAGGTGGAATTTGAGTGGCAACCCCCTCGGTGTGATGGATGCAAAACGTTTGATCATGATGGTAAACAATGCCCGAAAAGGTGTAGTGAACCTAAAGTTGCACCTATTGTGGGGGATGGCTTTGTACAAGTGACTCGGAGGAAGAGGAATAAGTCTCAGGCGACTAGGTCAAGACACATTGAAGGTATTCGGCTTAATACATCTAAGTCTAACTGGGTTTATAAAGCGATTACCAAACCACCTCCTAAAGCTGCTAATTCTAAGACAAATATAAGTGTTTTGGAATTAAAATATTCATTTGCAACACTTATTGAGGAGGATAAGGTTTTGGATGTGGCTAGTGGGACTGAGTTGGCTGATTCTAATCAGCAGGATGGTAAACATGAGGTTGAGAAGGCCAACAAGGATAAAGGGGAAGCTGATGGGGCTTCGTCAAGTAAACCTAAGTTGGATTTTGGACCTCTTGATCTTAGTAATGTTAGTGACTCCGATGATGATAATGAGGTCTTTGCATCTCAAGAGGAATTTAATGCTTATATGTCGTCAATTGGAGGAGGGCACCAACATGAAATGGAGGAGTATGATGGGTATGATGATTATGCGGCTCAGATCCGTGATTTGCCGGGAGAAATTCAAGCCTTCCGTGATTTTCAGCTCTCCAATAATAGTAGGAAGTAGATACTTTCTTTTTTTGTCATAAGAGGGGTTTGCCCTCTTATGTTTGGTTTTGCTAGTTGCACGTTGGCGTGCATGTTCTTTGCCTATGTAACGGGCTGAGATGTAAGATTTCACCTACATTCGTTGTACTTAAACGCTTTTTGGAGTAATATATTTACCGGGGATAGTCCCTTTTACCCAAAAAAATTATCATCGCATAAAGATTTCATCTTCACTAGGTTCCATCAGTCCTCATAGTGATATATTAAAGATATCATCATCCCAAGTTTCAATTATATGTTGATGTGATTGAAACCAGATTCAATTACCATCATTCAATTCATCCTTTCACTCTGTCCGTTGCTTTACGATAAATACGCAATATTCCTTCTTGACTCAGTTCTTCACACTTTCTGTAAATATCTCTAATACTCAAAAGTCAATCTCAGTCTCTGGGTTACATATAATATGTTCAAACCTTATTTAGTACTCATACCTTATCACAGCGATTTCCAATATTCAAAAATTACTCTGTCTCTATGTCCCGAGGTTACACTCAAACTAAACACAATGAGATTATCAATAATTCTGACCAGTCACTTATATACTTCCTATACTCATCTTTCACTTTCATTCAACCTAATAATCTCTATGCCCTGAGTGTAGTGATTGCTAGATCACTGAATTATTGTACCTTCCATAGTACATCATTACATCTTCCTCATATCATATATTGTTTAAACAACTCTGTTAGCCTCATATATTCAAATCTGAAATGTATAATGGTCAGATCACTTCCTGATATCGTAACACATCTTATTTACCCCAAGTTTTGTAACTTGTAATCTGATTGGATTAAGCCCAGACTGTATCAATACTTCAACTTGTGAAATTCCTTCAATGCTACATGCGACACTCTCAGCACTCTTAGAATAATTAAATTCTCTTTTTGATCTGAACATTTCATTCACCACTGGTCCTTGCATTCTTAACACACTCTCTGATCTTATAGAAGAAAAAATAGATAATTACAATAACCGTTTTTGTTCCACAAAAACATACATCTCAACTCTTTCATTTCTACTACCATTCTATTTCAAAATTCCCAGCAATCTATTGATCTCTTTCTTCGGCATTCCTTTTCCATTAGTTTATCAATTTGATTCTAACTTCCTTTCCATTCTATCCATTCTGCTTGTTAAAAATCTCAAGACTCAAGAGTCAATTCTCAATTACTTTAAAAAATTTACAAACCCCTTTTTACTTCTACTCCTTACTAAATACTCACTAGTCGATAGTGAAAGTATCCACACTCATCCTTCGTAATCTGAAACACACTTCGTAATACAGAACTATAACATATCTCATCTATAATTTACTGATAATTATT